>OX451386.1:19593946-20193946 GCA_949629135.1 Eremobia ochroleuca | reverse complement strand
GACTATTGATGAATTTCACTATGAATTTCAGTATAAAATCGCACATCGACCCTAAAATCACCACGACATTTTGGTTTTTCCTTTCCTCTTAAAATAACAGTATATACTTACCCCGGCCTGGATTTTATTGTAACAACTTATTTGATGTACCCACAATCTATGCAGATAAACTTTACTTCACTTGCATAAACAGTTACTTATTGTTAGTACAAGTTAAAGCAAACTGAATCCTCCAGTTCTTAAATTAGAAGTACTTTCGTAAGTGGCTCAACTCCTGCTCCAGAGAACGTAAAACCATGTAACTATTAATCATCTGCCTAGCCTTTTCCCAACTATGTTGGGGTCGGCTTCCAGTCTAACCGGACGCAGCTGAATACTAGTATTTAACATGGAGCGACTGACTATCTGACCTCCACAACCCAGTTACTGGGTAATACGATACCCCTTGGTAAGACTGGTTGTCAGACTTTCGGGCTTCTGACTACCCGTAACGACTGTCAAAGATCCACAAATGACAGCCGGGACCAACGGCTTAACGTGCTTTCCGAGGCACGGAGGGGTCTCGGTATGTACAGATGGTCACCCATCCACAGACCAACCGCGGCAAACGTAGCTTAACCTGATCGATCGACCTGTGCGGCTGCATTATTTAGCCACGGGCCCTTCCGTTTTAACACTATTGTTATTACATAAAACATTATTTTCATTATTTTTTATGTTGGTATTTTTGTACTTGGTGTATCACGAACCGTGTCCAAATAAACGCTATTCTTTCTTACTTTTAATTATAACGTGACACAGATACCTAGCCTTGACACAATTAGAAGGGACTCACCCTCAAACAAAATAGGCGAGTTTGTGTTTGTTTTCTACTCAATCACATACCAACCTTCGAAAAACATCCATTTGTTGACCAGACATCCCTTCTGTAGACCAATTCGGCCCATAATGAAACATTAGTTACTCGATAAAAGCCCAACTTTTGCGACCCGTCCATTAGATTTAGCAATAAAATCAGTCACACTGTTTGTCATATTGAGTGCTTATAAAAAGCATATGGAGCAAGCGTTCGGAGTGGTTCAAAAGCGAATAATTTCCACGTTTCCAAAGTTCTAATGGGAAAACTTTCATGTCAACGGTGGAGTGTTCAATACATATTGGCAATGGAGTACGTTCAAACTTTTTGTTTACCACTAAAGTTGCTGAGACGTTTTAAACAAACGAAAGAGTGGAACCTTTGAGTGCTCGGCGGTGTGGCGACGGTTTGTTGATACAGATAGAGTGAAGTGCCTTTCATGGCAGCAGGGCAAAGGCGTCAGAGCTGTCAATGAATTTGGTGAGCGGTTTGAAAATGAAACTGAGTTATGTTTTTGAAGCGTTTATGGATTTAGACTTTTATTTTTTTCTATCGGCTAAAATTTTTAATAACAATGATTTTTTGTTTGACCGCATAGTCATAATCATTATCAGTATCTTGCCCTTATCCCAATTTATTTGGGCTGCGTAACATTTCTACCACATAATCGTGTAACTTTCTTGCGAAAAATTATTCCCAAAACGTTTTCAATTTTAATTACACTGGATTTATCTATGGTATTTCTTTATCCCCATTCAATCATCCTCATATCAATCAATCAATCAACGCATTCATAGATCACAATATTTCATCCGAAAACTTAGTTCATTCAGATAGCGAAACTCGAAAGCATCGCGAAGTTCGAGTCGCTTTCGGATGCATCTCGCGTCTCAGGTATTCCGCACTTTCAACTGTTTATTGGGGAGTTCGGGAATTCTCATTTCGAAACACAAGTTCCCAGCAATCATTTGTTGGTGTTTTGTGCAAAGGATTTATATTGGCTTTAATTTTTGAGTGTGAATAATTTTGATTGGAATGTTTGATAGCTTTTTAATTCGGAAATCTCTTGGCAGAAATAAATGCCTCATAGTGTTAGTTAGATAGAGCTGTAGAAGACAAAGTTGAAGTAGATTTTACGTAAATTACAGTCATAGTTCCGCTGTACAGTCAAACCAAAAAAGAAATGGCCGAAATACACGCAACCAAGTAGGCTAGGCTAGACCCATAAACGTGAGCAACAGTATCCGTGCATATGGATTTGTAATGTTACCATAATTTAAACCATAAACAATGTTTTTACATAGTAGTAAAAATTCAGTGTATGTATTATGATTATAACATAATATTCAAATTGGGGTCTTTGGTGGAGTGCGCTGATTTCGGGACATGTTGTATTATGTAGGTACCACGTGCTACTCCATATTTTCATCCGCAAATAATTTATTGCACTTGACTACTTAAAATTCTCCCCAGAGAACTTCCGAAATCAATTTTATAAACAATCAAAGAAACTTTTTTTGAAAAAGAACAAATCCAGCAAAAAGGCACAACAGTTGTAACGCCGTATATTGCGACGAGGATTTTTACAAGTTGGCGAACAAAATTAAAAAGTTGACGATGACCAATAAAACAAGTCGATTTATGGAGAAAAGATTTTATGATATGATTGGTATTACTCATGAACCAGTACGCTTTTTAAACAATAAACATGAGTGACACCAAGTCTCATTTTGGCATTTTCTTAATGAGAGAATAATTTTCAGTTCAATTCATTCATTTCAAAGGCGAGTCCATTGAGATTGATCTGCACAATTAAAGATCGTGTTTTAAATTAAAAAAAGAAGCCTTCTACAATTATCTGTCTTATAGTGACAGCAGTTGAGTTTAAAATAAGTTTATTTGATTTTAGCACCTTTTAAAATAAAGTATTTGTTCGTCTGGTTTCCGAACCAAGACAAACGCAAAAGCTGGTCACCAATACAGCCTCAGGACGGAGAAAAATAAAACAATCCGACGTCTTTAGTCTTCACCTACATAAAGCTTTATTTTTTGAACATTTTGACGCTAAAGCAACATGTCCTTTGTTGCTTGCATTGTGTTATAGAATTTCTCATTTGTTAATCAAATTTTATCAGCGGCTGTACACGCGCTCTCGCCGTGATTGTAATTTACATTCACAAAGCAAAGGCAAATTGGATTGTTGGCTGTTAGCTGTTGGCTCGTCGACGTCCACGTTTTATTGCGAATGACCTTCGCTGGCCTGTGCAGATTTCGGAACGAAACAGCGAAAAAATATTTAATTATTAGGATTTCGTGAAGAAGATGGATGGATCGAGTAAGGGATGTTATGAAAGAAAAAACCAAACAGTCTATGTAACCGCTAAAAACATTACCCTTCCTTTTGACTTCACCGAAGTCGAGTTAAAAAAGAGTGTATGATACAGTGACGGCTAACAGGAACGACAATGAGAATAGAATAAAAAAAAAACGATACCAAACAAGACAGGACCAGGGCAGGAAGAAGATTAATTTATCATTTGGTGAAATACCATTTTTGACAAAGTTGGTCGAAGCCATGAAGGGATATTACTTATCACTGTTTAATGACCGGCACTCATGAAACGACAGAAGCTAGATGCACGGTTCCAGTCGGTCGTTTTCTATGAAGAAGAGCCGGCAAGACACCCCATGGGCACTCTTTTAGAAATAATTGCCTTTTACAATTTTTCACTTTCTTTAGCACATTCATAAGTAAAAAAAAAAAAAATTTTAAAAATCTAGTAAGGCCGATGCACCCAACCATTTTTACTACAGCATGAATTTTTCTCATACCAATATAACCAACACAATCCTACCAATATAACCAACACAATCTTACCAATATGTATAAGAAAAAAAAGTTATCCTTGTTCAAAATTGAACACTTACGAATGAATTTGTGTGTCTGTCTGTCCAACGCTGGAGTGTTTCATACGCCACTCAGTTTACCGCCTGCATGACAGTAGCAAAGCAAGTCCAGTTAACTGAGTGTTTTACTGGACGTAAGTGCTCGAGGCAAGTCGATAACCGGCCTGCCAATATTGGAACACTTGCGACTACTCCCCCGTCAGTTACAGATCAACTCAGTTTAACAGTCGTAGGAGTTCGTGTTACTACTCGTAAATGTGTGGAAGTCATTGTTTTACATATGATTCTACAGGTTATAGGGGCTTGTGGCTAAGTAATAACAGCCGCACGGGTCGATCAATCAGGTTAAGCTACGCTTGATGCGGTTGGTCCGTGGATGGGTGACCATCTTCACATACCAAGACCTCCGTGCCTCGGAAAGCACGTTAAGCCGTCGGTCCCGGCTGTCATTCGTGGATCTTTGACAGTCGTTCAAGTCGGTCGTCAGTAGCCCGAAATTCTGACAACCAGTCTTACCAAGGTCTTGTATTACCCAGTAACTGGGTTGTGGAGGTCAGATAGGCAGTCGCTCTTGTGTCTTGTTGTCGATCTTGTGGGAGAGTTACGTATGTTCCTTTGAAAATTTAAACTTCCCTTTAACCCTTCGTAGCCGGAACGTAGATACACGTGAGACACAATGGCCTTTTAATTGTTTCTGTAATTACGGCATTAAACTGGTTAAAGTATCTGTGCCTCAGACACTTTTGAAATCATCATACCTTTAGCTGAGATTGGAAATAGGTAAGTATTGATATAACTTAAAAAAAACTGATACACATGATTTCTGTGGGCCTAGGGCGAGTTATTATAACCGACAAAACCTACTCGATTGCGTTAACTTCAATTTTAATGGAATAATTGTGTTTTCCATTTTGGGCACCAGCTAGTTCAGTCACGGCACAAATTGAAAATTACGTTAACGCGATCAAATAGGTACAAAAACTAGAAATACAGGTACAGAAACTAGAAACCTTAAATCACATAAAATTCAGACCAGATTTGCAAGAAAATCAATAATATTTTTTTCATTTAATAATTACATTTTCTAACAGATACAACAGGAACTAAGATTCCATCAAAAGATTCTACCAATTCACATTTACTCTTAAACTCAAAAATCCGTTCCTAAAATTCATAAAACTGGGCCATCAAATTCAAATATAAAGCCTTGCAGAACACTTAGACCTCACAAGAGCCTTTGATTACAGTCCGTAAGTAAAACGACGCTTCCTCGATTTCAACTTCACTTGTCATTTCTTTCTCTCAAAGAAAAGAAGAAAGAAGAATCTTAGAATTTGTAGGCAAGACTATAAAGGTGGGATCCTTGAGTCGATTTGAAGCTTGATTTTTGGTTGATTGATTTAATGTCTTGTGTTTTTAGGGTTCCGTAGCCAACAAGAAACTGCGGACGGACAGACGGACATGGAGAAACTATAAGGGTAGTCTCGCCATGTCCGTCTGTCCGTCCACTTGGCCGGTTTTTAGGATTACGGTTACATGCTTTCTGTCTCTTTGGCTGATATTTTCGTGTAAAGTGAATAAAGCGACGCACAGTTTTTTGACAGCAGCCGATATATTCTGTAAAAATGTCACCGTGAAGGTGAAGTGAGCTGTAATTCCACCTGATGCTAGGGATTGGCAGTGTTGACAGCTCACGTCACGCTCACTTCATCTCAGTTTTCACGGTGAGTTTTTTACAGAACAGCCATGCGATTCTGTAACCATCTCACTGTGAAAGCTTGGGTGAAGTGAGTTGTCATTCGTTAGGGATTAACACTATTAAGTGCTCACTTCACTTATGATTTCACGGTGAGATTTTTACAGAATCGACCGGCAACACTACCGTTTTCGAAGTGATCGTTGCCAATTTAAAACATCGTCCTATTTCTGATAATTGTTTGACGTTGACAGGGACAGAATTGTGTTTTGAATATGTTTGCTCGCTGAGGCCTTAGCTTATAAATCGATTCCCTAATAATGGGTCCACACGATACAGACTTTCATACAGACTACAGACTTTCATACAGACTTCTATAGAATTTTGTCTGTGCAACTAAGCAGTACAGACAAATGTCGGTGTGATAAAAAGTCGCACAGACAAAATTCTATAGAAGTCTGTATGAAAGTCTGTAGTCTGTATGAAAGTCTGTATCGTGTGGACCCACTATTAGGGAATTGATTTATAAGCTAAGGCCTCAGCGTGCAAACATATTCAAAACACAATTCTGTCCCTGTCAACGTCAAACAATTATCAGAAATAGGACGACGTTTTAAATTTGCAACGATCACTTCGAAAACGGTAGTGTTGCCGGTCGATTCTGTAAAAATCTCGCCGTGAAATCATAAGTGAAGTGAGCACTTAATAGTGTTAATCCCTAGCGAATGACAACTCACTCCACGCTCACTTCACTCTTTCACGGTGAGTCTGTATCGTGTGGACCCTTAGCAGTCAATATTTTTCCCAATCTGTGTAGAATGGTTTGATTGGTTAACCAAAATAAAACAAACAATCTTCTAAGCTGACATAAGTTTCAACAGCAATATCTAAGTTTAGACTTTCGAAAACTACACTTGAACTTCTAAACACTACATGACAAAACAACTCAAAGCCCAAAATTATAAAAACACACTGGCGCCTATTCCCCTGTTCTCAAACTAAACTAAATTTAAGTTCAGTGCATCTCTTTCTATTTCATTACGAAAAGGACAGAAGATAAATATTAGTTTAGTTCTGTCAAATTAGTCAGCGCCTGACGTAAATTGACGTATTATTAGTAGCCAATTTTTTAATCACGTCTAAACTTGTCTATGGAGTATTTTAATTTGACAGTACTAAACTAATATTTATCTTCTGTCCTTTTCTTAATGAAAACTACTACTACTGTTTGTCTCTGCATCATCCAAAGGTTGACTGGTAGAAAATGCCTATGGCATTAAGTCCACCTCTGTACATTTATGTGCTTGAAGTATTAAATAAATAAATAAATAGAAAGAAAAGGATGCACTGAACTTAAATTAGGTTTGTTTGTTAAAAACAGAATCGACACCACTATCTTAAACAGTGTAATAAAATATCTCCCAAGTTCAAGCACGTTAGCGTCTCTAGATGCAGTTAAACTCGAAATTGGTCGTTGGAGAACACTAGACTCCTTTTAAGGTGCACTAAAGAGTTAACCGAAGTTCGGAGTGCCTTAAAGCCTTCATGGTACATTTGAAACATTTGAGGAAGCTAAGTTCGGGATAGTTGTGTTCCTGTTTAGGTGTTAAGCGGTAAATAGAATGAGTGAGAGTTTGTTGTCTGAATATAAAAAGAACGTTTCATCTTATTTTTCTTTGTGTAAAAGTTGTGACTTGTGAAAAACAAGACATTTACAACTAGAAGTTGTATGTGTCTCTCAGACGGAACCCGTTACCATGGATTCAGTACATGATTCTGAACCTAGTCTAGAATCATTTACAGCCGTGCGATTCTGTAACCATATCACCGTGAAAACTTGGGTGAAGTGAGCGAGGAGTGAGTCGTCAATAGTGTCAATCCCTAGCATCAGCATGACTCACAGCTCACTTTAAGCTCACTTCACCTTAGTTATCACGGTGAGATTTGTCCAGAATCGACCGCTGCTGTTGCGCGGCGATGTCCTTGTCACACGGCATCACTACATAGTATAAAACAAAGTCGCTTCCCTGTCTGTCTGTCCCTATATATGCTTAGATCTTTAAAACCGCGCAACGGATTTTGATGTGGTTTTTTTTATTAGATAGAGTGATTCAATAGGAAGGTTTATATGTATAATACATGCATAATATTGTAGAGAAACAGTGATAATTTTAGAGATTTCTAATGTGATGTCGTAAATAAACACATTTTTTTGCGTTTACATTGTAAACGCTGGCTGAACCCGTCGAGATAGATCAAAATAATGTACTACAGTATTGTACACCTTAAAAAGGTCTACAAAAAAGTCCGCGATAGTATATGTCTATCTCTTAGGGATAACCCACAATAACAATTTTTTATCCTTAACTTTTTACGAGAAATAATGGCTCTAAAATTATCAGTATTTCTTCATTGCACCCGTGCGAAGCCGGGGCGGGTCGCTAGTATTATACAGTGTGTCCGGACATGGACTAGCGATATTCTAAATACTTAAATATAAGCTATTTTAAAGTACAATTACACTATAGGCTTAGGTCCAATATACTTCCCCGCTATGTGGCAGCCATTTTGTTTTTTTTGTTGAAGTATGCTCTATGCGAGTACAAAAAAAATCATATATCTCAAAGTTTTAGTCATACTGAGATAAAAATAGGCTTATTCGAAAGGCAATAATATTGTCTACCGTCTGCACTACAAAGCAATATGTTCACAATTCCATAACTTTTGAAAAAAAATGTGAAAGTCGAAAAAAAAAACAAAAAATTATGCAATTCAACCAATAATTGTTAATTACTACAAAAACAACCCCGAGAGCTTTTTTATTTTTTATACTAGATCGACAGTTTTTGAGCTAAGCTACAATACAACATAAAATTCACAACTGTATGTCTAATACTTTAAGAGTTATTGTTGTATGAACATAGCGTATGCGCAAGCACAAAAGGCCTTTGTCGGAACCCTAAACAGGAAATCATTAAAAAAACATAACATTCATATTGAATTTTATTTAATGTTTTTTCCAATATTAAATGAAGATTAAAATATCTAAAGCAGTTGCTCAAAGTGGCCACCTCCAGCTTGTAGACACACTACGGCTCTCTGTGCCACCTGGGTTGATGAGCGCCTAATTAAATCCAAATCGGATCTAATTTCTTCGGCGGCTGCCATAATTTTTGCGACGAGTTCTTCCCTGGTATTTGGAACTGTAGCGTATACTTTTTGTTTCATATGACCCCACAAAAAATAATCCAAGGGTGTCAAATCGGGTGAGCGAGGCGGCCACGCTACTACACCACCACGACCGATCCACGGCTGTAGATTATTATTTAAATATTCTCTCACTGCTCGAGAAAAATGCGCGGGTGCACCATCGAGCTGGAACCACATACGCCGACGGTATGATAGAGGTAGGTCCATGAGGCTGTCCGCAAACTGTGTCTGTAAGAATTCTAAAAATCTAGCGCCGTTTAATGTAGGTGGCAATTCCAATGGCCCTATCAGCCTATCGTTGATTATGCCGGCCCACACATTTACTGAGAATTCATGTTGAAATGAGCTTGGGCGCACCGCCCTTGGATTTGCGGAGCACCAGAGATGGTCGTTTCTGTGGTTTGTAATCCCAGCTCTTGTAAATTTGGCTTCATCAGTCCACAGTATTCTTTGTAAAAAATTACGGTTCTGTCTCAAATTTCTATTTATCCACGAACAAAACACAGATCTCGCAGCAAAATCTGGTTCGATCACGTCTTGAACCCGTCGAAAATGATAAGGGTGTAACCCTTCTCTTTTCAAAATTCTCCATACATGCCACTTAGACATTCGAAGTTGCACTGAAATCCGTCTAACGCTTAGTCTAGGATCATTGGTTATTAGTCTAAGCACTTCTTCTTCATCTTCGGGCGATACCAAGCGATTGCGTTCATTAACAGCTCTTTGAATACCTCTTTCCGCTAATCTTGAATGCACGTCGATAAAAGTTTGGCGACTCGGTGTAGGCCTGTTAGGGTACCTTCGTCGATATTCTTGTACAGCCAAATTTGCACTTCCATTGCAAAAACCATACACAAAGTGTATGTCAGCAATATGTTGCGATGAATATTGACGCTGTGCCATACTTTATCACACTTTTAAATACAAAACACTAACGCAGCACGTAAACAGCACGGACGGTAAGTGAAAGTAGCGATAGCGATCACAACGCAGGGCGAGGGACAACTAAACTAACCCAACTAATAATTTGTCCTTAAAACTGATTTTGTTTCAGGTAGTGGACTAATACGTTCTATCTCGCTTACTCACGGTAGTAACGAACAGTATTTCTCGCCTGCTCTCAGATGGAATACAGTGAATGCCATAAATGACACTCTGGCGGTTAACAAAGACGTTTTGTGCTTGCGCATACGCTATGTTCAAACAACAATAACTCTTAAAGTATTAAACATACAGTTGTGAATTTTATGTTGCATTGTAGCGTAGCTCAAAAACTGTCGATCTAGTATAAAAAATAAAAAAGTTCTCGGGGTTGTTTTTGTAGTAATTAACCATTATTGGTTGAATTGCATAATTTTTTGATTTTTTTTTCGACTTTCACATTTTTTTTCAAAAGTTATGGAATTGTGAACACATTGCTTTGTAATGCAGACGGTAGACAATATTATTGCCTTCCGAATAAGCCTATTTTTATCTCAGTATGACTAAAACTTTGAGATATATGATTTTTTTTGTACTCGCATAGAGCATATTTCAACAAAAAAAACAAAATGGCTGCCACATAGCGGGGAAGTGTATTGGACCCAAGCCTATAGTGTAATAGTACTTTAAAATAGCTTATATTTAAGTATTTAGAATATCGCTAGTCCATGTCCGGACACACTGTATAAACATTGGCACCGATTCCCTTGTTCTCAAACTAAACTAAATTTAAGTTCAGTGCATCTTTTTCTTTCTATTTCATTAAGAAAAGGACAGAAGATAAATATTAGTTTAGTCCTGTCAAATTAAGATACTCCATATACAAGTTTAGACGTGATAAAAAAATTGGCTACTAAAAATACGTCACTTTACATCAGACACTGACTAATTTGACAGGACTAAACTAATATCTATCTTCTGTCCTTTTCTTAATGAAATAGAAGGAAAAAGATTCACTGAACTTAAATTTAGTTTAGTTTGTGAACAAGAAAATCGGCGTCAATATCTTTTTTGAAAATAAAATACAAAACACTTCACGATATAACTTTCTAGAGAAAGAAGTATAGATACGACAACCGCTTAAAACATCAGGGTTACAGTTTGCGCGTCGATGCCACCCTGTACAAGCTAACTAACGAAAAAAAGAAACGTATTAGTTGATGTAACTCAAGTTTCGAACGTTCAATGAACGAAATTTCGAAGTGGAAACAGAAAAAACACACAAAAACAGACAAAAATCCTCAATTTCTAATGAAGAAATAGATAAATTAATGGAGCATTTTAAATTAAGAAAAAAAAAAAAATGTCTGACTATTTGTGTCTGTTTCCACTTCGACATTTCGTTCATGAACGTTCGAATCCTGAGGTACATTTTAGTTGGTTAGGTATTTATAGCACATTAAGGTAAATAATTTCATAGAAATATTAAATTAAACCTTTCAATCTGGCTATCATTAATCACGAACAGTAATTACTAACTTAATTTCTTCAAATACTTGTTCATTTACTTCAAATTTTCATTTGATCTTGGAATATGATTAATATATTCTAATTAATCATCCTCTCAACCGGGTTAAACAAACATTGGCACGCACAAGTGCTATTTAACCGACGCACCGTTCAAAACGAAGTTGGAAATGAGATTAGCCAAGTAATTTTCATTTCTGAATTGTTTTTTTTTTATCTTTTTTAGTGTGGACGCTTTTAACGTGTACGTTTGTCTACATCGTTTTCACATGTATAATTTCAATATGAATGATGTAACCATTATTATAGGTACACACTACGCTTTGGAATGGGCAACTAGCTTCACCTTTCTGACTGACCGACCCCTTGACAATTCAAAAGTGCCCGTAATTGGTTTATTTGAAATAACTGTTTTGACTTTGAGTTTTGATTAACAGCTGGGACGCATGTGTGAGTTTTATTGGTAAATACAGTACCCAACCGTAAATATAGGACATCGAATTTTGGAAAAACTTCGGCTTTGTCGAGCGCCATGACTGTCACTCATACCATTCCTACCTGTGTGATGCCTCTTTAACGATTTGAGCTGCAGGGTAATCGCGTAACACACTATCAGTAGCAATGGGTTTCATTTTGACAGTTTAACAACATTCATTGCGTTATTTACGTTGTTGAGGAGACACATTTTTCGAACATATGGAGCAATGGATTAGCAATATGCTTCGAAATTATTCAAATTGAGAGGAATAGTATGTTACGCAATTTGGGTGCCGATTTATATAGGTGCTAGCTTTAGCCTGCGGATCCACCTGCATGGATGTCGGAAAATATCCCACGGTAACGTACTACCGGGTTATAAACGAGCCACGTCAAAATCAGTTCAGCCGTTTTTGCGCCTATCCGGAACATACATCCACTGACAAACAGAGAAATGGATAAAAAATTCTAAAAATGATATTTTCGACATCAGACTAGTTTCTACACCTCGTAATTTTTTTTTTTAATTCTTTGAATACTTTTTTGGCTTCGTTACCGTTTTAATATAACAATAATTATTCAGAGTAATTAAACTGCATGTTTAAAAAGTGTTGACATACTACAGGAATAAAAGCAAGATCGTCGAT
Organism: Eremobia ochroleuca; assembly: GCA_949629135.1. Taxonomy (NCBI): domain Eukaryota; kingdom Metazoa; phylum Arthropoda; class Insecta; order Lepidoptera; family Noctuidae; genus Eremobia; species Eremobia ochroleuca. Next base: position 20,181,705 of record OX451386.1, on the reverse strand, counting down.
TCTTGTTCCATCATCATTGATAACTATTGTTGAAAATTGTTATGAACACACACAAATTCTAAAGCCATTTGTTAGGTTGATAATCAGCACTTTTCGAACGTCAAAATTACAAAAGACATTCCCCAAAACGCCCGCCCTTCACCACTTCCTAGTGAAAAGCACTAGCTCAACTCGGAGCATTTATTTCAATTAAACCATTTTCAGGCACTTTTGAATTGTCAAGGAGTCAGTCAGTCAGAAAATATGAAGCTAGTTGCACATTCCAAAGCGTAGTAGATACTGATGGAGATGAATGGGCAAGAAACTCCATGGTAATCCGCGAGTTGACTAATTTTTTTTAAATATTTAAATTGAAGCTTTTTTACCTCACTGATAGCTTGGTATAAACAGTTTTTTAATATTTTTAAAAATTTAAAAGATATGAGCGTTCAAAACTCTCAATTAGACAGAGAGGGAAATACTGAATTGTGACGTCATAGTTCAGTATCGCCATATAAATTACATGCAAAACTTCGTTTTGCGAGAAAGAGATAGACAAAAAGTTTCTATAAGTTTTTTATTTTTCGACCGATTTCAAATTTGATTTCGAATTCTATTATTGTATTACATGTGTGGATATATTATCTACTAGATTATATACATAGTATTTAATATCATGCAACTACCCAATTATATTGTCACAAAAATATTAGTTACATCATTAATGTTGAATTTATAATAAAATTTTATGCGATGTAAAAAAGACGTACACGTTCAAAGCGTCCAGAGAGAAACAAAAAAGAAAACAATCTAAAAATAAAATATAATAATAACAGCCGTGCGATTCTGTAACCATCTCACCGTGAAAGCTTGGGTGAAGTGAGCGTGGAGTGAGCTGTCGTTCGCTAGGGATTAATACAATTAAGTGTTCACTTCACCTATGATTTCACGGTGAGATTTTTACAGAATCGACCGGCTATTGGGAAGAAGAAGTGGCGCAACAAACTCCCCAGCAGTAATCAGAAGCATCACCTGTTTTAAATAAATACATAAAATAAAATAAAATTTTCTATTAATAATCATTTAATTAATAATCATTTAATTCAGGGAAAGAAGACCCATATTCAATACAAAAAAAGAACATAAATTATCAATTTGTCATCTTAATTTTTAAATATGAAATTAAATTTATGACATTCTCAAATTAAAAAAAAAATTAAAAACTATTAAACGTCAACTGCAGTAAATGTCAGAATGAACTATAAACTACAATAATTAGGTAATACGAGTAAGATAACCAAATAATAATGCCAAAACACAGAATTGAGATAATGTCTACAGAACTGGAAATATAACATGACAAATTATACCATTAGATACCATAAGCCATTTTCCTTGATTTGCCAACAAAACCCAATTTATCCCATACAGATACACGCACAATACCTACCTCCCAAAATAACTTTCAAAGTTTCTTCTCTCAAATGTTTTCACAATTTTTCTCAACCGCAAACCTCAAACAAGAATCAGGTTGATTATCAACCACAAACACAACGACACGCTGCGTCTTTACTTGTTTGCAAGTCAGAAGTTGAGTTGTGAAGTTTTTGAATGCCCTTTAAATGAGACGGAGGAAGTTGGAAGCACAATTATATCCTGAGGAAATCCATTTGCATAACATAGAGGTCGTAATCTGACTGTCAGAGTTCGTAACGAGTTGGTCTTGTGTGATGTACTGTGGAACAAGTGGTCGAGTGATTTGGAAGTGCTGCTTGTTATTGATTTGTTGGTTTTCAGATCAAAATATACGTCTTTTCTAGACTGCCCTGATAGCTGAAATGGATTTTTGTTTGAAATTATAAGCCTGATTAGTTATTTTGATCGTTTCAATCCTTAAAAGGGGCATTTTACTCATTTTTATGGAAAAAAATTATTATCACCGCGACCAAACCCGAAATCATGAAAAAAAAAAAATCAGCTAATCCAAACATTTATGTTCGCAGAACTCGAAACGATCTATGGATCAGCTGTTTTTTTTAAAAAGAAAACTTGTTAATGAGTTAAAAGATCAAAAAGGAAGTCCTTCATCATTTCCTCCCATTCTTTGATACTTTTACAAAGCGATTGACCTTATGTTCTAATATATTTATAATCATAGCACTACAGAAACGAGGCAGCCCCACCAGTACCTATCCTAAAAGCATTGTTATATTGAACGCGGAAAGCGCTGTACGATCTTTGCCTATTATATTCATTTCTCGTCTGTTTCACTCCAAAAAACTATTTACACTAAACTATATAACATTTTAACATCTTTGTCTCCAAACCTCACATAGCGAAAAAATTAAGTCCCGCAAACACTGCAATGCAAAACTCGTTTCTCATAAACCATATTAAAAGATATCCGGGCGATATTAAAGTGTGTTCGTAGTAGAATCGAGCAACAACGCACACTTACGTCTAATGGCACTTAGCGGCAACTTGTGTTCAAAACCCAGCACTTTTGTAGCGAAAAATATAAATTCCCTTAATGACTTTAGTAAGAGAATCATTTTCATATTTACCCCTCGCAGCTTGGTGCTTATTGAGTTTTTATTATACCGCCACAGAGGAAGACTTTTCTTAATAAAGTTTGAACTTGAGCGGAGGTTTTTATTGCCAAAACTTTTAGTGATGTAGGTAGTGTTGACGCTTTATCGGAACTAAAAATGAGTTGAGTATTTGTTGATACGTGTATTAAATTGTGTAGTCTTAAAAAGTTCCTGTGTCAATACCTAAAGAGGAACTGCCAAGCGTCTAGACGTCACCTTTACATACCTTTTTATCTATGACTATTTCTGAGTTGGATAAATATGCATATTTTTTTTAGCAAGTTGGCAAGGCAGCCATAGGTAGACACTTCGATGTCACACAATATGCTCAGTAAGATATGCTCCCAAGACTTTGATGACAAAACGCACACAGACCATCACACTTTTCTCAACAAAACAAAACCACAGATTTCAAAACCTCAATAAATAGACCACAAAATTCATTAAGGTTTTCAAAAACTACACAAACGGATTTCCCACGAACATGTCACTCAACAACAAATCCCAGTGACGGACTTTAAACGGCTGAACATATTCCACAAAGGTTAGCCAATGTTCCGACAAGACAAAGATCAAAAACATTCCCTCGGGCCCGACCGAGCCCAAGTTTGGAAAAAACAAAGTTTTAATTAAATATCCGGGAAGCATTCGCATTGAACTGATCCGCTTGATTTGTTTAGAGAAATATTTTGATCTAATTCGCGCATTCTTTCATGATTCGTACCTATCTCTCTGTACCATAAACGTAGTCTCTAACATACTATACTAATATTATAAAGAGAGACAGAGATACATTTTGTGAGTTGTGAGTTTGTGTATATGCGAAGGTAAACTCCAGCTCGTCAATCAACTCAGCCTATCGCAGTCCACTGTTGGACATAGACCTCTCCCAGGCTGCGCCAAACTGTCTTCCGTCTTCCGCGTCCAGTCTATCCCAGCCACCTTCTTTAGGTCGTCGATCCGTCTAGCTGGGGGGTGTTCCACACTACGCTTGCCGATATACGGTCTCCACTTCAGGACTCGTCTGCTCCACCGGCCATCGGCCCGGTCGATAAACAGAGCCCACACAACTCCTATCTGAAAGATACTTTCATCATTTAAAGATACATATATCTCCAAATGGACAAAGGCTATGTAAATATACAACATGTAACGTTAAATGCGCAAAACCTCAGACACCCCAACTGATTTTTAATTCAATTGACCTATTTCAGAAAGAAAATAAGACATTAAAAAAATTGTCAAGGTTTTATGTACTGTTTTAGTTTTACTGGCCATTCTGATCGTTTCTTGCGTCTGTGACGACGCTTTATCGAGGGAGGAGTCGTCACCGGGCTGCTGCGACGCGCTGACATTGGCTTGCTTGACCTATTAATAAATAGACACGGCAACGTTTTTAATGAAGGTTTTTTGAAAAATGTGACCTATATTAAAAAGTGGTTCAATTAATTCTGATCGTTATTCTGATCAAACTATTTTCAGATTTTGCGCATTTAACGTTACACGTTGTATACAAAAAGAAGTACTTTATTACTGAATTACTACCTAGAATTCATGCAAGCGTAGTTAGTACTTTTTGTTAGGTTACTGCTCTGAATGTGTCGTGAACAGAATATTTTCTTTACATGTAAATTGCACCCGTGCAAAGCCGGGGACGGTCGCTAGTCGCAAATAAAAATAGTAACTCTTTCAGGGGAATATCCATTGGATGGTGGATGATCGATCGGGGGTGCTCGCGGTCCGATTGGGGACTACTTCACCCAGCAGTGGACTGCGATGAAACGGGTAACTGATTGATAAATTACTATAAAGAACAAATCAATTTTTGCTTTTATCAATATGGATTATGAAAATGTATATCCTAAGCTAAAAAATTCCTGCTTATTATATCCACTAGGAAACCGAAATAGGATATTGCCTGTGCTTCTGTATTTTTTTTTCTTCTTCTTTCTTCTTCTTCTTCTTCTGTCTAGCTATAAATTAACCAGCACCCTTATTGCGTAACATTATCAATCACAATCTGAGTTGTTTTGAAGGATATTGCTAATACATTGCTTCATAATTTCGACAAAATTGTCTACTCAACAATGCAAATAACGCAATAAATATTGTTGAACTGTCAAAATGAAAGCCACTCCTACTGTTAGTGTGTTATTACGCAATTACCACGCAGGCCCTTTTGTCTTTTACACACTTCGTAACTACACTATCTCCAACTACACATCCTCCCAAAAAAGTGTGCCAGATGCAAACACACCTACTCTATATCGTAGCAATGTAAGCGTTATACACATATGTACAGACGCCACCACATCAAGCTACTACAATCTGTCAAATTTCGTTATTAGATTTTCAACTTTTATGGCATAAATTTATCGGCTAAAGCATAACGTTCAAAGTTGATTGGGAAAATTTGACAGTTTCGGGTAGCTTTAAGTGCTGGCGTCTATACATAAACTAGTAAAATGAATGACAGGGGCACAGGCGTGTCATTTACCGCGTATCCAAGGCCTTACTAAGCCTTTCCAAATGACAAAAAAGGGCCCCGAACCCTAAAACACTTATAAAAGTAATATAAGGCTTTTGTGCGAAGGACAGAGGCTGACTAAAAGTGATGTAATAAAGTTTTTGGGACTAAGTACAGTTACTTTTATCCTTGATAGGTATATGTATGGTGTTATTGGCTAATTGTTATTTCCAGAACTAAGTTATTAGCAATTTCGCCTTTTCCCAAAGAGCTATACAGAGATCAGAATAGTTAAAAAGAATACCCTTTATTATGTACACCATGTAAAATACAGATATAAGGGACTTGTAGCTAAGTAATAACAGCCCCACGGGTTGATCGATCAGGTTAAGCTACGCTTGCCACGGTTACTCCGGCGATGGGTGACCATCTTTACATACCAAGACCCCTCTCGGGTGTCATTCGTGGATCTTTGATAGTGGTTAGGAACGTGTAGTCACAAGCCCGAAAGTCTAACAAACAGTCTTACCAATGGGTATCGTAATAACTGAATTGTAGAGGTCAGATTGACAGACGCTCCATGTAAAATACTGGTACTCAGCTGCATCCTGGAAGCTGACCCCAACATAGTTGGGAAAAGGTTAGACAGATGATGATGGTATAAAATACAGATTTAAATGTAATTTAAACCTGCCATGTTTCTAAAACAGCTGTACCCGAATATTTCTTTTTTTGAAGGATGAGATCTGTAAAAACGTACACTTGAGAGCAATAAAGTCGCACACCTTGACTTTTTTCAGTTAAGGCCTAATGCTGTTTTATTTATTAATATTAATTAAAAATGACAAATTTATTTCAGTACCTGGATAGTGATATCAAAAAACAGTATAAATATACCCATACGGGGTTTTAGGGAAAAAAACCCAAAATACACGTAAAATTACCAAATGTCGCTTTAAAGAGGATGGAAAAGTGTCAATAAATAATAAAATAATACACGATCTGCGAGGTGTATGCGGAGGTACGCGGCATTATATACTACTCCATAAAATTATTGTTTCAAATGTTTATTAATAAGGTGTATTCCCCTCCCCTAGCCTTAATTACAGCTCTTAATAGGTTTTTCATGGAATGTATTAATTTTACCACGAAATCTTGATGTATAGCTTTCCACTCCTCTTCAACCGCGTAGGAGCCGGGCTTCTTGCCCGAACTCTTCTTTTAAGCTCGTCCTAGACATGCTCAATCGGATTGAGGTCAGGACTCCGAGCTGGCCACTCCATCGCGGTGATTCCGACATCTTCCATGTAGTCGCGAACTGTTCTGGCGACATGCAGCCTGGCGTTGTCGTGCATAAGGAGAATTTTTTCTCCCATAAGCCACGCTAGCGGTCTCACATGTTCTTTGAGCAGTTCTTCAACGTATCTTTCACCTATCAGTCCACGCGATCTCGAACCGGTCTTCGCCCCAGTGACGAATACGGTGTCCGTTTTGGTGTCCAGCGTTATGCCACCCCAAAAGATACACGATCCACCACCAAAAGCAACACGTTCGCTTATGCAGCATTACACAAATCGCTCTGATGATCTTCTGTAGACTCTAGAGCGTCCATCATAACCATGTAGTCATTCTGCACTCATCAGAGAACATAACAGCCATTGCGGACTTCTTGAAGCTGTTGTCTCAGTTAAACCGCGTTCAGCTGTCGATTTCTCAAAGACCTTCTGGTCGATTCTGTAAAAATCTCACCGTGAAATCATAAGTGAAGTGAGCACTAAAATAGTGTTAATCCCTAGCGAATGACAGTTCACACCACGCTCACTTCACCCAAGCTTTCACGGTGAGATGGTTACAGAATCGCACGGCTGGTCACAAGAAAGCGGTCATCACTCCCTGATGTTGTGCGCCGACGGCCCGATCCTCGTCGTCGAATGTAGCCACCGGTCTTTCGGAACCTTTGGTATACACGTCGAACGGAGTAGCGACTCAAATTTAACTGTCGAGCAACGTCACTTTGACTTTGTCCTGCTTCAAGCAAGGCAATAACTTGAGCGGCTTCTGCGGGCGTAGAATCGATGTTTTTCCAGTAAATCCGTATGGTTCCAGTAGAGGTGTTATCACGTTGACGTTCGGTGTGCAACTGATTAAAATACCTTTTTTTTTAACGGTATCTCGCAGTTCAACCTATGAGGTTGCCTGTGGATGCCTCAATAATTTAAGGCCTCCAGCCTGGGCTTAAAAAACTTAAAAACTAAGCGTGTAAAAACGCCTGTGGGGAACGGACCTCGGCTTAGGGCGCCACTGGGAGAGGGCAGCAAGGGACAGGATGGATCGGAATTAGATTAGAATTCCTAAAAAACCGACCATTTTATACTTGCGGCTAAGGGTGCAAGTAGTGCCTACCACAACGAGTGAACTCGGGGAATTTTGTGTATGTTTGTTTTCGTAAGTTATTTAAAGGACAATGATTTTAGTTTTGGGATCTTAAATAACCTAAGCTTGTATGATTTCATTTTCCTAAATGATATTTACTTAGCGTCTTTAGATTTAAGAAAAATATTAGTAATAAACCAAACAACAACGAGTGTGCGATTTTATTGCTCTCTAGTGTATATTTTCCAAGTCTGCTTCAACAAAAAATATTCCGGGAGCTAAAGAACATTTAAATGGACTTATCTCACCATCCGTCTCGGTTGTAACGTTTCTGAACCAATTTCAATAATGGCGGACCCCTGCCTTCCATCGGATTTCGTTGATTAAGACACGTCTGTCTGTCTACGTTTATAATCTAGCTAAAGAAATCCGTGGGTGTCTGTGCAAGTAAATTCGTTGATACTAAAAAAAGGCTCTTTAGTTCTTTCCGAGATCGAGAATTTAGATTTTTTGCGGCACTTAAAGCTGCTTTTCTTTAGGCAGTCTACACCCAGGGTTAGCTCGTAAAAGATTTGGGCTGGCTAGCCGAAAAAGGTTGTTCTAGAATTCCAGAGATAATAAAACGTCTATTACAATAAAGACACAGACAAAAGGCCCAATTTCGAGTTCAATCACTAAGCCCTTTCTACTTATCTCATGTAGTGGTTTAACTTATAGCATTAAATATACGGGTTGCCAAATCTTCCTTTTTCTGAATATATGTTTTCTTTAAATTTGAGACATGTGAGTGAAAGCACGTATAGTGAGTGAACCATACTGTCTTATATTTATTATTATACCTTTTATTGTAGCTAAGTAATAACAGCCGCACAGGTCGATCGATCAGGTTAAGCTATGCTTGCCGCGGTTGGTCTGTGGATGAGTGACCATCTTTAGATACCGAGACCCCTCCGTGCTTCGGAAAGCACGTTAAGCCGTTGGTCCCGGCTGTCGTTCGTAGATCTTTGACAGTCTTTACGGGTAGTAAGAAGCCCGAAAGTCTGAGAACCAGTCTTACCAAGGGGTTTCGTATTACCCAGTAACTGGGTTGTGGATGTCAGATAGGCAGTCGCTCCATGTAAAATACTGGTATTCAGCTGCATCCGGTTAGACTGGAAGCCGACCCCAACATAGTTGATGATGATGAGGTCTTTATCAGTGTCCATTTATATGTAAGTACTAAACTATTGATGTCTATGCTGTAAAAATCTCACCGTGCAATCTTAGGTGAAGTGAGCTGCCATTCCACCTGATGCTAGGATTTACACTATAGACGGCTTACTACACCTAAGTTTTCACGGTGAGAGGTATACGGAATAGGTCGACTGATAGATGACATAAAGTGAGATTCGATTCCCCATTAAAATTGTTGAAATCGATGGTTTACTTCGTTGGAAAATCATATGAAAGATACACACATTCTCTCCTATCGATTATCATAAGTATTACAACCATTGTAACCGACTAACGGACTGATAAGAAAGGTATTGTGTTCAGAACCGTCTGTACAATCGAATCAATGTCCCTCTAGGGATAATAGTGGATATGTAGTTACTATATGAATACTATTATATGATATTGTTCTATATGATTTCATTATTGTGTTAGCTAATAAGTATTTGTATTAAAATAATATGATACCTTGTTAGAAAATCATTGTTTGCTTGATTACTACTTTGGTCAATGCTACTTACTTACGTACATATTATATAGGATGACTGGTAATTAGTGATCGATACTTAAACACATGATTCTACTCATGACAACAAACAACTTTTACTATGGGACCAAACCTGAAATCGCAAAAAAAAAAAATCAGCTGTTCCCTACATTTTGACGATTCGTACGAACAGCTGATATATGTAGGTATAGCCGTTGTAGGGAACAGCTGATTTTTTTTTCGCGATTTCAGGTTTGGTCCCATAGTAAAAGTTGTTTGTTGTCATGAGTAGAATCATGTGTTTAAGTATCGATCACTAATTAGCAGTCACCCTATATAATAAAATCGCTTTATGTATCTGCCTGTGTGACCGCGTTGTTCTTCTAATCTACGAAACTGATTTTGATGCGGTTTTCACCATTATTTAGATAATTAATTCTCCGGATGGTTTATAGTAGTAAATAACTAATAAACTTACATATATAATACAGACATACAGTATGGATACCACATATATGCAATAAATTATACCAGATACTTTTTATCGCGAAAAAATCAGGTGTCATGCGAACATAAATGTAGGGAACAGCTGATTTTTTCGCGACCGATTTCGTTATTTTTTTGTATATCGTCAGAAAAGGCGATAACAAGTATGTGGTATAATTTATTGCATATATGTGTTTTCCATACTGTATAAAGAAGTCTGTGAGATTTGTCAAGCCGAAAATACTGTGCGAAGCAGTAATAAATAATGAAACTTGAGAAATACGTATCCCTTGAGTGTTTTCTATTAAACAAGTTTTCTGATACAGCTTTCGTTGAAAACATACCTGAAACAAAGAAAAGAGTTCATTAGTCTACATATTTATACGTAAACAATATGTGAGTTTCAAAGACTTTTTATCAAATCAACCCTTTTATACAGCGTGTAACGGAAGGGGGTATCAACCCTGAAGGAGGTGAATGTGCTCATGAAACTCAACAACTTTCCCCAAAGAACATAGGTCATATATGAAAAAAAAATTTGGCCCTCCCTTACAAAATTGACTACCAGCTGATTGATTTACTATGGGAGGGCCAAATTTTTTTTTCATATTTCGACCTATGTTCTTTGGGGAAAGTTGTTGAGTTTCATGAGCACATTCACCTCCTTCAGGGTTGATACCCCCCTTCCGTTACACGTTGTATACATTGGTATCATAATTTTCTGCCCTTGTCCTATGTATGTTGCTTGGGGTCGGCGCAACACGTTTTCTTCTTCAATTCTCCCTGTCAAGCGCCACACCATCATTCACTCCCTTTTGTTTCATATCATTCCTGACACAATCCATTCATTTTTTTCTTTGGCCTTCCTTTCCCTCTCAATCCATGAACATTTATATTCATTTTTACATACATGTGTGATAAGCTCAATTTTTCTTAAATTAAACTGCTGATATCTTCTTAATTATTGTATTTTATTTTCCGTCTTTTCATCTAAAGTATTTTCACCCAATTCTCTTCCACCTTAGTTCCCTTACTACTTCTTCTAACTTTTTAAACATTCATTCACTATCTCTTTCACTCCTTGACTATTTCGTACATTCATCTCTGTCACTCGTTTATGCTTCACATCTGTTATTCATCTTCACATCTCAATTCACTATCCTGTCATAACGTTCCGTTCCTACATACATTGGTATAGAATACGTCAGTAATGTACCCAATCAGTACGAAAACTGATAGGAATAGAACCTCATTAGCCTGAAATCAATCTGCTTTTACATATTCAGATCACGTATTTTCATAAAGCATAGTCCTTCGATTAGGAACCAAACGTGACGCAAGTAAATTGGATCCCATTACTGGTTCCCTAATACCGGCAGAGATAACCAAGGATGTGGCTTTTTAGGAGCAGTTACCATGTTCGTATGCAAATGCTGTTCCAAAAACGAGTAGAGTAACTATTGATGGAAAGAGAGATACATAGTTTTAAGCATAATTGTGTTCCAGTTGGACTTCAGATTGCTTAGCCAGCCAGCTCGTTTCCAAAATACTTTTAGATCTAAGTTTCGTCTATGCAATCAACAAACAATATCAATTGGTCTAGTCTTTTCCCAACTAGGTTCGGGTCGGCTTCCGGTCTAACCAAATGCTACGGAATACCAGTATTTTACATGGAGCGACTGCTTATCTGACCTCCACAACTAACTGGGTAATACGATATCCCTTGGTAAGACTGGTTGTAAAACTTTTGGGTTTCTGACTACCCGTGACGTGTTATACGTACATCTTTGACAGTCGTTACGGGTAGTCGGAAGCATAAAAGTCTGATAACCAGTCTTACCAAGAGATATCCGCCAATATTATTATTTTTAACCGGGGTCTCGTGGGCCCATCGCAAGATCCTGGTAGATTTATTCCAAGACGTATCGAGACCATCTCTGGCAACTGCCTTATATCTTTTTACATCTATGTCGTGTCCGACTCAACTCAGCATTCATGCGACAATGTCAGCAGTTTCGTGTAAGTTTAGGCCAAATCACAAATTAGCGTATACATCTAATTCCTTATCTAGTTTCTCTTGTTTGTCTCCAAATGGACAAAAGCTTTCACCGAAAGTCTATCAATAAACTTCATAGCCCGACCAGACAACATTTTTACGACCCCGAAGTTTTGTCGTAAATGGTCAAAAACTATTGCGAGATTGTTCAGTGTTGTTGGTAGTTTTCACACCAGTTACGTTTTAACGTTAAAACTGGCATCTCGTAAAAGGTTAATAAAGTTTGTCGGTACTGTTTTGATCCTCTATCGGTTTTGGTGGTTTTGTTAACGGTTGAGATTGGCTTGTAGTCTGAGGTGGGTTAATATTGTTTATGGTGATCGATTCTGGAATGTTCTGTTCTACATGTTTTAACGGGTCCTTAGCTGAATTATGCCAATTTACACTAGGTCACCCGTTCTTGGCAGAAGAAAAGATTTAAGTTATTTAGATGATATAAATGGCCATGAGCTGAACCAGGCAAAAACGAATTCTGCTCATGATTGATGCTAAATGACCACTAACGAACTTTTTATAAGAATTGATGTCCTTTTCGAATCTTGACAAATTAAGGTACTTAATTACGGTTTCTCTTGTAATAAAACAGTAGATCCAGCAGCATCAATAAACTCTTATATCAACAGTGCCAAACACTTCCTACAAAATAAATCTGTTAATTTACTCGAACAGCTTTCATAACAAAAGCTATTATGGCGCTACGAGCTCGGCAAATATAATTTCCAAATTAAATTATTTCACAGATTGACATTGTTATTTAAACAGCGGGTATATGGGTGGGTATTCTCGTTTTATTATTTTAAGCGTTTGAAAATATTTTACTGTTAAAATACAGAGTATAACCTAACAAAGATATACTTGCCCGCTATTACATGGGACTTAACTGGCTGAGTTTAGACCATACGTTCTCAACCTTGTTTTATCTCACCGCCCACTTTGACGAAATTTTTTTTTTCTTATTATGTTCTCTTGGTTTTCTAGAGAGAGGGGCCCGTGGCTAAATAATAACAGCCGCACAGGTCGACCGATCAGGTTAAGCTACGCTTGCCGCGGTTGGTCTGTGGATGGGTGACCATCTTTACATACCGAGACCCCTCCGTGCCTCGGAAAGCACGTTAAGCCGTTGGTCCCGGCTGTCATTCGTAGATATTTGACAGTCGTTACGGGTAATCAGAAGCCCGAGTCTGACAACCAGTCTTACCTAGGGGTATCGTATTACCCAGTAACTGGGTTGTGGAGGTCAGATAGGCAGTCGCTCCATGTAAAATACTGGTATTCAGCTGCATCCGGTTAGACTGAAAGCCGACCCCGACATAGTTAGGAAAAGGCTAGGCAGATGATGGTTTTCTACTGCCTCCCCCTGAAAGTCTCAAACGCCCACAGGGGGGCGTTATCGCCTACGTTGAGAACTTATGGTGTAGTCTATATTACTAAAGTATACCATAAGTACACCTCTGCCTAACCTATCAGCGATTACAGGCGCAATGTTACATATTTTAGAAACTAAAAAATAAACTTTAAGTACCTCTTCCATAGATAGGTACCGTCCGTAAATCCAGTAACAACAATAATTCGGAATTTCACTGTTCGTTCCCGAATCAATTTCGAGTTGGGCACACTGCAGTCCACAGTGAAACCGCCTCGATTCAGCGGAATCGAGCAGTAGAATCTATTACGATACATCGTAACACCGCGGCCGCCCTGTCCAATACAACCAACCGCTCGATTTATTAAGACGCAATTGAAATCGGTATGTAGTTTTCAGTTGCGATTTTTGAGTTTTGTCATACCTATGCTGTGTCGTGTTGTGCATAATCAGACTACAATGTCCCCACTGCTTGGACACAGGCCTCCTCTCTTCGAGAGGGAGTGGGTTGTGATCTACCACGCGGGCCCAGTGCGGGTTGGTAGATGTCACATGTCTTTGAATTTTTGGTTCTAGGACATGTCGGCTTCCTCACGATGGTTTCCTTCTCCGCTTTGAGAGCAGCTTGTTCTGGCTATGATGTAAATCACGACCCAGTGTTTAAAACACGATGGTTTAAAAGCAATTTACCTACTTGCTGCACAAAGTAACATGGTTAATTTCGGAAAATTGATAAAAAGCTGTACAAATTGGTAACGTTTTTCAACAAAGTTTCATTGTTTTCTCACGTCTGATATTTAACTTTTTCCTAGGGGCAAATAGTTAATTCAAGAAATCCATTAAAATGTCTGGCATTTAAGGAAGTTGAGAAGAATTTTATTTTTTTTTGTTTAGCATTTAGGCAGAAACTATCCTTATAAAATAATTCCTTGCTAAATTGTTCTTGTACATACAGAATAAAGAGTATTGTATGCTATTATATTCTGTTAAATTCTATGAAAACATTTAGAATTGGGACGGCATTCTTAGAGCTGAACGTTTTTGGCCTATATTGTTTAGAAATATTTCACTTATTGGCATCCCTACAGTCGGCAGCAATCAATCAATCATTGCTTGTTTCCAAACTGAGGGATATTCGATTGACAGCAGCTAAATTAAAAACGAAACGATACTGTAAGTACTGTTTTATTTTCGTATTACCCAGTAAATGGGATGTGGAGGTCAGATAGGCAGTCGCCCCATGTAAAATATTCAGCTGCATCCGGTTAGACGGGAAGCCGACCCCAACATAGTTTGGTAAAGGCTAGGCAGATTGACTGTAGGTACTATAATATTTAAATAATAGGTTTTCATAAAACATTAGGAAAGTTTGACAGTTGCCTCTGCCGTTAACGTGTGCCACTCGTGTGTATGAACACTAAATGAGGAGCGTCAGAACGAAAACCGATATATCGAATTTACCATATTTTTCACAAATTTAAAAATAGCTTGTAAGTTTTTTAATGTTACAAAAGTGGAAAATTATAGCATGTCAATTTGCAGTTAAAGTGACATCGATTGATGTGTGAAACTTGACGGAGGGTAGATACTTAATTTAGGGAGATACTTGGCGGACAAGTATGGATATATCGGTTTTTGACGCGATCATTTGGATATATCGGTTTTTGACGAAACCAAAATGGATATGTCGGTATTGAACTGAATTGAATTTGAACCGACCATTGTTGAATTGTGTAAAACTTAATAAGAATTATCGGTTTTTAATCCAACAACAAGAACATGTTGAATTTAAACATTTATTTGCCGGTTTTGATTTGACCACAGTATTTTGATATTTTTTTTAAGATGGATGTAACTGTTTTTTAATTGATTTCTTTCCTGAAGGGTATATAATTAAACATTTTGTAACAGAAAAAAAAAAAATAATGTCTTAATTAAGACATATCGGTTTTTGTTCCGACGCTCCTCAAATGCAAACGGCTTCTAGTAGGCGATCATTTGACGATTTAATGACTATAAAGTTATCTAATTAGGAAGAACATTGCCAAAAGCATACACAGAGATCCTTACAATCGGTCCTAGAACGCCTTACCTACGCTACACAGGACAAAAGGATTTACCATGAACTTTTCTTATCGACAACATTTTAAAATTCAAAGAACCGACTTGAACTTCTGAATAACAACATCAAAGAGTGTCGAACAACTAACTTTCCTGTAGACTCGTAGACAAGACTGCATTTTTATAAGAAACCAACTTCTACATACGATTTCTTTTGTAAGAGATTACATGCAATGTTTTCTTTGCATGGCAAGTATGTTTGAAAAAAGAACGTTGGTATCAATAGGACTGTCTGCGCTTTTGATTAGTCTGTATAAAAAAGGGTTGTTTTGTGTGATCTTTGAAGTTATTATTAGAAAAGACAAAGAAGAGTCTCGAGTGATTATATGTTGTTTTTCAGGATTACTTGGTCTACAAGGCGTTATCGATGAGTTGAATTTCGAGTTTCGAGACAATTAAGAGCTCGATTTGAAGACACACACGAGATGAAAAATTTGAAGAACTTTGATACAATGAAACTATGTAATTTAAAATTATACGCAAATACGCGTAGGCCTGTCCTTATACAAAAATAAGTCAGAAATTGACTTTTAAATGGTAATTTTGGAGTAACAACCAGAAAGCGGGGAACCCAAAATAGTTTTGAAACCATAACAGTTAAAACTGAATTCTCTTCCCGTTCCAAGGGTTCGGCACCCTGCCCATACCTACTTAAACTACCATACAGACTCCAATCGACCCAGCTGAACAAATAATTAAAACGCATAATTGACAACCCTACCACAAAAATATAGGAAGGTGCAGAAGCTCGGCTCCAAATAGGCTCGCTCCCTAATACATGGGACTTAAAAACAGAACAACCGGTCGATTCTGGAAAAATCTCACCGTGATAACTAAGGTGAAGTGAGCTTAGAGTGAGCTGTGAGTCATGCTGATGCTAGGGATTGACACTATTGACGACTCACTCCAAGCTCACTTCACCCAAGTTTTCACGGTGAGATGGTTACAGAATCGCACGGCTGGTGTAATGTGGGTCTGCACTTCTATCGAACCCTTTGGGGCTAAACGGGCGTGGTATTATGATGCATAGTCAGCCAATGCCTCAACACAGGCCTCCTCTCTTCGAGAAGGAGTGGGCTATAATCCACCACGCGGACCCAGTGCGGATTGGTAGATGTCACATGTCTTCGAATTGTTAGTTCTAGGACATGACGGTTTCATCAAGATACTGAGACGACTGCTCTCAAAACGGTGAAGGAAAACCCTTCACCGTTTTGAGAGCAGTCGTGACGAAATTACTTACACAAAGTTAAGCGTCTGTCTGGGTTCAAATCCACGACCTACAACCAGGAAGTCGGGGTCGTTACCACTGGGCCATCACTGTTCTCCGATTTTATGATGATGATCAACGAAATCGCACTCACATAGACACGCTTCACGTACAGCGAATGCAAGTGCAATCGCGACTGGCATTCGTTTGCACTCGCCGTACGTACGCGACTATGTGTGCGAGTGCCTGTCTTCGCTTGTTGTATGATGTCGACCTTCTGTACTATCTATTCTGTGGCCCTATGCTACGTAATTCCGTATCCGACACCCAAAAGTAATTAAATTCAATCGTCCTTACGCAACATTAACTACAGTGGAGTTCGGTGTACGGTCAACGACAATTACCACACACACCACACAGTTTTGACCCTTAAAATAAGGACGTAATGGCCAGAATGGCCTGTAGAGTTTCGGCAAGGATTATGTAGCTGTGTTCAAAGAATCACTAGTTCGCTGTTGGATAATTTATTAGGTTTTGTAGACATCTTAGTACATTAACACTGTTCGTTGCAGGGTTGTGGGAAACTGCTTCAGTAACTGAAGGAATTCCAGCGTTAATTTAAACTTCAGCATCGGTTTCAGTATTGTATTGAGCGTGTAAAAGCACTAGGAAGTGGTCGTTTTGGGGACTGTTTTTGATTTGATTTTATGCTGAAATGTTATGGTGATATTTTATCGAGAGCTCATAAAGGTTCAGCGCGGTCCTGATACGATGCGATATGGTTGATTCTAGTCAGGTTTCACTGATATATCAGTGGATATAATTATACTTATCATCTTATATATCGGATAGCAGATATCTAATATTTTGATATTTATCATAAATATTGGATTTTTACGAGCCCTGATTCTAATGATTTGTTTACAGTGATCTGTGGTCGAGGGTAGTATTTTTGTCAAACAAACTTCATGGAAAATTGCTGCGGAGTCTCAGGTAAGCCGATTATCTTTTAACCTTAAGGTTCGCGAGCACATTCGCAAGAAGCTGGCAGTATCATCACAACGCTAATATTTTTTCATTGTTTGTCTTATTTCTTTTTAGTATATTCATGTCTTCTTCTTCCCGCCCTTGTCCCATTTTATTTGGGGTCGGCGCAACACGTTTTCTTCTTCCATTCTTCCCTGTTAGACGTCATGGCATCATTTACTCCTTTCTCTTTCATATTCCTCACACCGTCCATCCATCTTTTCTTTGGCCTTCCTCTCCCTCTCCATCCATCTACATTCATATTCATCACTCTTTTCGTTACATGCGTTTCATCCCTCCTCATTACATGTCCATACCAAGACAAACGTCTTCCTTTCAATTTTTCTGTAACAGGCGCCACTTTTAAACTTCCTCTAATATACTCATTCCTTACTTTATCCATTCTTGTCACTCGACACATCCATCTCAACATTCTCATCTCCGCTACATGCAATCGTTTTTCATCCATCTTTTTCACAGCCCAGCATTCTGATCCATTTTTAGTATATTCATGTATTTATGTATATTTATTTGTACTTATATTTATATGTATTTATTCCTCAATTTTCATGATTGCAACTACTACTGCTTGTCTCTGCATCACCCAAAGGTTGACTGGTAGAAAATGCCTATGGCATTAAGTCCGCCTCTGTATATTTATGTGCTTGAAGTATTAAATAAATAAATGAATTATCATATAGCATCATCATCATCAGCCTACAGCATTCCACTGCTGGACATAGGCCGCTCCTATTGCACGCCATTCAACTCGATTTTCGGCAACTCTCATCCAGTTGCTACCAGCCATCCTGCGAAGATAGTCGCTCCACCTAGCCTGTCTTCCTACCTTACGTTTGCCGATTCGCGGTATCCACTCAAGAGCACGTCTACCCCAACGGTCATCGGTTCTTCGGCTTCAGCTTGCTCATTCTGTGAGCTATTTCCGATAACTTTGGTTCTCTGCCGGATCACCTCATTGCGAATCCTATAGCAAATTTATGCGACCAGCACAATAAGTATCACTCATAGATATGAAAAATCTTCAAACTAAATAAATAGTATAAATACTAGGTATGTGCGATACGAGTATATCCTATTCAAAAACCGTTTCGATTTACGTAACGTTAATAACGTTCGAGCTCAGCCTTAGTAGCAACCCTGAAGCATTGTACTGTCGGATTCCTTGAACTCAAGTAGGTATACAACGTTTAACGTTAAATGCGCAAAACCTCAGACACCCCAACTGATTTTTAATTCAATTGACCTATTTCAGAGAGAAAATAAAGTCATTAAAAAAATTGTAAAGGTTTTATATGCTGGTTTAGTTTTACTGGCCATTCTGATCGTTTCTTGCGTCTGCGACGACGCTTTACCGAGGGAAGAGTCGTCACCGGGCCGCTGCACCGCGCTGACATGAGCTTGCTTGACCTATCAATAAATAGACACGGCAACGTTTTTAATAAATTTCTTTTGAAAAATGTGACCTATATTAAAAAGTGGTTCAATTAATTCTGCTCGTTATTCTGATCAAACTATTTTCAGGTTTTGCGCATTTAACGTTACACGTTGTATAGGACTTCAAGGGCAACATTTGCTATGTGCTACGACAATAACAAGGACTTTAGGGGTGCCTAAATCTATTTTATTTGAAAGGAATTCCCCTATTTGCCTATTCTTAAGAAATGGATGAAAGGATGTTTTTAACTGCTAGATTTTGCTGTGTATGGAGTTATAACATACTACTTTGAGCGTTTATTTTTTATAAATGTCTCATAACTAGTAAATAATACACATCTCGCCATTTTATACTGAAATGAAAATATAGTAGTTCCGCCCACGAATGTGTGGATGGGTGACCATCTTCACATACCAAGACCCCTCCGTGCCTCGGAGAGCACGTTAAGCAGTTGGTCCGGGCTGTCATTCATGGACCTATAACAGTCGTTACGGGTCGTCAGAAATCCGAAATTCTGACAGCCAGTCTTACCCAGGGGTATCGTATTACCCAGTAACTGCTAGGCAGATGATGATGAATAATGCCTATAACCACGAAGTTTCTGTAGGGAAGGTTCAAGGCCACCTATTTAACAATAGTAAAGATCTCGGTTAAATTACGCTTCAAATATTTGTATCCCCAATTCAGTTTCTATTCAAAACAAGGTTTGTATATTAATGTCTGCTAGTCTTGTCGATTTCGCTCGGGAAATCATTCATTTGTATTCACATGTGATCAAAGGGTTTGAGGGTAGTTGTGTCATTATTATTCATTGCTTACCCGAGATAAGATAACACCTTCTATTGATCACATTTGGGTACTTAAAATATTTTGAATGATTTGGAACTCTCGCATACATGTAAGTAGCGACTCACCGTTTTTACGACTTGACAAAACTTCGAGATTTCTTTATTATATGTAAGTTTCATTGATTTCTTTATTATATGTTAGCTTAATACAACGTGTTTTTTTGATATCCCATAACTCTATGGTATGAATGAGACCATATCAAAGAATCAACTGGCATATGAATTATTTTTCAATTATCATTTTTTTTTTCATTTTTCATATAAATAATTTGACAGTCACGATTATTAATGTAAAACACCCTTACGTGAAATATGACAACGTCGCATTTTCTTGACTTTAAAATATGTGAATGATTGGTTTTAAATGAAAATGAATTACTCGTATTTATCAATGAAACTTGGATACATACCTACCACATCGAGAGTCTAAGAGTTAGTATTTTGTACGATTAGTTAGGTGAACTTTCTAAGAACATTTTATTTTCATCAAATATGATTGATGATATCTTCGAAACTATGCATTTTTGAACCACATATTCTAGGACTTTCTGTATTATTTATACTTATAGAATATAACCCTACAGTTATGGGATATCAAAAAAACACGTTGTATACATAAACAATCCAGAATCCATTTAGCTAAATGATGTTGAAAACCGCAGCAAAGTCCGTTGTGTGGTTTATTAAAGTATTCAATGTATTAATCCAGGTTATAAATTATCTGTTTGCCAAATTTCATACAAACCGTTCACGGTTTTTGCGCCAATCCGGAACATACACCCAGACAAACAGACAAAAAATCTAAAAAATATATTTTCGGCATCAGACACGTTCCCACACCTCGTAGAAGTTACTTTTTTCAAATTCGATGTACAGTTTTAACTTCGTCACTATGTATTTGATTGTATGTATAGATATGTAGATTTAGATAGATTGTGTCTATTTCAATAGACTGCATCATAAAGACTTTGTTTTTAATTGTAAAATTTGTTTTATTTTTAAATCAGTAGTGAGAAGGTATTCTCTGCAAAACGCCATAACGTCACATTTCCTTTAATTGCCCCCGCCAGATTTTAGGGATTAAAAAGCTGAATTATCTGTTTCTCCCAAAAATAAATGAATGTCTATTTAATTGCTAAGGGAACCATAACAATTTTTTTATTTCCAAAATAACACATGAAAACTCTACCAATTTATTTCTCCTACCTACATATAAAACGGTGTGATCATCCTGAAAATACACTTCGCAGTAAGTGTGCAAGATTCATAAAATCCCTAATTCGGCAGTACCATTGGGTTTCATGTAATTTCTGTTATCTCAGTCTAAGATCCGAGTGTGCGCGGATTTTATCTTAATGCCTTTCTCGAGGAGAAGTAGGTTCCTACCTGTAATCGTGATTTTGTTTGTGGAGGTACTGTTTTAAAGGATTCATTGGGGTAGGATGTGCTTAGGGTAGTAATTTCAAAATCGTTCTTTTTGGCTTTTTATGGACGAACTTCATGGTTTCTTACTTGAGTAATGCAATTATTAGTTTAATGTATTTTTATAGATTGAATTGATAGATTGTATCTAAATAATCGAAATCGAATTTCTCGAATCTGCCCGTCGATTCTGGAAAAATCTCACCGTGATAACTAAGGTGAAGTGAGCTTAGAGTGAGCTGTGAGTCATGCTGATGCTAGGGATTGACACTATTGACGACTCACTCCACGCTCACTTCACCCAAGTTTTCACGGTGAGATGATTACGGAATCGCATGGCTGTACTTACATAAGCAATGTATATAAACTAAAATGTTTTTGAACCACTGTTAGCTGACAGTTGGTCTCGTGGTCGAGAGCGCGACTGCTGAGCGTGGGACCTGGGATCGATTCCCAGGTCGGGCAAAGTGTTATCGGGTTTTTCCTTTAGGGATTTCTTAGTAAAAGCCCGAAGTTTGGAAGTTGGCGATGTGATACTTCGGAAAGCATGGTCCTGCGCCTTTTCTCTCTCCGGTCGTGCCGGATTGCCTTCCCATCGGACTATGAGAGTGAGGGCAGAGTGCACCTGTTTGCGCACCAACTTGTGCTCTTCAACATCTCCCGTGCCGAAGGCTGGTCTCCGTTGAGATTGGCCGCCATGGTCGAAGTACGGTCTGGAGGAATGTAAAGTATTATATTTTATCAAGACAATAGTTTTTCTTTCAGTTAATTACACATTTTCTTTCAGTTAGTGACAGGCCTGTTAGTCTAGTGGTCAGTGGCCCTGACTGCTATACACAAGGTCGTGGGTTCGATTCCCACCCAGGACAAATGTTTGTGTGATGAGCACGATCATTTGTTCTGTGTCTGGGTGTAATTTATCTATAATATGTATGTATTTAGAAATATATATGTATGTTTATCAGTTGTCTAGTACCCATAGCACAAGCTCTGCTTAGTTTGGGACTAGATGGCGTTGTGTGAAAGTTGTGGAATATTATTATTATTATTTCGCCACACCAGATTTTCTTCGACACCTACCAAAATAAGGACCGTTAAATGAGAAAAAGTACGTCCATTTATATTTTGACGCCAGTAATTGTATTTTCCCCGAACACATAACAGCTTACAGTAATATGTATGTACTATTATACGCTCAATTATCTTACTGGAAAAACCAGCACTTACTCCGGATTACAAGTGAATACTGCCTTAATAAAGACGCCCGAAAAATACCTCAATTTCCGGCTTTCATATAAAATCTGTAATAGTACAGAAGGTTTATTCGCCAAAAAAAAAAAACGTTTCTTCCACAGAAAATACTGGATAAATCCATCAAATACCATTGTCGAAACGTTGGTCAGGCTCGGCCTCCAAATACGAAAAAAAGATTCCTGTGGAACCTGTTATTTATATTATTAATCATTACATAGTTTAAAACAAAGCCGCCGAAATGTCTGTACGCGCATAACTTCCGAATTACTGCACCAAATTGGATAATTCTTTTTTGTTGTGTTCGGTATTACCAGGACAAGGTTTGTATGAAAGAAAATTTCGTAAATTCGAAAAAAAATATTGCAAAATCAAACTTAATAAAAAAAACATATAAAAAAAAGGGGTTGAGAATCAGCACTTTTCAAACGTCAAAATTACAAAACACAGTCGCCCAAAACGCCCGCCCTTCACCCGTGCGAAGCTGAGTAGTTAAAAATAAAGTAAACACACACGACCACCATCATCTACCTAGCGTTATCCCAACTTTGTTGGGGTCAGCTGCCAGTCTAAAAGGATGCAGCTGAATACCAGTATTTTACATGGAGCAGTCGCTCCACCCACAACCCAGTTACTAGCAGTTACTAGGTAACACGATACACCTTGGTAAGACTGGTTGGCAGACTTTCGGGCTTCTGACGACTGTCAAAGATCTACGAATGACACACGTGTGTGACGCACGTGTTTTTTTAAGGCACGGAGGAGGTCTCGGTGTGTACACCGACCGACCTCGGCAGGTGTTGCCTTAACCTCAACTGAAGATCGATCGTCGAGTAAACACACACGTACGAACACATAAGTCACTGTTCATGTGTAATTTTCCTCAATACCCCATTTTTTGACAGTCCAGTTTGGCACCCACGGCAGCAAAGTGGATTCTCTGTCCCCATACTTAACGCATTTCCTGTCCTCTACAAATACACCCGGATCGTTACACATCCAAATTGTATAAACTCTACACATGTTTTATTTGCATAAACTGGACCTTCTATTCAACTTTATTATGTGGCTGCGTTCCGGACATTACCAGCGGAAAGGTCCTAAATAAACCACAATATGTAAGTGTCGACAAATCTCGTTTGTTATTTGGTCCTCGTAATCAGATGCTGTGATCTAGATTGATATGTGGGAGATATGGACCCGTAGTTCATCATCTGCCTAGCCTTTTCCCAACTATGTTGGGGTCGGCTTCCAGTCTAACCGGATGCAGCTGAATACCAGTATTTTACATGGAGCGACTGCCTATCTGATCTCCACAACCCAGTTACTGGGTAATACGATACACCTTGGTAAGACTGGTTGTCAGCTTGGTAAGACTGGTTGTAGTTACGGCTAGGTAAACGACAATAGCGCATCGCGGCAACAAACATTGTTCCAAAAAAAAACCGTTTTAATTGAATTAAAAAATAAATGCAGGACTGTGGAGTATTTTTCAAGTATTTCTTTAGTTAATTACATAAAATCTATTAAAGAAATCTGACGGATTGTAGTAGCTTAATGTGCTGGCGTCTGTACCAATACGTCTAACTGTGCGGCAAAAATTGACAGTTTCACGTTGTTCTACGTTTGGGCAGCGCCTAGTAAAAGTTATCATAAGCCTACGTCAAGTTTGGTGGAAATGGATAAGTACTTAACCCGGCGGCACTCGCTACTGGGTAAAAAATACCACAGAGTACAACTACACTAGCACTGTCGATTTATAATTTTTGATCTCAATTTTACGTGATACCTAAGAAAAAAAATTTTTTGTTGATTTTTCTAAGACTATGAAGAATTTTTGTTTTTAATTTTGCGTTCTTTTTTAAGATAAGCTATAATTTGAAATAAACTTTCAATTTTCTTTTATTTATTAGACATTAGTATTGATAAACTAAATACGCCATTAAAGTCTGTAAAGCTAACTTATTTTCCAAGATAATGTCATTTAAATCATGTGGTATTTTTTACCCGGTAGCGAGTATTCGTGCATGTAAACACCTAGCGAGTACCGCCGGGTTAATTAGATAAAGGGGGTAAAGACTCAAGGACTTTAAAAAAATCATCAGCCTTATCTGAATATGATTATTGTGATTGATTTGCAATCTAATCAACCGCCCCTCCGAATGTTTAACGACTGAGAAATTGTTTTTTAGTATACACATTTTATCGGAAACTTGTTTACTTTTGTATTTGATGTTTGAGCCCGTGTATCAAGCGACCATTACGTTGTTTTTTTTTTATGTACCCACAAAATTATTATAGTACTACAAATGTCTAGTTTAAAACTGTCAACAATAATACTGACTCATGTTATAGGTTTAATATTTTCATGTAAGTGGATTATTGTATTCTTATAAAGTTATCTGAAACCTAAAATTTATATCCTCCCCATTTTCTCACAACGGCATGTCCCAGCTATTCTCAACTTCAAACAGTTCATGAAAAACTTCAGCTCCAACACACAATTGCCTTCCCAAGTTCAAAACTAAAAAAAAGACGCTCGCCACACAATAAACCCGGATACACAACCGCGCATCGATTACAATAAGCAGTTCGGAAAACTGTCCAACTTGTGTGAACTTCCACAATAAGCTTATAAAGGAACCACTCCGGATAGTTCTTTTTTACTTCAGTGTCCCACGGCTTAATCGAAGTTAAATTGACGGGGCGTTACGGAGTGAATTGATTTCGATCAGACTGGCTTCGTGAAAAGTGAGTGCACTGGAGGGAAATAAATGGCGGTATAATTTTGAGGAGGATGTGAGCTCATATGTTATTAAAAAGGTGTTTAAGGTAGTCGTGAAAACAATTAGGTATCGTAGTTATGATTTATAGTTTTTTTGAAAGGCCGTTTGGCAGTTCTGGGTTTTACACACCATCCGAAATTGGGGATTACAATCAATCCAATAACGATATTATGTACACTCCAACTATTCACAACCACTCGACAGGTTGTTGAAGCGAAAATGGCACATTTTCAATTACTAATTTGCCTGGCCCCCCGATAGCAAATTCAATTTCGACAGCAAGTTCGATTCAACACGGAAGCGTACTTACCGAACGATTGTGAATAGCTATGCTAAAGTCGCCAGCTCAGCTTCAGACGGGTTACTTTAGATTAGCTTTGCTTAGAGACTAGCTTTTGCTTATTGTTGTGTGAAATCATAAGTGAAGTGAGCACTTAATAGTGTTAATCCCTAGCGAATGACAGCTCACTCCACGCTCACTCCACCCAAGCTTTCACGGTGAGATGGTTACAGAATCACACGGCTGTGGCCAGCTGTGTGTGAAGTGTGGATGATGATACCAGCGAGTTCGCAAGCGTGGTGATCGGAAATTATCCCACGCGAACGTACTACTACTGAGATAAAATATATCCTATGTATTAATCAACGTTATAAACTATTTGTGTGCTAAATTTCATCCAAATCCGTTCAGTCGTTTTTGCGTGATTGAGTAACAAACATCCAAGCATACAAGCTTTCACATTTTGCTATATTAAGTAGGAAGTACGATTTATAACATCCCCGAAAAGATGAGAAACAGCTTTTTCTTCGCTGGTGAAAGTTGCAAATACGTAATAAGGGATGACATAATTTCACACATTTCTGTTCATACAGAAATAAATTGCCATTTCATTCCTCCAGCCTCACCAACATCTCCATCAGAAATTGTAAGTTGCCTTTAAAACCAGCAGCTCTGATATTACCTATCATTGAATAGAATGTTTCGATAAGGCAGTCTACACACGTTTTTACAACGCGGCAAGTTAATTGGTCGCACCGCCATCTACCGTTACCGTTGGTACGGTCATTTGTGGCGCGTGTGCAGCATGCCCAATGGCGGTGGTGCCGACAACTTCGGGCGTGAAAGAAAGAAAGAAAGAAAGAAAGAAAATACATTTATTTAGCACAGACTGTAAGACACACAGTACACTTGAGACATACATCAGATAAAAACAAATAATAATCAAATAACAAAGTGTAAAGTCCGATGTAAGAAATTAAACAGGAAGGTGTGCCTCACGGCTGCGCCAAAAAGGCCCAGTTCAGCAAAAATGCCAGACAACTGGTGCCTGACGCTGGTTTTCAACTGGACCAGATTTGTGAGGTAACGGATGCATATCAGTTTTATACTAGAACGTGACTTGTGTATGCATACTTAAATAAATAAAAAAAATATAAAATTGTGTCAGATAAAAACAATAATGAGTATGTATAAATAGTGCGATATAACAAAATATAAACAACAAAAGTAATATTGCAAAAAAAAATTGTAATAATAATAATAAACAAATAGTGATAAATACATAAATGAGATGAAGGTTATGTAAACAGAGAAATTCTTCGAAACTAGTCAGAACAAAAACCTGTTTTAAACGATGCCTGCCTTCCACGTTGCAACACATTGTCACAATAAATTATTAATTCATGCACTACAATATCATCGTATCTACAATACGCTGCAAGCAGCCGAGCCCGGCGGACTATTTATGGACAGTCTGTAACTTGTGTGTGTTTTTATTTTGACTTAGCCATGGTTTGCATTGGGTTTAAACTAATACGATGGATATAACGTTTATAAACAATTCAGCTAAAACATTTTTTGGCGAAAGTGAAAATGGAATTAAAAGACATTCACAAATAAACGAACAATATAAGGATGAAAAGGTAAGCGCTAGTCGATAGTAACATTATTTGCAGTGGAAAAAAAAGATAAAAAAAGTGAAAAAGTGAAAAACACCTACCCCCTTTTAATTTTCCGTCTTCTTTCTACAGTCCTAGATATGTCAACTCACAGACCGCACAAATATTCGTTCACTGCCATGTCTCGGTGAAAGATGGGTGAAATGGCGCCATCATCTCGACATCGTACGTCTCATTCGTGTGCAAGTAGGCCAGGTAACATTGGGTACGTTGACAAGCAAACATGTTTCAGCAATGCATAAGTTGAATACGTATAAACGTAGATTTTAATGTGTTCCTCTTGTATTTTACAGGTCTCACATCTGCGAAAGGGACGCAGCGGTGCCGCGGATATCGCAACTACAACCAACCATCGCGCTGAGGATACAGGGGACATCAGGCAGCTAACCGAGCCGAGCGTGAGCATGAGCAAGAGAAATTCCCAGCAATGAAAATGATTCGCCCTTTCTCACTCTTTATAGGTTTGATTTTTTTCAGGGACATATTTAGTGGGTGCTGGTATTGTGGCCTTCAAAGGACGGAATTTGGTAAGTACAATTAAATGGAAAATTAACTGTTTATTAATGATTTTAGGATTCGTGGTTTCGAGCATTTGACAACTGGAAACTGAGTGAGGTATAGAAAAGACCAATTGCTGCCTAGTAAATTATTTCATCTTCACAACTGTCCAAGCTTTCCTACCAAACTTAACTATTTCAAAATGATTTACCTAGTATTCTTCCATCAAGTGTTCCATCCAACACAAACCCACGCAATAAGAAAAAGAAGCCATACTGAGCCATACATGTTCGAAATTGATTCCATCGTCCACACGTGCCCCTCTAATACCACGACATTGCGATCAAAATCTTCCACCACAATTTCAGCTTCGGATTACCAGTTGAGTCTTCAATACGTACAATCCCGGAGCAAAGTGGAAACCTTACCGCCAGCCAATTACCTGACTGATTCGACGAGGATACAGGAGTTCCGGATATACAGACACTCAATTTGTCAGAAACTTAATTCGGTGGAGTTCGGCTGTTGAATCGGGCGAGCTCGGCCAGTCTGATTTTGAATACATCGTAGGTTGATACTTATTGTATTGCAGTGTGAATTTAGCTGTGTAAAATGTTGACGATGCATGGATAAAAGTAGAATATAGCTTTTATTGTTAGCTGGTGTTAATTTGTCATTACGACAAGCAACAAGCATGAGTTTGGGTGCTGTTACAATGAGAATAGGGGGGAAAGGGTGACATCAACATTAATTGTTGACATGCTAACCTTTCCTTTTCTTTGATAGCAGTGCTGGCCCAGTGGTAACGGTTGTAAGTCACGGGTTCGAACCCAGGCAGGCGCTTTACTTTGTGTAATTTATTTCATCACCATTGCCCTCAAAAACGGTGAAGGAAAACATCGTGAGGAAACCGGCATTCTAGGACCAAAAATTCGAAAAATGTGACATCTACCATCTAGAGGAAGTTTAAAAGTGGCGCCTGTTACAGAAAAATTGAAAGGAAGTCGTTTGTGTTGGTATGGACATGTAATGAGGAGGGATGAAACGCATGTAACGAAAAGAGTGATGAATATGAATGTAGATGGATGGAGAGGGAGAGGAAGGCCAAAGAAAAGATGGATGGACGATGTGAGGAATGATATGAAAGAGAAAGGAGTAAATGATGCCATGACGTCTAACAGGGAAGAATGGAAGAAGAAAATGTGTTGCGCCGACCTCAAATAAAATGGGACAAGGGCAGGACGAAGAAGAAGAGTGACATCTACCATCCCGCCCTGGACCCGCGTGGGGAATTACGGTCCATTCCCTCTCACAGAGAGGAGACCTGTGTCCCAGCAGTGGGAAAGTTATAGGCTTATCATGCTAGCCTTTGACGGTTTGCTTCAAAGCCACCAAGGGATAAAATCATTGACGCACACACAATGATATTTACCAACCCATACACCACATTCGGGCTATCAAAATTCGTTACCCAAAATCAATAATATTTGGAGTCCTGGACTGTAAATCCAGAGTTATGTTCATAGCTGCCTTTAACGAAGTTACTATGGAACGTTAACACAATTACGGTCAGTATAGTCCATCGTTCGTATGAATATTCATTACGAGTAGATTTTGTGCTGCAAAAATCATTTTGCTGTCAGCAGCGGAAAGACGAAGCTGTTGGATCCGATCCGATAATGCTTTTGATAGTAAATTGGTGTTGCTCGCTGTTTTGTTTGGATAGTCTTTATTGTTTATTTTTCAGGTTTTTTGTAGTCTCTTTTTTATGTATTTTGGACTGCCAGCCGTGCGATTCTGTAACCATCTCACCGTGAAAGCTTAGGTGAAGTGAGCGTGGAGTGAGCTGTCATTCGCTAGGGATTAACACTATTAAGTGCTCACTTCACTTATGATTTCACGGTGAGATTTTTACAGAATCGACCGGCAGGTGTTATATTCTTAAAGACTGCCAGTTGTAGCAGAAAGGAGTATGTATACATATTATGTACCTAGTCTCCTGTCCCTCGCACACTCTGCGCTCAACTCTCTCTTGGACGCTAAGCCTGATGTGATGACTTCGCAGATCAATGAAGATGTTGTCTGTTTGGAGTATTGTGAGATGAGCGTCTATGACTGACGATTCGTTGTGTAAGTACTTTTTGCTATTGTAATTAACTTATGACTGTGTTCGTGTCATCAACTAATGTAATTGGCCTTGACACTGGGCCATTTTACGTTAACATAAATCTATAGGTACTAATAATAAAGCTGAAGAGAGTTTGTTTGTTTGTTTTTATTGTTTGTTTGAACGCACTAATCTCTAATAAATATTTTTGTATTTGATATTCCTGCCGTGCGATTCTGTAACCATCTCACCGTGAAAACTTGGGTGAAGTGAGCATGGAGTGAGTCGTCAATAGTGTCAATCCCTAGCATCAGCATGACTCACAGCTCACCCTAAGCTCACTTCACCTTAGTTATCACGGTGAGATTTTTCCAGAATTGACCGGCAGTTCTTGAGGAAGGCTATAGGTTATTTAACATCACGCTCGGGCTCATAGGAGTCGAGGAAAAGAAAAAAGTAAGAAAGAACGCGAAAACGAAGTAATAGCACGAGCAGGCGAAGCGATGCGACGGGGTGGGTTTGGGGGAACAAGAAATTTCACGCGGACGAAATCGCGGGCAGAAGCTATAAATAAATGATTGATCAATCGTTAATACGGTTGGCAAAACACTGGCGCTGTAGGTATGAGATGGGTACTGAAAATACTCTACAATTCTGTTTGTGGCATAAATAAGTTACCGCAGGAGAGAAAAACAGTTGCGAGATAGATAATGCTTTAATAGAGCATATTTTCGAACCTCATCTTTTTCCATATTATTCACGACTGACCTGTTCCTTTCAAGTAGGTGAAGTTACCCTTTGAGATAAAGTAGAAAAAGAGGAGAGGATTTCGTTCGTAGGTACTTACAGTCGCCTATACAAGTTATGATTTCAAATAAAAAAAATAATCAGGTACTCCTAAGGAATTACTTGATTATTTATTACGATAAGTCAAAGGTAGTTGAATTAGTCAATAAAAACGTTATAGCAGTTCAAACATTTGGATCACTAGAATTTCCAGGGTTTTATTGTTGTCATTAGTAATAACTTGTTCATTTAGTTTACTTCGATGGTCCTAGTTTATCATTTGTGACTTCAAGTGACAGCTATGTAAAGAGAACCCAGCATTGCATAAATATGTAAGCGGTCACACCCTTTATAACTGCCGTGCGATTCTGTAACCATCTCACCGTGAAAGCTTGGGTGAAATGAGCGTGGAGTGAGCTGTCATTCGCTAGGGATTAACACTATTAAGTGCTCACTTCACTTATGATTTCACGGTGAGATTTTTACAGAATCGACCGGCTGTTTTGCATAAATATGTAAGCGGTCACGCCCTTTATGCCTGGAGGCTTTAATTTAGATAGTAACTTTTTGTTTAGATTTTTGATTTTGATATATATAATTTTTTTTTTTTTTGCTTGAGTACGTATAGTTTCTAATGTATTTCTGATATATTGGCGTGGCTAGCTGACATATTATAGCAAATCATTTAATTTGGTGTTCTGTGTCTCGTAATGGTAATTACTTTGCATACCTTGTATTGTATTCAATCAAGTATTTTCTAACTGAACCGACAGCTGTGCTGCTGGGGAGTTTGCTGCGCCACTTCTTCTTCCCAGCGAAAGCACTAGGAAGTGGTGAAGGGCGGGCGTTTTGGGTGACTATCTATTGTAATTCTGACGTTCGAAAAGTGCTGATTCTCAGCCTAGTTTGAATAAATGACATTTACATCAACAACTACAGAGTTACCGGGAAATACTCAAATAGACAAATTGGAACATAAACAAGTCTCCGTTTTAAAAGCCACGTATTAAATACCATCTCCATCACATTACGAGCCCCCATCTGAAGACGTTAATACATACATATGTAAATACGTAATGTGTCAGCTCGTATATCATGCTAAGTGCTCCAAATGAATTGTGTCACTTTTGCGTCCACAATCATCTATCAGGGGAACACGGTTAGTGGCACTACTAATGTGGAGTAATTAGAATTTATTATTCAGTAGGAACATAATTATATTCGTGATTCTGTGGAGGACTATTCCCCTTTCTTACCTAGCTCTCCCAAAAATCGTCAAAATCAGACTAGTCGTTTTTTATGAAATAATAAACAAAACATACAGACATACAGATAGTTTATCATTTGTGACTTCAAGCGACAGCTATGTAAACAGAACCCAGCATTGCATAAATATGTTAGCGGTCACGCCCTTTATACCTGGAGGCTTTTATTTAATTTCCATTTATTAATTTTTGCTTGAGTACGTATAGTTTTTTATTGTATTTCTTGGTATATTGGCATTGCTAGCTGACATATGGCAAATAATTTAATTTAGTGTTCTGTGTCTTGTAATGTTAATTAATTTGGATGTCTTGTATTGTATTCAGTAAAGTATTTTCTAACTGAACAGACAGCTGTGCTGCTGGAGAGTTTGTTGCGCCACTTCTTCTTCCCAGCGAAAGCACTAGGAAGTGGTGAAAGGCGGGCATTTTGGGGGACTGTCTTTTGTAATTTTGACGTTCGAAAAGTGCGGATTCTCAGCCTAGTTTGAACAAATGACTTTTGATTTTGATTTTAATTTTGATTTAGCAGTGCTCATGGCTTTGCTTTCGTTTATACATCAAACGACTTGCAAAACATTCGAGATTTCTCCAATATATGTTAGTTTAATATTAATGTAGTATACACACATAAACCTTCCGGAATAGGTCAAAACCGCATCATAATCCGTTGCGTAGTTTGCTGATTGCGTTGTTTGATGATTTTTATTTTTTTGTTTGATCTCATGCTGATGGCAATGTTCATTTAAGTGTATTTTTTTTAGTTTTTTTTTTAGTTTCGTTTCAATTTAGTTTATGCTTTCCTGTCTTGCAAAGATATGTAGGTACTCGTACCTCACTTTAAAACTGTCCCAATTCCGACCCCCAAGATTCAAATGCCTAGTTTGTGGGTCACCGTACAATCTATTTTTGTACAATATGATTATTAATACATTTGAAATTTGAGACAAATAGGTACGAAAAGCGACTTTAATTTATAAAATGTAAAGATAAGTACAGACACCTAGATTATTTTTTATCCTATTTTGTTTACAGGAGTACGTGTCTAGAAAATGTCCTTTTTCATTTTCTAGATACTTCTTGGTCTGCCAAATACTACCCAAATTGGATTAGTAGTTTTGCAGTAATAACGTATTGTAGTACGTTATTACTGCAAAACGTAGACGCCAGCACATCAAGCTACTACAATCTGTCAATTTTCCTTAATACATTTTCAACTTTATCGCAAGCATAAGGTTCAATGTTGATTAGGAAAATTTGACAGTTTCGGGTAGCTTGATGTGATGGCGTCTGTACATACAGACAACTTTGACATTTATAATATTAGTGCGGTGTTTTAATGACATGTGATTCCCTGTTACTGATAACAGCTCGACCCCATAGGTGCCATAAAACTCAATGTCCTGTCGCAGCCCAATGTTTCTGTGAATTAATCACATAAAAAACATCACCCTCTAACTACCTTTCTCTTTTCGAGTTATAGTAGCCTATGGGGGAATGTTATGTTACAAAAGCACGCGAATGAAAGGTAATAAGCAGGGTTCTTAATGTTTACCCCTTAAACTTTACATCACCAAGAAATACCCAAAGTCTAGCGGCATTTTCTGTCTTTATCTAGGAAAAAAAAAAAAAAAACAACAGTCGCTCCATGTAAAATACTGGTATTCAGCTGCATCCGTCGACCACAACATAGTTGGGAAAAGGCTAGGCAGATGATGATGATGATGATCTAGTGAAAAACAAAACTAAGTATTCTATCTATATTTTTAGCCTGTAAGGTCCAATGCTGGACAAAGCCTCCTTTTCTCTTTGCCACACGTCTGTTTATTGCCATTGTGGGCCAGTCCTTTCGGTAGGAGTCAAGTTCGTCCCTTTATCTTCGTCTTGGTCGTACGGTTTAGATAAAATTATTTGTAACCTAACATTGTTTGTAGAGCGATGCGCCTCAAGTGGAGCTGGGAAGGGCATCTAGCTAGACGAAGAGATGGCCGATGGAGTAAAAGTCTGAGCAAATGGTGGCCAAGGTTCGACCAAAGAAACCAGGGTCGTACAAAAGCGCGCTGGGTTGACGATATCTTCAACGTCCCGGGAAATACCTGGATGAGAGACGCACAGTACCGGGAAGTATGGCAGAAGAAAGGGGAGGCCTAAACCCAGCAGTAGGTGATTCCAGGCTGAAATGATGATGATGATGATTTGTAACCTACAGAAGACCGACAATCCTGATTGCCTCTTACGGGATCAACGTCGTTGCAATCACTGAAATAAAACAAACCCGACTCAGCATAAAATACTGGGTGTAACAAATTCATCAAAACAGCCCGCAGAAGTTTTAAACCAGAAAGCATAAAAAGCGCTATAAAGCGCACAGTCCCTCAAAGTTGACCGAAGCAGATTTCACAAATTGTAACTCAGTATTTACCTTCATTACTCGGCAATATTTTTGACGCCGCCTATCATTTACACTTCAGAATCCACGAGCTGTTCCATAAAAAATACCGTCGAAAAACCGCTGTACCAGAACATAATTTGATGAGAAAAGGTTAAAAAGTTAGCCCAATTTGTTCGCTCAGCTCTTTGTAAACTTACGGTTTTTATTATCTGGTACCGGTTTTTTATAAACTCCCTTTTCTCAGCTCTAGTAGTGGGAATAACTTTCAGTTTGGTAGAACAACAAGTTATCTGTCCCTCGATGACTTGAGAATGTATTAAATGAATGAGTTTGTGTCTTTAGAGCGGTGTTGTATCTGCGTTGAGGGGGCTGTTCGCTTTATAGCAAAGTTCTTTTAGATTTTTAGGTTCTGTGAGCAAAGTTTAAATTGGATTTTAAAACGATTGGAAAGCGATGTTAGGTCTTAATATTAAGGGTCCAACTTAGCTAGTGATACTCAGTAGCAGGGTTTACACAATTAAACACGAACTGTAATTCATACTCAGTCTGTATTTGGGCAGAGCAACGCCCTTTTTTTTTTTTGGGGTGGGAAATTATCAAATAACTTCTCCCGTTCTGGGCGGAACGGGAGGGTGTGTCAGACTTTTACTGACTAAAACCCACCCGTGTTCCTTCAGTTGCCTGTGCCAAGGGCCACGGTAACTCTTTCGAACAACCCGCGACCCTGGCAAGCATCGGCCCCAGTGGACCCCGTCACTGCTGACATCTCTTTGAGGCGCGCGTGGAACACAACGCGCCGTCGACCCGAGCCTGGTCAGAGCAACGCCCTTATTACTAGTTCACGATATAATGAATGTTAAAAATGATTCGCCTCCCTTTTTATACACATAACAGCCATATTCAAAATCAACGGTCAGTTAATTACTCAATATGTTATGAATACTAAATTATTGTTATAAAAAATCAAATAAATGACTTATTATGAGAAAATAAATACAAAGAATATTGTTTACATATTAATGAGAACATTTTAAAGTAATTTAGGAATAGTTAAGCTACGAGTACTACTACGTCATAACCGTCGAGTATCTACATATTTGGTACTTTTTAACCTTCAAGCAGTCGCGCGGCGTCGAATCGACCGCGATGCGATCGATTCTCGATACATTTATGATGCCAAATTGCTTACAAATCCAAAGAAAATTAGAATATTATTTTGATTTTATAATTTTGTTTATGTCCTAACATAATGATAATGTGATAAATACAAAAAATATTAAATAATTAGTGTTTTAAATCCCTGAAATATCCCATAGGTCTTATAGGTTACGCGCGACCGCTGGCGTTACAAATGTCCGCGCGCCCGCTTGAAGGTTAACACTAGCTATCGCATATTCCTCTCCTTACACAAGATGTAACAGAATAAATGCAAGTCCTGAAAGTACTACTGTTTATAATTGACTACTGAATCGACTTCAGCAACTTTCAGTATAGTATTTTTTTTTTAATTATCTATTTTGCCATACTGATTGCCGGGTGAGCCAAAGAAAATGAAGTCTTATTTCAAGGCAATAAGACTCAATTTTAAAAGCATAAAATAATGTTAGGATCAACACGTTATTCTTAATAATAATAATAACGTTTAAAAAAATAAGTTTTGGCCATTGTATTTGCTTTTAACTCAATAATTGGGGTGTGTGAGGTCTTGCGTTAATTATGTTACATGTTGTATTTCTTCTTGTCACTGATTTCAGAACCATAAAAAATGAACAACAAAATCAAGAGAGTCCGGTCCTAATTGACACGCCGAAGCTTACATAAAGGCTGATACGATAGTAAAGTTTATGCAAATTCATAAAGTTTATGTGAAGTTGGAAGACGTAAATCCGATTATGACGTGGCCCGCCTTGGAATATCAGAAATTGGGGGCTTGGAGCGGCCCACAAACGCCCGAATTAATTTTCAAAGGAGATAGGTTCCTACATATTTTAATTACTTCGTCAATATGCAGATTTATTTCTCTTTGTATTTTTCGCACAATCGTGTCAATTTGCTGCTGTTGTGATTCGATTTGGGATTCGAAACTTTTGGGTCTGCGTGTGACGATAGCTTTCAAATAAACTTTATACGCTTCCATAACAGACAGTATTAATGATTCCAGGATTTTGGGATTACTGAGAACAGCTGAGACAATAGAATAATACTAATTTTATAGAATCTGGAAACCCGCTGGTTCCAAATTCTATAAAATTGCGTAACACACTTACAATAGTAACGGCTTTCATTTTGACAGTTCAACAACTTTCATTGCGTTATTTACATACTTCTATTCCAGTTCGAAATTCAAATTCAAATTCAAAAACGTAAGCGTGCCGCGGTAATCAGATGATGATTTTGGCGAGAAAGGCTCACCTCGTATCCTCACCAAGGCACCTTTATGTCTCTGGAATCACTTAATGACTATTTTCAAGATTTGGCATAGCGTTACGACTATTTCTTGACTATATTTTTTTTTTGTTTTTGACCTTGGTGTATAGTTATGACCATTTCTTGACTATTTTTGGCGTTCTCAAAATTGTTTTTCACGAAGTTTGGTGAAGGACACAAATCAATGGCTCTACAGCCTAGACAGTTATTATTCTCTAAGATTATTTAATTT
This sequence comes from Eremobia ochroleuca, assembly GCA_949629135.1. Taxonomy (NCBI): domain Eukaryota; kingdom Metazoa; phylum Arthropoda; class Insecta; order Lepidoptera; family Noctuidae; genus Eremobia; species Eremobia ochroleuca. The sequence goes on along the minus strand of OX451386.1, from coordinate 20,144,908 downwards.
AAAAATAACATCTGTTTATTTTTTTATTATTTATTTAATACTTTAAGCACACAAATGTACAGAGGCGGACTTATGCCAATAGCATTTTCTACCAGCCAACCTTTGGGTAGGGTAAATACAGAGATAAACCGTGGTGGGTGCTATTGTGTAAAATTTGGGAATAAATCGATGTCTCGCACGTAAATTGATGTAAGCCACACAATTCAGTATGTGAATATAGTAAGTAATACTTTATTACTAACTGTATTCACATAGTAATAATACTACTATTCAGTAATACTTTATTACGAACTCTATTCACGTATCTACTAAATTTTATAAAAAAATAATTGAAAAGTGCAGTTTCTTATTGTTTCTTAAAAATAATATAATATTCCACAACTTTCACACAACGTAATCTAGTCCCAAACTAAGCAGAGCTTGTGCTATGAGTACTAGACAACTGATAAACATACATATATATTTCTAAATACATACATATTATAGATAAATTACACCCAGACAAAGAACAAATGATCGTACTCATCACACAAACATTTGTCCTAGGTGGGAATCGAACCCACGACCTTGCGCATAGCAGTCAAGGCCACTGACCACTAGACCAACAGGCCTGTCATCTTTGAAACGCTCTCCTGTAAAAATAGTGTTTGTGTGTTACAACAACTTACGTGGGAGGCGTCGAAATATTAGTCTGTTTAGGTTTACATTAAATAATCTAGTAAACTAATAACTTTATGGTAACTGGCTGGTTATTTTGTTTTTTATTTGTAACGTGCGTTTTGTTTGTGCAGAATAAACATTTTTTCTTTCTTTCTTTTTAAACAAGTTATTTTAAATTCACCCCTAGATAAACACGTCATGCTCCCTGGCGGAACCACCTTTGCTGTAACAAGTATAACTTACATGAACAATTCTATGAAATGTCTATAAAATTCTAGTCCTATTAAAAAAAAGTCTATATCCCTAGTTTCGACGTAAACTTTTATTTAAAGTGGTTGCGCTGCGGAGTATCCTCCCCGGCGAAACCACCATGATATTTCTATTAGTATACATAGTATAAGCAAATATGTAGTATCAAATAATTCTATAACAATTCTATATTGAACTAGCACCCCTAAATCCTCAGTCTAATTTAAATATACGAACAAAACGGTGCCTCAAACTTTGATTTCGAAATAGTAGCTAAGTGCCTAGATTAAAGTTCTTAGCAAATAACGTTTACGTCAAATATCATACAATGTCCTCTAGACGTTTAGTTTATAAGCATACAGATAATTATTTTCTTGTTTGTTTGTTCGAGGATTTAGGGGTGTTAGTTCAATATAGAATTGTTATAGAATTATTTGATACTACATATTTGCTTATACTATGTATACTAATAGAAATATCATGGTGGTTTCGCCGGGGAGGATACTCCGCAGCGCAACCACTTTAAATAAAAGTTTACGTCGAAACTAGGGATATAGACTTTTTTTTAATAGGACTAGAATTTTATAGACATTTCATAGAATTGTTCATGTAAGTTATACTTGTTACAGCAAAGGTGGTTCCGCCAGGGAGCATGACGTAGATAAACTTACAAAAATAATGAATTTTTAAACACAAAATAACAGAAACTTTAAGGATCCTTTGGACGAAGTTTGAAGAAGTACCTCTTTTAGTGTATGAAATACTGTATAAGCAGCTGAATAATAAACTTGTAGCTATTAAGTAAACCAAGTTAGACTCAAGTTAACTACGGGCTAGAGATATTCTTTAGCTAAGTCTGCACGATTTAGCAAAAATGCTTTGAGATTCGGAAGACTGGAAGGAGTCTTGTTTACCGGTTCTGGTATAAAGATATCAGCGTTTCCAAAACAGGTCAGTTTACAATACTGATGTTATATTTATTTGGTTTAAGTTAAAGTTATTATGATTCAAGTAACAACATAATCAGTCTATAATGTTCCCACTTCTAGGACACAGGCCTCTCTGTGAGAGAGAGTGGGCCGTAACTTAGCACGCGGCCCAGTGCGGGTTGGTAGATGTCACATGTCTTCGAATTTTTGATCCTAGGACATGCCGGTTTCCTCAAGATGTTTTCCTTCACCTTTTTTTAGAGCAATGATAGATGAAATAAATTACACAAATGTTGATGTCACCCTTTTGCCCCTATTCTCATTGTAACATCACCCAAACTCATGCTTGTATACTGTCGTAAACATACCAAACAAGGTAATCGCCAGTCGTATGTAATGACCAATTAACAACACCAGCTATGAATTCATCACAAATAATTTAAGCTATATTCCCCTTCTATCCATGCATCGTCAACATTTTACACAGCTAAATTCACACTGCAATTCAAGAAAGTTCAAACCTACGATGTATTCAAAATCAGAACGACCGAGCTCGCCCGATGCAACAGCCGAACTCCACCGAATTAAGTTTCTGACAAATTGAGTGTCCGTACTAGCGTTGAAAAAAGCAGGAAAAATTCCCGTTTCTTTCCAATTCCGTTGTTTTTTTCAATGTTTCATTCGAAAGTTTCAAGAAAATTTGTCAATTTATATTTCATGTTTTTTTTCAATAAAACCGAAAAAAACCGAAAAATATGAAAGAAACGGGAAACTTTCATGTTTTTTTTATTCAAATCCGTTCTTACTATATTTCACTTAAGATATTCTATGCTTTATCTCTTTCCATATTAAGGCGGCACCCCGAGCTCCTCGTAAAGTAGACATTATTTAATTTTGCTACTGACACTAATCGATAGACAAAGACGAAAGGACGCTACTCCGCCATCTTGGATTAGCTATCGTTTTCATAGTTTTCGAGGGTGTTAAAGCTGATAGTGAGGTCAAAATGTAAATCCAAGATGGCGGCTCCGAAAATTTCTATATTTTTCGTCATGGGTGTCGTTTTCATAGTTTTCGAGGGTGCTAAAGCTGATAGTTAGGTCAAAATCTAAATCCAAGATGGCGGCTCCGAAAATTTCTATATTTTTCGTCATGGGTGTCGTTTTCATAGTTTTCGAGGGTGCTAAAGCTGATAGTTAGGTCAAAATCTAAATCCAAGATGGCGGCTGCGAAAATTTCCATATTTTTCGTCATGGGTGTCGTTTTCATAGTTTTCGAGGGTGCTAAAGCTGATTGTGAGGTCAAAATCTAAATCCAAGATGGCGGCTGCGAAAATTTCTAAATTTTTCGTCATGGGTGTCGTTTTCATAGTTTTCGAGGGTGCAAAAGCTGATAGTTAGGTCAAAATCTAAATCCAAGATGGCGGCTGCGAAAATTTCCATATTTTTCGTCATGGGTGTCGTTTTTATAGTTTTCGAGGGTGCTAAAGCTGATAGTGAGGTCAAAAACTAAATCCAAGATGGCGGCTGCGAAAATTTCTAAATTTTTCGTCATGGGTGTCGTTTTCATAGTTTTCGAGGGTGCAAAAGCTGATAGTTAGGTCAAAATCTAAATCCAAGATGGCGGCTGCGAAAATATCCATATTTTTCGTCATGGGTGTCGTTTTTATAGTTTTCGAGGGTGCTAAAGCTGATAGTGAGGTCAAAAACTAAATCCAAGATGGCGGCTGCGAAAATTTCTAAATTTTTCGTCATGGGTGTCGTTTTCATAGTTTTCGAGGGTGCAAAAGCTGATAGTTAGGTCAAAATCTAAATCCAAGATGGCGGCTGCGATAATATCCATATTTTTCGTCATGGGTGTCGTTTTAATAGTTTTCGAGGGTGTTAAAGCTGATAGTGAGGTCAAAATGTAAATCCAAGATGGCGGCTCCGAAAATTTCTAAATTTTTCGTCATGGGTGTCGTTTTCATAGTTTTCGAGGGTGCTAAAGCTGATAGTGAGGTCAAAATCTAAAGCCAAGATGGCGGCTTCAAAATTTCCAAAAAAAATAATAAACTGAAGAATTATTGACGTCAGACGTCAGAGAAAAACAATTCGCAATTTCTAATGGCTCTTTCGGGCGCAGCTGCCATAATAGGCAAACATCCAGGAGAAGCTCTATAATTGGCTGTCAGATTATTATACTGTTATTTATCACCATTGTATTTAGCTGTAAGTCTACCAAAGTCCTTAAATAAATAAATATCGATTTGCTGAAGTCTGTACCAGAGTGCGCAAATTAATATAAATATATTTTTAAGAACTTACAGAACATAGCCGACTATAAATGAATTAGACAGGTTTATTTAGCTTTGTGTCAATCCATACTTAACTATTGCATAACTTCCTGGTGGGGTGCTGCAAAAACAATTTTACTCCCTCTAGAGCGCGCTCAAAGAGCAATAATTCCAAAAGTTGCTACCTTTCACCCTTTTAGATTTCCTACGCACCAATTCTATATAACATGTAATGTACTAACAGTAAGGCAATTATTTATTTTAAGCATAGTAAACCAGCACACTGCACTTCCTTTTGACCCAGTACCTTCCAACAAGAGAAGGAAGGACTTGGTTTGCATAAAGCCTCAAACTAGCCATGCGTTTGCTACGAGTCTCGTAATAGATTTTGTGTGTTCTTTGGACCTTCTGTATAATAGACTCAACAAGTTATTAAGCTTCTATAGTGTAAGCTATAAAAAATGTAGTACAATTTTATGAGAATACTTAGTGACACTCAATTAAACAGACACAGAAAAACTTCTAGAAATTTTTGGAGGCGCTACCTGGAATTTTGACCCCATAATCGTTGTCAACACCCTCGAAAACTATGAAAACGACACCCATGACGAAAAATTTGCAAGTTGTTGGAGGCGCCATCTTGAATTTTGATTTTGACCACATAATCGTTGTCAGCGCCCTCGAAAACCATGAAAACGACACCCATGACGAAAAATTTGCAAATTTTTAGAGGCGCGATCTTGAATTTTGATTTTGACCACATAATCGTTGTCAGCGCCCTCGAAAACCATGAAAACGACACCCATGACGTAAAATTTGCAAATTTTTGGAGCCGCCATCTTGAATTTTGATTTTGACCCCATAATCGTTGTCAGCGCCCTCGAAAACCATGAAAACGACACCCATGACGAAAAATTTGCAAATTTTTGGAGCCGCCATCTTGAATTTTGATTTTGACCCCATAATCGTGGTCAGCACCCTCGAAAACCATGAAAACGACACCCATGACGAAAAATTTGCAATATTTTGGAGCCGCCATCTTGAATTTTGATTTTGACCCCATAATCGTTCTCAGCGCCCTCAAAAACCATGAAAACGACACCCATGACGAAAAATTTGCAAATTTTTGGAGACGCCATCTTGAATTTGGATTTTGACCCCATTGGATAATCATATAAAATAGTCACATAACGTTTTTTCGTTCCAAAAATTAGAAAGTAAGTATTTGTGGACATTCATGACCAACATAGGCGCACTGTTTCTTTCATTCATAGAAATATTTTTTTTTTTATTAAATGCCGTCTCTTTGTATTGTAAGGTCTGTGCTTTTTACTAGTCGCAGTTTCATAGTTCGTAAGTTGTTCGCCAGATGGCCAGCTAGACGAAGTATTGTAGAGGTGGGGTGCGGCAAAGAGGGAACGAATGCTCAAGGTTATTTGGTCAGGGTCCGGCCTTAATACGTACTAATAAAATGGAGGGTAGAATGGCTTTTCAAAACATCAAGCGAAACATTTGAAAGAATCCTGTTTCTTTCCAAAGGATACCTTCCGTCAATTTTTCTATGTAACATGCGAAAAAAACGGAAAAAAACCACAATTTGTTTTTTTTCGTGTAAAAAACAAATTGTTATTTTCGGCATTTTCAACGCTAGTCCGTACGTCCGGAACTCCTGTATCCTCCTCAAAACAGTCAGGTAATTGGCTGGCGGTAAGGTTACTACTTGGCTCTGGGATTGTACGTATTAAAGAATGAGAGCAGTTGTGATGAAATGATTTACGCAAAGTAAAGCGCTTGTGTGGGTTCGAATTTACGACCACATCCAGTAAGCCAGTGGTAGGCCACCGCTGCTCTTCGATTGCTTCGAGTGACGATATGAAAATACTCACGAAAATGAATTTGCTAACCATTCCCTTTCCCTGGATGTGTAAGATGTTAACCCTACAGCGCATAGTGTCCCACATATGGGACATACCGAAAAATGTCTTGCATTTTAAAAATCAAATCAAATCAAACGTCATTTATTCAAACTAGGCTGAGAATCAGCACTTTTCGAACGTCAAAATTAGAAAAGACAGTCCCCCAAAACGCCCGCCCTTCACCACTTCCTAGTGCTTTCGCTGGGAAGAAGAAGTGGCGCAACAAACTCCCCAGAAATCGATCCCAGTAGCGTGATCTAGTGTTGACAAGATTAACTATTATGTATTTGAGTTTCGAATTTAGTACCATATATTTTGGATAGATCTGAATAAACATTGATTTATGTTTTCTTCAAATCGGTAGGTACTTTGAATACGATTAACGAGCGGCGTATAATAATAGCAAATAAATGAAAAAAAATAATTTTCAGTGTCGAAATAATAAGTAGAGGTAATTTCATTGATACTACGTAACACAGATTCACATTATAATGCATGATGTGCCATACAAAAAAACATACGTTTCTATTGAGTTATGATTTTTCTAAATATTTTTTCGAGAAATGGGATCATATTTGCAAGTATTTTTTTTAAGCCGATAAGAAAAATCATGCACTGTAGGGTTTAAGAGTAAAAAAGGTTAGGCTTCAGTACTGATCTTTGAAAGATCAGTACTGAAGTCTAACTCTAAAGCAGTAATCTTGGTATCTGTATCGTTAATAATGAATAATGTATTGACGAATTAGTTGAGTGATTGTAGAGGGTACAGTTCGACGAATTCTTCCAGCTGGCAGGCCGGTGAGGCCCATTGTGCCACCCTTTGTAAAATTTCTATATTTATGTCTGTAATTTATATGATGTACAGACGCCAGCACATCAAGCTACCCGAAACTGTCAAATTTTCCCAATCAACTTTGAACCTTATGCTTTAGCGATAAAGTTGAATATCTATTAAAGAAATTTGACAGATTGTAGTAGCTTGATGTGCTGGCGTCTGTACATAATAAAGAGTATTCTATTCTATTGTAATATTTATTGAATTCTCAGTTTAGCCCAGGTTATTCTCACGCTTATAACAGCATTTATCAAAATCGATTTGGGTAACCCAAAAAGGCCCATTACTTCAATGTCTACTGTCTAGCCATAGACAACAATACCGACAACTTACCAACTTATATTAAACACAATTATGACCGAATCCCCGTCTTATCAGACTTACTGAAAATTCACCTAAGCTCACTTAAACTTCACTAAGTTCACAAACAATCTTAAGACATTGGGAGTGCCATTTATTACGTTTTCAAAAGCATTTTCAAATCACCTCAATAAGCTCTCCTTAGAGCGGTCCAGACATTCTTGTTCGCCTTCATAAAATCATATAAATTATAAAAGTAAAAGACACCACCGAAAAATACTAATCCGGAAGTGACGTAGCCGTTGTTGACGACAGTCATGACGAAGCTGGAGATGAGGAAGAGGACCGTGATGGCTATGTGGAAGAAGAAGTACCAGTAGTGGTACTTGTGAGGCAACGGGTGATTCCTCTTCGTGAAGCTGATAAGAACTGACGTAGCGACGAATAGTTGCACAAACAAGAGCCCAAATACAAACTCCACGATGAAGCTTGTCGTGAATTCTACTTTTGGGTCCATCTCTCCGGTCACTGTCACCAGGAGTAGAGAAGCGAACAGCACCATCGGGAGAACAGCTGTTAATGCTATCAATACAAACGTCTGTCGCAGCTTGTCGCAGTATGAACATGGTATTTCCTCCGAATCTTCTACGATTATCGTCATCGTGTCTTGCTAAATCTGAATTTACTATTTACAGGTGAATGTAATAATAATATATTTAAAGAATTAAAGAAGACTATAAAATAACTGTGATTTATAATAATAAAAACTGACGTTTATTAGTGACAGATGGCATAGAGAGACAGGTAGGTACAATAAAAAGAATATTATTGCGAAGTTTTGGAGCCACGTTAAATATCTATGATTTAGAACACTTTTAGGGATTTTTTCTGCGTGATTCATAGGCTGAAATAAACCTTATCATGTTTGATGTCGTTTTTATTTATTCAATCGTTGTTCGATTCATGCTCTATTTGTATCCTGGGTAATTCGCTCTTATTTTCAAGACTTTTGTGAAAATATAGGAGAGCCTTGCCCGGGCCACAGTTGACAAGACTTGGAATTCTTAAATCGTTTTATTGATAAACAAATTAAAATGCAATACTCCCTTAAAAAAAAAAATCCCTAGTTTATATCGTTTCACAAAATTTAAATCCTCATCCAGTAAAACTCCAATTACGCTCTTTGCAAAAGGATGCGCCTTTAGCCAGCATACTGGCTGTTCAGATGATCCATCAGCGTATGCAGCATTACGGCCGTCTGACGGGGCATTTATAACGTTGCATCAGAGACTATCAATTCTGGCAGCATATGGCACAGATATGCCAGAACAGCTAGTCGATTCTGTAAAAATATTACCGTGAAAACTTGGGTGGAGTGAGCTGTCAGTGTCATCCCACTAATGCTAAGGATTGACTAAGAAAACATTTCCAATCATAATCGAGATTTTAGTAATGTTTTTTATGCTAATTCTATTGATCATTTTATATAATTTCAAAATATTTATTATACAATAATTTGAAAAGCAAATTATTTTTATTTTATTAAAATCTCGATTATGATTGTAAATTTATGCTTGTTCAATCCCTAGTATCAGGTGGGATGACACTGACAGCTCACTCCAAGCTCACTTCACCTAAGTTTTCACGGTGAGATGATTACAGAATCGAACTGTTGGTTGTAAGTAAGCTATCTGTATCTTGTGTGGCGTTTAAGTGTTTGTTGTAGATGGTGCTGTTTTAATAATAAATCATTTATTTATCCAGATCATAGAATCCAATTTGTTAGTAATTACATACACATCTTAAACACCAGTGTTAGTACTTACTTTTGGCAAATGTTGGTCATAATTACTAATAATGTCAAAATCACTAATAATAATATCAAAATCACTAATAATAATGTCATAATCACTAATAATAATGTCAAAATCACTAATAATACTGTTAAAATCACTAATAATAATGTCAAAATGACTAATAATTCTAATGTCAAAATCACCGTTGGTAAAAAACGATAAAAACGACTTTGTTTAGATGCTTGTAATATTCCAATTTTATGTCCGACAAGCTGCTGCTTGTGGCTTCGCCTACGTGGATGTCAGATATTATCCGATGGGAACGTGCTACCGGCCCAAATTCGTCCAGCCGTTTTGGAGATTAGCCGGAACATACAGACAGACTAAAATAAAATAAAAATGTTGTATGTACTTATCGTATATACTTTTACACAGTATATACATTTAGTAACAAGCTGTTACTTTGCCATTACAAAAAGACACTTCAATTTTATTTATTTGTAGTATATACGTAGATGTATAGATATGAGTGTTAGACAGGAAGACAAAATTGAATTTTGAAAGAACACACATTCACTCTTTCATGAGCAAACCCTTTACAAAACATCGTGACATATTTTGAGACGTAGGAATGATATTTGCGGTGACAGTGTGTAAGTATACGCATGTATTTTGAGTCCACGTCGACGTAGATCGCCCGCGGTCCGTTTGAACCATCAGCCCAGGTACGCACGAGCGATTTTTTCCCACGGCGTTTTTTTTTCGCACACTGTATTTTGAACGTTCTGTTTAGCGCTGAGATTTGAAAATTCAACAGTGTTTTATCGACGCGTTCGTCTCAACACCAAGAATTGAAGATCCAGTGCGCGATAAAATCCCGCCAAGATATTTTTACGTTCGTGCGTACCATAGCATAATATATGTAGGTATGTTGTTAGTACACTGGCATGTGACCACAGGAAGGTACTTTTTTGTTTCATCCTTTTCAGTAGTCAGGTTTTATTTTTAAACTTATTTTTTATTTAATTATTTTGCGGCTTATTTCAGTAATATTTATATTTTTGAAATGTGATAATTAAGCCCTTTCATTTGACATCCCAAAATATTTATTTTCAAATTCATTATTTTATATCCTCTAGAGGGCGCCATATTAAATTTAGTGTGACGTCACATAGCCTATTACCCATTGAGATGGGATATAACAGGAGATGCCCTGTTATTCTATACACGGTTGTAGGTAGGTGCCAGAGCAGCCATCTTTGTCGCCAAGTTTCGTGGTAGTTCAGCTGTCAAATGGTTGTTTATTTTTTGTATTATTGAGATTTGCGAGAAAATTATGAGGACTTTACCTTTAAAACTGCATGTAAATGTTGAAAAACAGCAATTCAACATGTCTGTGTGTTGTATTGTGAAGTGTGGTGCAAGGAAGAATGAAAATCAACCTCAACTTTCTTTGCACAGGTTAGTAGCCGGTTTTCATGCAATAACACATACAATAATAGACATTCGATGATATAATTGTAACGCGATCATGAATTTATGGCTAAAGTATTGATATTTGGGTGAATTTCCGTATAACAGACCTTTTTATTATTTTGTTAATTCATTCGTTTGTTTACAATAATATGTCATAATAGAATAGTGTTGTACCGTTGCCTAATAGTTTCCGGAACTAGTTCCTCCGCTGGAACGATATCGGTATATTCTGCTATGTTAACATAAATAGTCCTGCGTCATATTAGCTCCGATTGACCTTGCTAGGTCCGGCCCGTGGTTCACAGCACCAAAATCAAAATATTTTCTTTCACATAAACCTACATGGGCACTTATGAAACGTCAGAAGCTAGATGCACGGTTCCAAATGGTGGTTTCCTATGCAGAAGAACCAGCGAGAAACTCCACGGTTACTCTTTTAAAAACAATTGGCTTTTACAATGTCTTCTATTTTTTTAAGTACCTGGTACTTGTTGACAGGCCTACACTGTCCTCCCCTACCTATTATGTAACATTGTAAAAGCCAATTATTTTGAGTAACCGTGGAGTTTCTTGCCGACTCTTCTCCATAGAAACCACCAATTGGAACCGTGCACATAGCTTCTGACGTTTCCTATTGATTTTAATGTCATATGCTAATATAATATAGCTGTAACCAAAATTATTTATTGATAAAAATACTTGCACTTTTTATAGGTTTCCTAAAAAGGAAGGACTAAAGAAAAAGTGTTTAGAGGCTATTGGTGAAGAAAATATTAATGCCCGACATAAAGAATGGTACCTCTGTTCACTTCACTTTGAAGAAAGCTGTTTCAATAGAACACTAAGTTGATGTAATGAGATTACATGATAACTCTGTTCCCACAGCATTTTTGGTAAATGTGTATTAAAATGATTGATTAATAATAGCCTGGCCGTTTGGCCTGAAATAAATAAATAGATATATATTAATTACATATATAAAAATAATAATAAATAAATAAATCATATTCCACAACTTTCACACAACGCCATCTAGTCCCAAACTAAGCAGAGCTTGTGCTATGAGTACTAAGACAGCTGATAAACATACATATATATTTCTAAATACATACATATTATAAGGTATAATAGGTATAATAATAAAGGTATAATATGCGAAAGCACCTGTTTTTGGGCATATGGATACATATCTCTTCACGCTGTTTTCCTTCACTTTAATACGTAAACGTGATGCAATTAGAAAAAAGAAAAGGTGTTTTTTAATTCTGTGCCGAAAAAACACTTGGCATTAATTTTATTTTCAGGGAAGAAAGTTGATTGCGATAATTTGACAGTTTCGGGTAGCTTGATGTGCTGGCGTCTGTACCTATCGATAAATAGTTCATATGAGTCTTTTACGCATAACAAAAGATTAAAAATAAAGTATTTTCGCATACTGTATTTTTATGCAAAATTATAAAGTATGTTTATCGAAAATAAACTAGGATACGTTACTATAAAGTAGGCAACCTTAGAACGGACTACAAGTTAGTATACTATATTATAATCCAAACGTGATAACTAGTACGTCTCGTATTTAGTATCGATACTCGTTATAGTAACACCAATGTTCCTAAATTGATACAACCCTAGCAATGGCAGCCATTTTTTGAGACAATATGAGTTGTAGGTAGGCACCCTTTTTTCGTAGGTATTTCCAGTCCATATATATATGTCTATGCTATTACCAGCGGACGGTCAAGACGCTTGTTACAATACCTCATTTGTCAAATTGTGACATACTAGCATCCGCCCGCAACTTCGTTTGCGTAGAATTCGGAATTCCCGCCGTTTAAAAATATGTTGCTTAAATAATGTGGTTAATGTAGTTGGTTTATTTATATATGTATAGAAAGATAGATTAGGTAGGCTTCATACATTCGTGGTCTGTAAAACCATGGAAATACACATACAAAATTTCAACCCAATCGGTTTAGCCGTTTAGAAGTTATGTGAAAAAGATAAGTACGGAAGGATAATTCATACTACCCGTTGTCCTATTACTAGTTTTCACGTAGGAATGAAGCATTTTCCCGCGGTAAAAAGTAGCCTATGTTCATCAGGGATAATGTCGGCTTCTAATGGTAAAACAATTTTTCAAATCGGTCTAGTAGTTTCGGAGCCTATTTAATACAAACAAACAATCAAATCTTTCCTCTTTAAAATATTGGTGTAGATAGTACATATATCCATACTTAAATACATACATACTTATGTAAGTATGTATGTATTTAAGTATGTATATACCCCTGGGTTATGATTTGAATCTGCTCCTCCGTGGTCGGGTAAAAATTAAAACACATTTACATTACAAACGCAAACTATAAAAACTAACTAAATAAAACTGCGACTCGTTTTAAATTAATGCAACCACCATAAATTGCGGTCGCCAAATTAAAACTTTGTTATATAACGCAACTTCTGAAAGTATAACGTTATATGTATTATGTATTTATTATATCTTTTTTAGAGACATCACTACATAGTATAAAACAAAGTCGCTTCCCTGTCTGTCTGTCCCTATATATGCTTAGATCTATAAAAGTACGCAAAGGATTTTGATGCGGTTTTTTTTAATAGATAGAGTGATTTAAGAGGAAGGTTTTATCTATAATACATGCATAATATAGTAGAGAAACACTGATAATTTTAGAGGTTTCTAATGTGATGTCGTAAATAAACACATATTTTTGCGCTTACGTTGTAAACGCTGGCTGAACCCGTCGAGACAGATCAAAATAATGTACTACAGTATTGTACACCTTAAAAAGGTCTACAAAAAAGTCCGCGATGGTATGTGTCTCTCTTAGGGATAACCCACAATAACCATTTTTTATCCTATTATTTTTACGAGAAATAGTGGCTCTAAAATTATCAGTTTCTCCATTGCACCCGTGCGAAGCCGGGGCGGGTCGCTAGTTTACTTATAAAAAATATTTTACCCATCTAAAATACTGTTGGTAATCTTAAACGGTATTAAGATTATGATTATAGTAATCATAATCTTAATACCGTTTAAGATTACCCTTATATTACAGCCGACTCTATTGGCTTAAATATACGGTTATTGGCCGAGGAAAATATTGATCAGATTTTTTATATAGGTAGGAGCTAGTTGGATTTATCATTGGACGTTAAGGAATGACTTATCCATGAAATATCAATCAATTGGTTTTTAAAAACTTAAAGGGTTGTATTGATGATTCTAATGATTATAACTTTTTAAAGTCATATTTGTTAGGGTCTCGAATCATATTTTAATAAGCCGAACCGGTCGAAGTGGGGGAGGCCTATTTCCAGCAGTGTACTTCTTTTTTAAGTTCAGCCGTGCGATTCTGTAACCATCTCACCGTGAAAGCTTGGGTGAAGTGAGCGTGGAGTGAGCTGTCATTCGCTAGGGATTAACACTATTAAGTGCTCACTTCACTTATGATTTCACGGTGAGATTTTTACAGAATCGACACGCTGTACAATCTGTGGTCTGCAAATACGTCAATTTGCGTCAGGCACTGGCTAATTTGACAGGACTAAGCTCAGGGGCGTAGTTACCGCCGTATCAGCCGTATCAATGATACGGGGCCCCCGGGCTACAGGGGCCCCTAACGCGTGTAAGCAAAAATTAGTAAAATGTTAGTCACTTAATCTCGTGCTTCCCTGGAAAAAAACATAAAAAAAAACTGTCATACTTGCCTATAGAGTTTTCACTTCAGAAATGCCAAATTTCTAAATGACAATTTCTAGGAGGAAGCGATAACTTATAATCAATAAATATTTATTTTAATTTAATGCAAGCATTTTTGTTTCTTTTGTGAGAAATCTTTACCCTTCATTTGGGCCCCCCAACTAATTTTGATACAGGGCCCCTCCAAGGCACGCTACACCACTGACTAAGCTTATATTAATCTTCTGTCCTTTTCTTAATGAAATAGAAAGAAAAAGATGCACTGAACTTAAATTTAGTTTAGTTTGTGAACAAGGGAATTGGCGCCACTGACTTGCAAATTACAAAACGCGTAAGAGCTCAGTTTACGTCAGGCACTGACTGATTTGACAGGAAACTGACATTGATCTTCTGTCCTTTTCTTAATGAAATAGAAAGAAGAAGATGCACTGAACTTAAATTTAGTTTAATTTGTGAACAAGGGATTTGGCGCCACTGACTTGAAAATTAAAAAACACGTAAGAGCTCATTTTACGTCAGGCACTGACTGATTTGACAGGAAACTGGCATTGATCTTCTGTCCTTTTCTTAATGAAATAGAAAGAAAAAGATGCACTGAACTTAAATTTAGTTTAGTTTGTGAACAAGGGATTTGGCGCCACTGACTTGCAAATTACAAAACACGTAAGGGCTCAGTTTACGTCAGGCACTGACTGATTTGACAGGAAACTGACATTAATCTTCCGTCCTTTTCTTAATGAAATAGAAAGAAAAAGATGCACTGAACTTAAATTTAGTTTAGTTTGTGAACAAGGGAATTGGCGCCACTGACTTGAAAATTACAAAACACGTAAGGGCTCAGTTTACGTCAGGCACTGACTGATTTGACAGGAAACTGACATTGATCTTCTATCCTTTTCTTAATGAAATAGAAAGAAAAAGATGTACTGAACTTAAATTTAGTTTAGTTTGTGAACAAGGGAATTGGCGCCACTGACTTGAAAATTACAAAACACGTAAGGGCTCAGTTTACGTCAGGCACTGACTGATTTGACAGGAAACTGACATTGATCTTCTGTCCTTTTCTTAATGAAATAGAAAGAAAAAGATGCACTGAATTTAAATTTAGTTTAGTTTGTGAACAAGGGAATTGGCGCCACTGACTTGCAAATTACAAAACACGTAAGGGCTGCCTTTGCGCATCCTCCTTGTGAAAATAGGAGTAGCATTAACTAATGACTGCGCAAATTGCTTCAGCTCAACAGTTGGTCTGGTATATTGGTTTTGGTGCACGAAACAAACACAGGGTCAAATTTAATTAGTTAGCGTAACTCCGTAGACGTGTTGGGTATCAATCATAGATATATCAATATAAAAATATGTATTTTTAACCGACTTCAAAAAAGGAGGAGGTTATCAATTCGACTGTATTTTTTTTTTTTTTTATGTTTGTTACCTCATAATAACCGACTGGGTGAACCGATTTTCATGATTCTTTTTTTATTTGAAAGCTGGTGCTTCCCGTGTGGTCCCATTGTCACCATTTCAATATCTGATGATGGGATCTTGTAGAAATCGGGGGAACTCTTCAATAAATAACAGCAGATTAACCGCGATTGTTGCTATAGCATATCTAAGCATTGTTTACACCATCACACAACATAATATCACGCCTGTACTCACTACAAAGGTTATATTTTTTTTTAATTATAATAATAATTAATACCAGTAAAACAACCGCGATTGCTGCTATCGCATATGTATGCATTGTTTACGCAATCGCACAACATAACATCACGTCTGTACCCTATAAACGCAGATGCAGCTTCCTGTCACTGATATTTACATAGCAAGTAGTGTTTATATGAATTTGATTGGGGTAGATATAACTAAAAAGTGAAAAATAAAAAATTTTATAAAAAAAAAATTTTTTTGGAAGTCGGTTGTTTTTTTTTAATAATTTTTTTTTATTTTAAATTGTGGTCAACGACCGCTCGTTGTGTAGTTACAAAAAAACAAATTCTCATCCGTCACGTCTGAGGAGTTTCGCTAATTAATTCAATTTGACCCGGTAGATTTGCTATTGAACATGGAACGGACGCCTTCTCGAATTTCTTACCTCTTTTTTGAAGTTAAATGAGTGAGAGGTAACCAATTAGTATATAAATGGTACATAATGCTATCGAAGACCTAAATTAAGACAATGTGCTAGAATAAAAAGAAATAGAAATGGCCTAATATTACTTGTAAAATCAAACTTAAATTAGGAATAATTAAGAACCTATTACAAACATTCGTTTACAGTTTATTTCACACCAAGTACGCCTACCCACTTAAATTTATTCAGCGTAAGTACCAAAAACGAGTCATTATTACATTTTGACGGAGTTTATTAAGTGCCTGCTGTGTTGGGCCAAATTGAAATTCCAATCAAGTTTATGAAAATATTTATGACTTCGGACTTAGAACTCCGAAGCGAGCTTTTATTACTTAGACTTTAAATTTTACAACTCCCAATATGCGTGATGTCGTAAAATAAGGGAGAAAGGGTTGAAGCAAGGACGTGAATGCTTTTTCCTTGACGAGTAAGATTAGCATCTCGCGTCGGTTCAACTTATTGCTTATGTATTTTTGTCAGGCGCTGTGATTTTTTTTATCATAGCAATTTACATATACCGAGATGGTATTGAACGGAGATGTATCTTTGATAGGACTGAGGTTACAACCAAAATATTTTTTTAACGAAATTTTAAATCACAATCTAATTTATGCGACCAAAATGCTTGCTCATTATCCACGATGACGTAGGCGTACGATTTTCGACGTAAGTATTTTATCTTATATTTTTCCTGTCAGACATCATCCTCTTATCATTCTAGCCCTTCGTTGATATTTTGTGAGAGCATTTTTCTTAGCTTGCGACTTACGAGGCAAGCGCCAGTATCGACATCCTGTCACGTCGAGTGTTTAACAAAATAAATGAGGTAATATACTGTGACATCACATGTGAGGAGGGGCTTATGTGCACCGCTTAGGAAATTGACCTTAAATGCTTTGCATGAAGAGTTAAATGTTGATTGGGGAAAAGCGCTGCTGCTGTATTATGACGGTTTAATGCCATCATGAATTCAGTGTAAGAGAGACACGGCAGCTATACACGACCGATAGCACCATCCCTTTTTCGCACTGGAATCATGATGGCATGAAACTGAAGCTTTTTTCAGACGTTCTCATTTCGGAAAATGTTTTTTAGATATTATGTCAAGATTCAAAATGTAATTTTAAATCAGTCCAGCACCTTAATTGCGTTACAGTTTCAATCGCTATCCCAAAGTTTTGAAGGATATTTCTAATCCATTGTTTCATAAGTTTAATAAATTCGTCTGCTCAACAACGTTAATACCGCAATGAACGTGGCTGAACTGTCAAAATTTAAGAAAATGCGATCAATTATCATTTTATGTGTTTTAAGCAATTATCCCGCTGAACATTAACACTTTCAAAGATTTTCATAGAGGAACATGAATATTGTAACATCAGATTGATAAGAATATGATGTCTCCGTCGTCAATAATAATTATACAAATGACCCTTATCTCCTGCGTATACATCTATAAATTTCAGTATACTCATTTCAAACTTTCCATTATTACAGGCTCATGAAAAATTTCGAGTGTACACAGTGAAAACTCAAGGGACTACATCTATCAAGCGGTCGAGAGCTAAACGGACGCGGTCACACATTAGACGATCCGACACGATAACTGCACGACACCAAAACGTGGGTTTATGCTGGGTGTTGTTATTATTCGGACCGATGGCCGATGGAGCAGACGAGTCCTGGAGTGGAGACCGCGTATCGACAAGGGCAGCGTGGGTCGGCCCCCAGCTAGATGTACCGACGACCTTAAGAAGTTGGCTGGGACAGACTGGATGCAGAAGAAGGAGGGGACAGGGTCTTGTGGTGCAGCCTGGGAGAGGCATATGTCCAACAGTGGACTGTGATGAGCTGAGTTGCTGAGTTGATTGTTATTCTGACCAAACAGCATGAGATTAATAATCAGATACTTAACCCGGCGGCACTCGCTACTGGGTAAAAAATACCACAGAGTACAACTACACTAGCACTGTCGATTTATAATTTTTGATCTCAATTTTACGTGATACCTAAGAAAAAAATTTTTTTGTTGATTTTTCTAAGACTATGAAGAATTTTTGTTTAATTTTGCGTTCTTTTTTAAGATAAGCTATAATTTGAAATAAATAATAATTCAAACTTTCAATTTTCTTTTATTTATTAGACATTAGTATTGATAAACTAAATACGCCATTAAAGTCTGTAAAGCTAACTTATTTTCCAAGATAATGTCATTTAAATCATGTGGTATTTTTTACCCGGTAGCGAGTATTCGTGCATGTAAACACCTAGCGAGTACCGCCGGGTTAACATTTCAAAAACCAGTGAAAAGCTAGCACCAGCTAATTGTAAGTTTAACGGTTACTGTTTATGCAAGTCATCCTGAGATATGATGTGTTCTAGAAATGTTTACTTTGCATTCTGTTTCAACTCTTCACCATTGGCAATGCTTTCCAGCAACGCTTACCTGAAACAAAAGAGATAATACTATAAGTACTTAGTTTAGTACAACAAACAAACGTTCAATGGTACTTAATATTTAATACTAAATACGACTTCGTCCGCGTGATATTTCTTTCTCCCCAACCCAACCAATCGCATCGCTTCACCTGCCCGCGCTATTACTTTGTTTTCCCTCAGCGTTCTTTCTGACTTGTTTCTAAGGGTCCTAGCGTGATGTAAAAGTGAGTTTATATCCTTTCTCAAGAATTAACCTTCAAGCGGTCGCGCGACGTCGAATCGACCGCGGTTCGATCGATTCTCGATACATTTATGATGCCAAATTGCTTACAAATCCTAAGAAAATTAGAATATTAATTTGATTTTATAATTTTGTTTATGTCCTAACATAATGATAATGTGATAAATACAAAAAATATTAAATACTTAGTGTTTTAAATCCCTGAAATATCCTATAGGTCTTTTAGGTTACGCGCGACCGCTAGCGTTACAAATTACCGCGCGACCGCTTGAAGGTTAAGCTATAAAATGCAATAATAATATTTCTAATTCGACTGGTAGTTACAGAGATTATCGCGTTCAAAAAAACAAAAAAAAAAACAACTCTTCAGCTGTATTATTACTACAGATATAGATAGACTATACATTTGAATCGCTAGACTAGAATGAGCTTGCTGAGTAGGTACCTTGATAAGCTTCAAATTCAATAATGAAACAATGTTCTACTCTTGTTTTTTTCGTATCGTCATCGTGTCGGAATTTGTCGTCTAAACTAAATCGTTCGGGAAACGGTTCCGATGGCAAACAGACGGCGTACGAATGTCAGGAGTCGTCGACACGGCCATCCGTCATTGTATTTGTTACAGCTTAGGCTCCACGGTATGTTATGACAATGCTGCTTCTAATAAATAAAATAATAAATAAAAACTTTTTATTTCAGACTTTTTTTTTAAATCCATAGTGTTAGTACAAAAAATTATTTATAATTATTTATAATGAAATGTTAGGACAAAAATATTAATGCCGTAGCATCGATGTAATGTCTAGATTAGTATTTCCTACTTATAACATGGCGATCTTTTAAAAATAAATTAAATAAATATTTTTAAATAGGCATACTATTTCACCGTATCTTCTGTATGTTGGCAACCTAATGTCATGTGTCACTTGTTTTAGAGATCATAGGATAAGGAACAGCTCTGTTTCCTGTACAGAGTAGTTCCACATACTTAAAATCACTAGGTTTTCCTGAAAGGATAAGTGAATTGGGTAGACTAATTATTGCAGCTTTGTAGCTCTTAGCTAACGGCGGGTGGGTAATTATATTTCCCTCCAGTCTGTAGCCTTTTCTTCCTCTCTTCATTTTAAAATTTCTCGTCACATCACAGGACTTTCTTTATTTCCATTTCCAACTACCGTAATGGCGTTTTACATCTACAAGACACCGAATATTATGCAATGCACCCATTCAAACGAAACATAAACGCATTTCGCACCTAATCTCACTCCAAAATTCACAAAGCACACTTAAACCACAATTGACTAACAATAATCGTCCGTGACGTACCTACATCCTTAACACAGAATAGACGCGTACGTCACAGGTAGGGCTGCCACTCGCAGGGACGGCTGGCAATTACCGCGGAACGTCCCGGCTTTCGGTCACGCCCGCTCGCATTGTGCACGGGACGTAGAATCCCGCATTTTCAATGCAGTTTAACGCCCGATTGCTTTGATCCCAATCTCTAATCGGCGTTATTAAACTTTAAAATTTTGTTCAGCGAAATTCAAATTGTTTTGGAAAACTATTAGCTGAAATGTTCAGGCTTAGGTACTTATACTCGCTTCTGGAGAAATTTATGATAGGGATACCTAAATCTCTATCATAAAGGACAATGGGTGATTTTGTATGGGGTCCGAGCCCAAAAAAAAGTTTAGACTCTAGCATTATGAACTGTCTGTATTTTATGCCCTCAGTGACTAGTTCAATTAATCCTATTGAAGCATGTGTGAATTCACTTGAAGAAAACAATATGTGTGCAGTTCACACGCGATAGAAGTGAAACCTTCAAAATATTAACTTCAAGATAATGAGATGAATGTAGAATTTTGAAGCATATTGCTAATCCATTGCTCCATATGTTCAAAAAATATGACTGCTCAACAACGTAAATAACGCAATGATTGTTGTTGAAATGTCAAAATGGAACAAATTGCTACTGATAGTGTTTTACGCAATTACCCTGCAGGTCAATACGTTTTGAGAGGGTAAGTTAAATATTTGTGACAATCCGCGGCTAAAGGTACCTTGTGGTCGATATGGAGTTATGCATACGCTAGTAATCTGCGATTAATACGCTGTAGATATCAAAAAAGATCAACCTCCTACGATGTTTTGTTACGGAGATATAATTTTTTTTAAATTATATTCGAAATTGTGCAATTTCGAGAAACAGACATTTTAAGTTCAGTCACCTCGAACACTATGTTGCCGTTGTAAGTTAAATAAAAAATAATAACAGGGAAATAAATTTCAGATCTTATGCTTTGCGAAAAAGCAATAAAAAAAACAATTTATATTTCTTGCAAAATTTACAAAACATTCAATATCTTCGAAACTATAAACGTCCATAAGGTACCTTTAGCCGCGGATTGTCACATTTGCCTTTATTAAATAAATTTAATTTCCTCACATATCTTTTTTCTATAAGTGAATTCAGAAATGCTGTCTTAGGATTAATTAAACTGAGGGCAACAAAAACCAACATAGTCCATAATGCATCAATTAACTTTGTGTCTAGGTACGGTCTTACCCATTCTCCTTTAATTTTATTTATCCTAACTAATACGGTGATAACATAGGTGCTCGTGGCTAAGTAATAACAGCCGAACGGGTCGACCAATCAGGTTAGGCTACGCTTACCGCTGTTGGTCCGTGGATGGGTGACCATATTTACATACCGAGACCTCTCCGTATCTTGGAAAGCACGTTAAGCCGTTGGTCACGGCTGTCATCCGTAGATCTCTGGTAGTCGTTTCGGGTCGTCAGAACCCGAAAGTCTGACAACCAGTCTTACCAAGGGGTATCGTATTACCCAGTTCCTGGGTTGTGCAGTCGCTCCATGTAAAATACTGGTCCTCAGCTGCACCCGGTTAGATTGGAAGCTGACCCCAACATAGTTGGGAAAAGGCTAGGCGGATTGACGGTGAATCATGATTAATTGGGTGTAGTTGAAATATTTTCAAAACTATTTATTTTTTCAGTTTTTGCAACATATTTTTTCTAACAAACACAAAATTCTTATGTTAAGTCCAGTGCCTGGTAAGTACATAAAAATTTAGCACCCTATTGAAGTGAACTTGAAAAGAAAAACGACGACTCCATGGAGTTGGAAAAGGTAAAAATTTAAACATGAAAAAGACCTTGGATTGATTTTAAAAAGAAAATGTTTAAATACATGCGACAATACTACACACAAACAGCTTTTTTTTTATTTCCAAGTTGTAAGCTGTAATGCATTCGATTTTAATCACAAAATATACGTCGAACATATATCGCCGAAGCTTACATATTTCACGTTGCAATATTTCAATATCCGAAAGTAAATCCCGGTCGCGGACGTATCATAGCGCAGCACTATTCGTAGTCCTTAATTATTTATGTGTAATCCCCGATACAGCCAACTGAACTGTCAGGCTTAAACCCAAGGATTTGCGACAAAGGAATGACGGCCGAACTGTACCTAGTCATCTGTCACCGTTCCATAATTTATTAGTGACAATAAATTCTTTAGTTGGAACGTGAACAAGTAATTTATTTTCTCACCTTGGACCTTTGGAACTTGATTCTATGAAGGAGAAAAAATATTCAATTTAGGGCAAGTTATTTAGGATATTTTGTTCCGAAATATAGTTGGTTTGATCTGAATTTGGTATAAAGTTTTTTAGAGCTGAAAAATGTATCCTTTTTTTTTATAAACGTCGGTTTTTATAACATAAAAGATGGACGGACGACAGGCAATGTTTTTTGAGTATTTTTTGCTTGATTAGAACTTCGAGCTGAACATGATTTTTTAATCAATGACACTACTGCCTATTATGTAGGTAGTTTTAACTTGTAAGAGAATGAATTATCAAGAGATCAAAGGTTTAATTAAAACTTCTTTTGTTTTGAAGAAGAAATATCTTCTAAAGCATGCAGTGTTATCAGCCCGTGGGTAATACCTATTTACTTCAACGGATTTGTGATACTTTTGCATTTTTCGCTTGTATTTTTATCGCATAGTCCACGATTGCGCTAGGTAGGTAGATAATTTTCCGGCCAGTGTCAGGTAACACCCCCCACTGGCGTTTCCCCCTTAAGATATGTAATATACACTTTTAACCAACTAATGCCGGCCATTCAAATGTTTCGCTTCTCAATAAAAAAGGAAAACATGCAAAGCCAAACCAATCTATACAAACCTACCTTCACTAGTAGGAAAGCACCACAGGAAGAAGATAAAAAAGTTGCAGAAAATCAGAAGCTAGCAACGGAACCTCACCTGAATTCATTCTAACTCGTAAAACCAACCCTTTAGATTTTTAAATGGTACATTCCGATCGGTTCAAATGAGCGGTGCGTGCTGAGAGCGCAGTTTGGCTGGAGTAGGACGTGACACTACATACCCGTACCTGGCTATACTGGCGACCTGCGTCCGATAACTAAGCAATAGTGGATTGTTTTATTGTTTGCTGCGATTTTATTTATTGATTTTGGCTATACAGTTGTATGAAAACTTTTAATGTTCGCCAGCTTTTGACCAAGCTTCAGCTTAATTATGAGTATAGATATAGAAATATTAACTCGTTGTCGATAGTTGTGTCATCTTCTTGTCTCATATCGCTACGAAATTATCTGAGAATACTGCGAATAGTGTATACCGTGATAAAAATGCAAAGCTAGTCAGCAAGTTACTATCAAAAATACGAGGATGAAATCCATCAAAAGTAAAAGCGTACTCACTTTAGATACATCTTACCGAGGCAGAAAACCAAACCGTACCTACATACAACTTCCATCTTCAAGGGTACGACAGATTAATAGGCCTATAAATTCTAGAAGTGGTCCAAATTGTCCCAAACCTTGTCTTTGAGTGTCGTCATCAAAAACTTTCCTCGTTACTCATTCGTACAGTTTATTTGTTTCAACTCGTCCCAGTCTCAAGTTCTTTTCCTACGCCATTAAAAGTTTTGATTCGTTTAGAAGTGTTACACAGTCTACGGATTCCTTGATCTGAGTTATCTTGCTCCAATTAAAGGGTTTTTGATGTTGTTATACTTTGCGGAGTTTTGGCTATAATGTGGTGGGCGGTTTCTGAATTTCTAACTCTTCAGTGTTTGAGTTTGAATTGATTTTCGTACAGTTTGTTTAGGGGGTATCGTATTGGTTTTGCAACTGAAGATTGTTTAGATAAATATGCTGAATGTTCTAATATAGGGTGGCTAGTTAAACAAAGGACATATAACCAATGGAAGGAAGGTCATCACGAAGTAAGATAAATTAGTTAGTTCGCAATAAATGCAAAGTCTTCGATTACAAAGTAATGAATACATCGAAGTGGAGAAGGAAGACGAGGGAACTGACCTGATTAGCCGATCACTATTTAGAACTACTACTAAAAAGAACAACGCCAACAAAGCTGGCCCCAACATCGGAAAATGCTTAGGCAGATTATGATGGGTAAGAAGGGAAACAGTTGAAGTATTCCAACGAACACACTTATTTATTGCTTTAGGATCTCCAACAAAAGATGTATACGATACATAACACCTACATAAAGTCCAATATCAGCCGGTCGATTGTGTAAAAATCTCACCGTGAAATCATAAGTAAAGTGAGCACTTAATAGTATTAATCCCTAGCGAATGACAGCTCACTCCACGCTCACTTCACCCAAGCTTTCACGGTGAGATGGTTACAGAATCGCACGGCTGGTGTTACGCATTTGTACTCCTTCACATAGAAGACCACATCATGCACAATTAAATTAACAACTAAGCCAACAAAGTTAAGTGAAATTTGGAAAAGTTAACAAATTATTAAAGGACATAAAAAAAAGAAAAAATTACGTTAGGGCTGATTTTTCAATCATCTGATAACATAATTCGAGGAATAATTTTGAAATTTTGACTGTTATTTTATACAAAAACTCTCAAACGTCAATTTTATTCTTCGAATAAAATTTTTCTAGCGATGGAAAAAACAGCCCTTAGAGATACTTAAATTAAATTAAATTTATTAAAAACTTCTTATATTAAGGCAGAGGCTATGTCTGAGTTCGTAGCAAACATGTTATACTGCCTACAAAATCTTGACTTTTGTCACCTTTGCTGAAAAAAATATCATTAAAGGGGCAAAACCACTTATAAAAGGTTGGAACCTAAATTAAGGCTTCATTTATCGAAACAATTACACAAATTAGAAGGTTAATAGTTAAATTAGGAGTTAATTTGGGTATAAATAAACAAAATGGAGTAACAAACGGTTACACCCACCATGTCGGCGTGGCGTGGGTAATGACGTGGAACACAGCCTCCCTAATGATCTTATACGTCGCTATCCATATAATAATCTCTATTAATATGCAGGGTTGGCATTTTGTAAAATGGTATTTTAAATTGACCGTTTTGGGTTTTAATGGGGAAAAGAAAAGGCGTGGCTGGACATGGACACGAACTGACAACATTTTGAACAAATAATGGTTTTTATTTGGTTTGTCTTTGCTTATTATCACTACATAGTATAAAACAAAGTCGCTTCCCTGTCTGTCTGTCCCTATATATGCTTAGATCTATAAAAGTACGCAAAGATTTTGATGCGGTTTTTTTTAATAGATAGAGTGATTCAAGAGGAAGGTTTATATGTATAATACATGCATAATATAGTAGAGAAACATTGATAATTTTAGAGGTTTCTAATGTGATGTCGTAAATAAACACATTTTTTTGCGCTTTCATTGTAAACGCTGGCTGAACCCGTCGAGATAGATCAAAATAATGTACTACATTAGTGTACAACTTAAAAAGGTCTACAAAAAAGTCCGCGATGGTATATGTCTATCTCTTAGGGATAACCCACAATAACCATTTTTTATCCTATAATTTTTACGAGAAATAATGGCTCTAAAATTATCAGTGTTTCACCATTGCACCCGTGCGAAGCCGGGGCGGTTCGCTAGTCATAAGTATATTCAGTATATAAGGTTCCCACTGCTGGGACACAGGCCACCTCTCTGTGAGAAGGAATGGGCCGTAATCCACCACGCGGGCACAGTGCGGGTTGGTAGATGTCACATGTCTTCCAATTTTTGGTTCTAGGACATGCCCGTTTCCTCACAATGTTTTCCTTCACCGTGTTGAGAGCAGTGGTGATGAAGTAAATTTGTTTTTGCTCGTAATTTGTATTTATAGCACGTTTCCTATTGAATTAAGTTAATTGCTTTCTGCGAGTTTTACGTATTAAAGGGTTCAACTACGTACGAGTAAAAGAAAAACAAAAGTTAGCAAAAATTCTCTTAAACTTATGATTAACTTACTTAAGTATTTAATCTCTATCAACTTAACGAAGTCGGCACGTGGAAAGTACTAAAACATTATACTACTCAGGTTCAAGCCGTTACTCCAAATGAGACAGCCCTATTCCAAAATAACGATACCTTTAAACACGAGTGCGAAGTAAGTTCTTGACGACTGTACTGTGAATGTCACGAGTTACCGGAATAAGGCTGTAAATGATTGTCCCCTGTGATTATACTTAGACCTAGATTATACTATCAGCGTGTAACAGGGCAAAGTGGACTACTCACTAAGGCTAAGACCGACGCGCTGATTATCGTGACCGAGCGTTTAGTGCTTAGCTGACGGTAAACTGAATACTCACATGAGATATGGCGTACGCCAGTACGGTCGGTCGCTCGGTCAGCGTTGCACTAAGTCTAAATGCCCGCTTATACCGACATAGCGCGTCAGTCGACCGAC
The DNA here is from genome assembly GCA_949629135.1 of Eremobia ochroleuca. Taxonomy (NCBI): domain Eukaryota; kingdom Metazoa; phylum Arthropoda; class Insecta; order Lepidoptera; family Noctuidae; genus Eremobia; species Eremobia ochroleuca. The sequence goes on along the minus strand of OX451386.1, from coordinate 20,118,156 downwards.
GCGTACGCTCGACCGACGCGGACGCCCCTCGTCGGCGCGACGTAGTTGCACGCGCGTAGCAATTCATCAGCGCTGCACTGTAGTGATTTTTATGTTTTCATTGATATAACCACAATTCCAATATTATCAATGCTGTTTTACCAATTTTAGCAGATATCCAAACAATTGCATTTGGGCATGTGCTAGTAGATTATACTTTGTTGTAGCTACAGCAGTAAACCTTACAGTTATTATTCGAGGTTGCTCTGTAGTCAGTACATCTCAAACAGCCCAGCAGCAGTCTCTTAGTAACAGCCCGGAGTTTGGATGATGGCGGTGTGATTGGCTTCGGAAAGCTCGTTAAGCCGTTGGTCCTGCGCCTGATCTCTCTCCGGTCGTGTCGGACTGCCGTCCCATCGGACTATGAGAGTGAGGGAAGAGGGAGTGCACCTGTGTCTGCGCGCACACTTGCTTGCTTGCTTGTGTGTTGTGAAGTCGGTGTCAAAAAACGAAAATGCGGAAGGAACGACACCGACTTTCAAAATTTAAGTTATTTTCTACTTAGTAGTGTTTTTTTGGAAGTCGGTTGTTTTTTTTTCTTTATAAAAAAAGTTTTTTTATGTAATATCATCATTCCCCGCCCTTTTCCCAATTTATTTGCGGTCAGCGCAACATGTCTTTTTCTTCCATACTTCTCTATTAGCCGTCATCTTAGAAGTCAGCCCCTTTTTAACCATATCAGTAGTTCATCCATCGTTTCTTTTATGGCTATAAGAGTAGTGGAGGACTCCACTACTCTTATAGCCATCGACATTCATAATCAAACCTTCCTCCGTATTTTTTTATATAATATGCCAATACTATATAAAAACAACAACCTAAGCTTCTAACTTCTCCTGACGTTACTGTATCCAAACACCAATTTGGATATAGTCACGTATAAACCTAATCAGGTTTAAAGCTGTCCTTACATCTGCGAATTATGAGGCTACAGAGTTTCAGCTGCGCAAGAAACGATGAGATTAAATACAAAACGCAGTACAAACGAGTTAACAGTGTGGCGGCATCTACAACTGCATCGCCACATGCGAACTACGCATCACACTGACGTCACGCAAATCCTGCATCGCGCAAGCAGATTTTACCACGCATCTAGCTTATATACAACGTCCCGACATCAACGGTCAGGCAGTTGCCCTCCAGGCACAGCACCCATCTGGCCGGTGGGTCCTCACTTTTCTATGGAGGATGAGTGAACTTTACACACTGTTCCTCATACACAGTAACGCTGATGATAATTCGGATGTTAGAGCCTAGGCTGTTACGCTATAAATAATAGGAATCGCCAAATATCTTGGCGAAGACAGACCAGTTCAAAAACACAGCAAAAGTGTTTGGATACGATGGACCGATGGAACAACTGGATGTTCCACTCAACCTAACAAACAAAATATAGATATTTATTACTTACCCTAAAATGTATCGTCATAAACCGATAGGCAAATCTAACACCATAAAGGTATTTATACAACTCGTAGTAATAAAACAAATAGTACTGTAAAACAAATTGATAAAAGCTAGGGTATAAGTAAGACAGAACAATTATCATTTTCCAGTAGTTACAATGGTTCTGGGACGTTTAATTATTATAGGATGTATTTTGTGTGTGGTGTGGGTGTCTTCAAGTGTTGGCCAAACATTTTCAATATACCAAACTGTGAGTAAATATAGTATCAGTGCCAGAGTTAGCGTTATCATTAGCTTATTAGAAAAAGCAATGTTTACTGCTGAAGATGGGCTACCTCCAGTGAATGTCTGTAGCCTTGACAATGAGATAATTGATAGCAGTATATTTTCATCATTGCGAATAAATAACTGACAATTCAACGACAGAAAGAAAAGGATTGGCTATTCTTAGCTAGATATAACAACCGACTTGTAACGTATTTAGATTGTCATCATCATGCTACTCACTTTAACTAGCTACCCTACAGCTTGCTGACTTGATAGCCTAACGACGTTTTCTGACCAATGCGTATAATGTTTCTGTAGATTGTTGCCCGCTTTAGTTTTCGGTCAACGTCCGTCGTCTATCCACTCTTTTGATTACAAATTTTACCAATGAAACTGATTTCGATCGGCACACCTAAACCAAGTTCAAGAGTTGTCAGTGTCATCATTGTTGCAAAAGATTGACACTGACAGCTCCGTGATGGCATTCATCATTAGAGTCCCACTCAGAGGAAGTTCTTTTCAGATTCTTAATACGTTTGCCGATCACCATAATTTTATATATCTTTATTTGAAGCCGGAATTCAGTATGTTACCTAAATTAGCGATAGTACTTAGATATCTCAACTCGGATTGTAAAGGAAATTACGTCCTAGAATCTAGATGAATAAATTAAATTCTACCTAGAAATCCGGTGGCAAAAACGGTTGAGTGAAGAAGTTATGTCGGTGTTTTCTTATTTAACTACTCCAAAATGCCGTCCCACATTTAAAAATGTCTTGTATTTCCATCTTAAGATTATAAAGGTAGGTATGTTAGAAACGTAGGACTGATTTGTAAGATAAAATAAGACTTATTTTCGCGTTGATTTCGATTGTTTGGTATTGGATCTCAAGCCTCTTCGTTTACACCATAGGTTGAAAAGATAACAGCAGATGGCTTCCAAGCAGAAACCCATAAAGTCACCACTTCCGATGGCTACATCCTGGAGATGCACAGGATACCACAAGGAAGATCAGTGACGGAGACGTCAGAAGACAGACCGGTGGTGTTCTTGATGCATGGACTCCTATCTTCCTCGCAGTCCTTCATTCCGCTTGGACCGGAGTTTAGTTTCGGTAAGAATTGAAAGACCAATAATTTATTTCTAATCTTCTAAATGCAAACAATGTAGCAGGGAGACATCAACGCGCAAATTGTAACCATGAACTCAGCACATGATTCCGAAACCCCCTGCATTGACATTTTAAGTTGGTTATTAAAAAACAAAAAATGCATTTTGTATGGAACAGGTTTCGCGTCGATGCCCCCTGCCATCCTAAACAGATATCGTTTAATACAATTTTGGCATTAGCGACTAGAAAATATGCTTCCTACAACGGTTTCGGTTCAAATTTTTTAGGGAATAGTTAAATTAAAACAGGAAGAATAAGGTCCTTCCTATTTCTCGCGAGCTCATTCCTAACCCAATCGATTTGTAGTCGACGAAGCATATCTTTTTCTACCATATCTCTATCAATATTTTGTTAGTATACGCTACTTTTCTAGGCATATCATCTTTACCACCACTACTTCATCTTTTGTTTTGAAGAACCACTTCAAGTAAATGGCAATAAGATTTTGAACTCTTTTCCAGCTTACAATCTAGCAGACGCTGGCTTTGACGTCTGGATGGGCAATGCTCGAGGCACCAAGAACTCTCGATTCCACACAACCTTGAACCCTGATGATGAGCAGCAGAAGTTCCAATTCTTTGACTTTAGCTTCGAAGAGATCGGAATGTATGACTTGCCAGCTATGATAGACTACGTTCTGGAATTTACTAAGAGGGACAAGCTGCATTATATTGGGCATTCTCAGGTGTTAATGGAACTTATATTTAGAAAATTTAAAAGCTTACAGTTTTAAAATATTAATAATAATATGTACAAGTATATAAAAAGGAATGAATTATCAAAAAAATCTTCCGCACCGTTGTCAATAGGAAAAGTGCCAAGAAGGCTGGTGGCATTGCCACCTTGTATAGCAATGCTGATTCTTTAGCCAAAAAATAGGCCAGCCCTCTGGTCACGTGAAGAGACGACCAACCGTTTGGCAATGTCTCTGGAATTTATAAGCTTCTGTAGACTGCTCTTGGGATATACCAAGTTTTTTTTCCTATTTCTATATTGGTACTCGATTTCTGTTTTAATAATGAAGGTACGAGTACCTACCTATGCGGATCGTAGAATCCTATGATGAATATGTAATGCCAACTTTCGACGAACACTGTACCTACACAGTTTTTGTCACGGGTTTTTTTTTTAACGTACTGTTATTTCTTTTTAGGGTGGAACAGTGTTGCTTGTCATGGCTTCAATGTTGCCGGAATACAATCAGAAACTGAGTTCAGTACACCTCTTAGCAGGAGTTGGCTATCAAGGATATTTCCCCAATGCTGAGTTATTGGAAACTGCAGCTTTGACTGATTATATTTATGTAAGGATGCCTTTTTCTATTATATTGCGTGATTTTTTTTCCGTCGCCAAATTGATTTTTTTTCATGATTTCAGAGTTAGTCTCATAGTGAAAGTTGTTAATATTCCAGGGGTTCTACCCATGAATATGAACAACTTTCACTTTTTACAGTCTTTGGTTTTTTTTTAGTCTCCAATTTTTTACAGGGGTAAAAAATTGGAGACTGTAAAAAAATCATCCAGTATGACCTATAAGTCTGTAACTGCCAACTGTCGATTCTGTAAAAATCTCACGGTGAAAGCTTGGGTGGAGTGAGCTGTCAGTGTCACTGATGCTAGGGATTAACCAAACAAACATTTGTGATCGATATTTTAATAATAATTTTTATGCTAATACTATTGGTCATTTTATATATTTTCAAAGCTATGTAGTATTTTAGTTGGCAAAACATTACTATTTTGTGGGAGTTTAAAATAAAATAGCAAAACGGAAACTCAGACTGTCAATCTTGTTTTTATCTTTTTTCCTAGACTAGTTAGTCCTTATATAGAGTGCGACGATGTTCATCGTATTTTTTTTAATTTTCATTCATCGATTCTCTTAACCATGGCAACAACCATTTATATCAATGCTTGAATCACTTGCATTTCGTCGGCTATATCAAATTGGTGAAATTGGTTGAATTTGGTGTTTTAATTTCATGAACTTAAAAAAAGGAGAGCTTTTTCTGTATCTATCGAGTTAGTGACTTTCGTCTATTCTATTATTGAAAGAACCGGTCCTGTGGTTCCAAGAAAAATTACTAAAAGTAAATGTTAAAAAAAAAGATAAACTTAACGGTATATTAAATACAGTACTGCGCCTGCGTGCGCCCTAACCGTAACCCCTTTAGGGTTACGGTTAGGGCGCACGCAGGCAGAGCAGACATTATCATTAACCTGTCTTGCGGTACTGATGCGGTAGTAATATACAGACGCCAGCATATCAAGCTACTACAATCTGTCAAATTTCTTTAATAAATTTTCAACTTTATCGCTAAAGCATAAGGTTCAAGATTGATTGGGAAAATTTGACAGTTTCGGGTAGCTTGGTGTGCTGGCGTCTGTACAAAATATACTCACCAGAATATAATAAATCACATTATAGGATCCCTTCACATCGGAAGTAACAAAACAGTATTTGGTAACAGCGTGAAAATGTATTTAATAAAAATAAAATGGTGAGATGGATGTTTGCCTCGTAAAGTATTGATTTTTACTGAGTTAGACTCGACGTCGCCAACTTCGTGGTACAGCTAGAGACTGATAAGGAGATGACGATAATATAATAAAAAGACACGAATAAGAACAATCAATCAGTCTTTGATAGCCCAAAGGGATATATGGAAGTCCTCATCATGTACAATCGTCTCAAGAACAGGTTTAAATACCTTTAAAAGTACATTTTTACTTGCACCGTGCATAATGTCTCCCAATATTCCACGAATTTATGTTATTTTATTAATTTAATTTTATAGTTTTCAGCTATACAATTGTTCTTCTTTTCCAGGGTGCAGTCGTGCAAATGGGAGCAGTGGAGCTGTATCCACCAGGCTCTACAGAGATGCTTCCCGGCGGTATAGTCCTATTTCCAACTCCCGACCTCTGCCTCGGTAACGCACATTTGAGGTACATGTGTCAACTCTTCGGCATACGTCATATTTCACCTAAGTTGGTAAGTATCTTTAATTATACTTTTTATTTTGTGGACGGCAAAGAAGCAGGTGGGATTTTAAGTACCCATTTTAAGTAGTCTGCAATATCAGAGGTATGGCAGACACGTTGCCATTGAAATGTATCTTGTGCCTGTTATTAACTCGGAACCCATACCCAAAATATTTATTAAATACTTCAAGCCAATGCACAGCACAATTGTACGGAGGCGGCCTTAATGCCACAGGCATTTTCTACCAGTCAGCCTTTGGGGGATGCGGGTACAAAAAGTGGTAGGTGCAATTTTGAAAATGGCGTAATTATTTGTTATTTAAAAAGTCATCATCATCTGCCTAGCCTTTTCCCAAGTATGTTGGGGTCGGCTTCCAGTCTAACCGGATGCAGCTGAATACCAGTATTTTACATGGAGCGACTGCCTATCTGACCTCCACAACCCAGTTACTGGGTAATACGAGTCGACCGCACTCGATACATTTATTTTGGTTCTTCATATCGTTATTTCTTGTCGCATGTATTTCCCATCCCTAGTAGCCTGTCATTGTTTCACTGTGCACGAAATAAACTGTTCACCTTCCCTCCCCGCACCCTCAGGAGTGCATAGATCACATTTGTTTTAGTCGCGGCGCTGGCGTCCAAAGCACGCGAAAGTTAGAGGTATAAGAAAATTTATGATGTCAAATTGCTTACAAATCCAAAGAAAATTAGAATATTATTTTGATTTTATAATTTTGTTTCATGTCCTAACGTAATAATAATGTGACATATTAAAAAAAAAAAAAAAATTTTTAATTAGTGCTTTAAATCCCTGAAATATCCTATAATAATATGTCTTTTAGGTTACGCGCGACCGCTGGCGTTACAAATGACCGCGCGCTCGCTTGAACTTTAAAATAGTTTATAACAATGCAAGGCACAAGGATATACATATCAACGCATACAGTATAACGCCCAAATAGGTATTGTGATGGTACAGACGCCAGCACATCAAGCTACCCGAAACTGTCAGATTTTCCCAATCAACTTTGAACCTTATGCTTTAGCGATATAGTTGAAAATCGATTAAAGAAATCTGACAGATTGTAGTAGCTTGATGTGCTGGAGTCTGTACTTTAAGAATTCCTTTACAGAGACCACCTATTTTACGTACTATATAAATTATCTTCTGTTTTAATCGTACTTTGATTTCGCAGTGACTATGGAATGACGATAAAGTTATTTCCACCGTCCAATTTGTATGCTCCTTTTTATCTATACCGGAATCTTTATTGCGATTGTTACCATAAATAGTACTTAATACTTTTATGGTAGGTAGCAGTAAATTATTTTACGGTTTAACTTCAAGCGCGCCTGATTACAAAAACACGGAAATATAATAAACAAAATGAAAACTGGGCGTAAAAACATTGTATACAGCACGTATCAGACATGTGGGGTCATATTTAAGGGTGTGGTACAAGCCATCGAACTCAACCACTTTCTCCATGGGATCAACATCGTCGTCGTGATAAAATAATTAGCTGTCCCATACATTTGGGTCGAGTAGGTATTGAAGTTTATTTATTTATTTTACCTTTTATGTACACACATCTTCTTTTTTTTACACCCCATCTATTAAAGATAGTAACTAAAAACAGAATTTCGACTTACCTTTTGATGAAATCATGATTGCCCAACCTAAATAGTTCTACAGTTAATGTATAAACAGTCAAGAAAAACAGAACAGAAAAATAGGTACAAAGATGATGGTTATTTCATAAGAAATCTCTTCCAGCATACCTGCGATAGGACAATAGATAATAGGAGACAAAAAAAGTACATAAAATCGTAAACAATTATTCACTTAATAAAACTCTTCTCAAATAAATATCACTAGAATGTTGTTTAGTATAGGATAGCTGATTCGTTTTTTGCGAATACGATTTCGGTACAATAGAGAAATTTGTTCAGTTTGATGGTTATTATCACAGACTTAATTTGACCACAACTTTCTGATATACGCTGTATAAGCTACTTTATCTATTACTAAATTGATGTACCTACATAAGCCTTGATTTCTGTTAAAACAAGTACCTTTTAAACAGATATCCAGTTGCAGTCATAAAAATAGATTGCAGGCATAGACAAATAGGAGGCAAATCATACAATATTTTTACGATAAATGAGGTTTTAATAAAATATTCCTAGTGAACAAAGCTAAATAAATTATGAATACAACAATTATAATACGTTTTAGGGCTGATTTTTAATCGACAGATAATTTTTATTCGTGGAATAAAACTGACTTCTGACAGTTTTTGTATGGAAGAAGAACTGTCAAAAAATCAAAATTATGCCTCCGATCAAATTATCTGGCGTTGGAAAAATCGGCCTATAGTTAGCTTAAAATATGGACAGTAACGCACGTATGCAGAATCCAGCTGATTCATTAATTTTGTACAAAAACAAGAGAAATCTATTTTCATCTGATTACCATGGAAACAGTTCAACGAATTATTTAACTGCGATGTGATTGAATAAACATTAAAAACATACATAATATGTACGTAGGAATAATGACATAAAAAACACGCACAATGAAGGGTTCCGTAGTTGGAATGGGTTTATCCCAAGAACAAACTTAACATTGTAGTCGAAAATCATGTTCTCCCACATTGCAACTGCACATTACACAACTACTGGCATTACTCGTAAACTTGTAAAGCCTACTTAGCTGTGACAGGTTTTCCTTTTAACTTTGTTATATGTATACTACTACCGTGAATTTTAAATTTAAATTTTGAATTTTGTATTTTAAAGCTTAATATTTCATAAAAGAATCCCTGAATCGAAAAATTGTTTTCACAAACCCGCTATATTTTTGAAAGACCTATTGGGGTATACGAGAAAAAAACATCCGCACTTTACGTGTCGAGGAAGTAACCTAAAGAAAAAAAAAATTTCATGATTTTATTTTACTACTTTCCATGCCAAATTATGGATTTCTAGAACTAAGAGTTTCTGCGTGTTGACTACGGAACCCAAAAAATACATATTTATATTCATGCCATACATTCATTCATAGAATATTAATCTACGAGTGAATTATTAATGTCCGCACTTTTTCGGATGACTGTACACGCTAAGGGTTTTTATTGGCTCAGCTGTGACCGCGATTAACCAATCAATTGTTCATATTAATGATTGTGACAGCGAAAGCACTAGGAAGTGGTGAAGGGCGGGCGTTTTGGGGGACTGTCTTTTGTAATTTTGACGTTCGAAAAGTGCTGATTCTCAGCCTAGTTTGAATGAATGACTTTTGATTGATTGATTGATTGATGTGTCGGAGATATATTTCTTATGAGGAAAACAATATTTTTACGTTATGTTTCCGTATTCCGCTCAAGGCTCAGTAGAAGAAACAAGTATTGCACCTACCCTTTCGTTATTGCATCTAGGTACCACTGTTTGTCTCTGCATCACCCAAAGGTTGACTGGCAGAAAATGCCTATGGCATTAAGGCCGCCTCTAAACATTTGTGTGCTTAAAATATTAAATAAATGAATAACAAATATTAGAACAGAGTAGCAGTTTTGTATAACTAGTCTGAAACCCGAACGTTTTATAACAAAAATAATATTATTATACAGAAGTAGCTCCTGCAGTTAGTGTAGCAGCAGTATCTTTCGTAGCAGGTGGCGTTCTGTCGTTTCTGCCTACCTCCATGGGGAGAAGGCATGAGTTTATGTACAGAAGTAATTACGAGAGAGGATAATTCTTTATCTAGATCAGAGAGTCAATTCTCGTAATTTTAAGAACGTTCACAGACATCTCAGTCTCGATCTGGCAAAAATACCTCTAATTTCTCTACATTTTTGACGAGTTTTTGACATTGATTGTAGCTGAGGTGAGATTGTGACTAGATTTTGAACGTTTTTAATTACGGGACTGGCTGGTCCCGTAATTAAAAACGTTTTCCAGAATCATTTTCTTCTTAATGATTCTGGAAAACGTTTGATTATTCACAATCCCTCGTTAGATTGGTCCTTCCGAAGGACGCAGAGTAATTGTGTAGTCCTCTCTCGAAATCAACTTTGAAAATATGCTTACTTCCTTCCTAAAGTAATATAGAATTATCACCTACCTAGCCTTTTCCCAACTACGTTGGGGTCGGCTTCCAGTCTAACCGGATGCAGCTGAATACCAGTACTTTACAAGGAGCGACTGCCTATCTGACCTCCACAACCCACTTATTGGGTAATACGATACCCCTTGGTAAGACTAGTTGTCAGACTTTCGGGCTTCTGACGACCCGTAACGACTGTCAAAGACTGGAAAGATCTATGAATGACAACCGGGACTAACGGCTTAACGTGATTTCCGAGGCACGGAGCGGTCTTGGTGTGTAATGATGGTCACCAATCCACGGAACAACGGCGGTAAGCGTAGCTTTACCTGATCGATCGAAACTTGCGGCTCTTATTTCTTAGCCACAAGCTCCTCTAAATTAAGAAAGAATATATATAAAACAATCATCAATTTCAATCATACAACTTCTTTTTTTAGAGCAACTACAACGCCGCAACAGATCAAGCAGGAGCAGCATTAAAACAAATAGCTCACTACGGTCAAAACATTAGAGACAAAATCTTCCGTAGATTCCACTACGGTGCTGAAGCAAATCTGGCCAAGTATGGAACGGAGGAACCCCCACTATACGACCTTAGTCGCATCAGTACTTTCGTCACAATGCACTACACCCTGGGTGACAATCTACTGGATGAAGAAGATGTATTAGCTATGGTAGCTGATATACCAACGGCTATTGCTCGTCAGGTGGCAAGGACCACTTTTCAGCATGAAGATTTCGTTGCAGCGTTAGATGCTAAGGAGTTGGTCACAGATTATATTATTGAAGCTATTCAAAACGCAGGGTGAGTATTGCTATTTTAATAGGCAGCCGGTCGATTCTGGAAAAATCTCACCGTGATAACTAACGTGAAGTGAGCTGTGAGTCATGCTGATGCTAGGGATTGACACTATTGACTCACTCCACGCTCACTTCACCCAAGTGTTCACGGTGAGATGGTTACACAATCGCACTGCAGGTAACAATCTGTATATTGATGCTACCAATCGTAACTAATATTATAAATGCGAAAGTAAGTTTGTTTATTCAAAACTTCGTTAGAGCAAAAGCTAGTGTTACCATAAACTCAAGAGTTGTCAGAAAGCAGGCAAATGTGCCTAGCCTTTTCCCAACCATGTTGGAGTCGGCTTCCAGCCTAAACGGCTGCGGCTGAATAGCAGGTGTTATCAGTTAGCCAGGAGCCCCAGGGTCCTAATTGCAATATTTGATATTGTTTTGTAATACTCGTAATTACAAAACATTATTAACATTTTTGTAATACTCGTAATGAGGGGCCCGTGGCTAAATAATAACAGCCGCACAGGTCGATCGATCAGGTTAAGCTACGCTTGCCGCGGTTGGTCTGTGGATGGGTGACCATCTTTACATACCGAGACCCCTCCGTGCCTCGGAAAGCATGTTAAGCCGTTTTTCCCGGCTGTCATTCGTAAATCTTTGACAGTCGTTACGGGTGGTCAGAAGCCCGAAAGTATGACAACCAGTCTTACCTAGGGGTATCGTATTACCCAGTAACTGGGTTGTGAAGGTCAGATAGGCAGTCGCTCCATGTAAAATACTGGTATTCAGCTGCATCCGGTTAGACTGGAAGCCGACCCCAGCATAGTTGGGAAAAGGCTAGGCATATGATGATTTGTAATACTCGTAATATATTATTTGATAAAAAGTTACTATCAACTTGACCTGCTCTGCACTTGAACTTGCATGATAACAGTACACAGTTAAAGACAAAAAACCGTTTCAATTATGATTTCAGTCAAGAAGACTACTTTACTGAGAATGATGAAGCGAGCACGACTATTGCACCTAGTGGAGATACTTCTACTGATGCACCAGGTGGTGTTACTGTCACTGATGCACCAAATAATGATATTACCACTGCTGCCCCAAGTGATGACATTAACACTGCTGCCCCAAGTATCGATGCCACCACCATCACCACTCCCACTCCAGTTACTGATGGAGCCGCCACGATAGTGATCAATATGTACTTCATGATACTGAGTCTGTATGTTATGCTGAAGTAACAGTTTAAATACAGAAAGATTTTGTCAATATTTATTTATTGTGGTATTTAAGCTTTACTTATGATTTAATTTTGTGAGCTTAAACGCCATATTTTAAAAAGTCAATCAGTTATACTATTTAAGACTAATATGATAAATAGCCATTTCATCAATAAACTTTACGAAGTTTATGACTTTCATCATAAATTACTATGTATTAATGTAGTAAATATTATTAGCAATATTCAAATACACACATTATTCTACAGCAGCCGTGTTTCTATAAATAAGGGCGCGTTTATATGACACGGAATGTTACAGCGTGTCGGCCGCGCGGCGAAAGTACGGTGACCGCGCGGCGGCCGCGCGGTCAGGCCTGGTGGCCACGCCACTGCGAACCCGAACCATTTCCAGTTGATCTTGGTCTTTCTTAAAATTCACACGTGTTCGTTATGAGCTATTTGACTAAGAAGAATAAAATTATGATTGCATATTACTTGTACCGACAAAGCAAAAAGAAAGAAAAAAGAAATGTAGAAAATTTTGGATTCATCCTATTTTAGCACGGCGAGAAGAGTTTGGTGAATTTCATACGCTATACAACTAATTGCGAGAAGATGAAAAAGAATTCGCAGATTATTTCCGAATGGATGTCAAAACATTTGATAAACTACTCAACTTCATACATGATAAATTGAAGCACGAGAGGACGAGGACGAAGGATATATATACGGACGCCGGCGCGGGGCGTACATCGAGAACATTCGAGTGATTCGAGCGAGACGGCCGCGTGGCCGCCGTGTGATCGAGGAGCGAACGCCGCGCGGTCACCGCGCAGTTAGTTACTCAAAATTAATTTCAACTTTACGTCCTAGTTAATAAAACATAAATTTGCTATAACTGAACAGTTAGTACGCGGCCACCGCGCGGTCGCCGCGCGGCGGCCGCAAGAATTTTTTCGCGTCGTCTAACTGCAGCCTTACCCAGAAGCAGAGGAAGCAAAAACAAATCATATGAAACGAGCATCGCAAAGAGACTCGCTAGATGACGTCATAAAGGAAAGTGTTGCTACAACAACATTAACCATAACAGTAAACAGTGAACGAGTAAACAAGACTGTAAAAGGGAAATGTACAGTCATTTGTAGCATTTTCTTTTTGTTCATAGATGTGACAGAATTTATAAGAAGCTGAGGCTCATATAAAGGCAAATCAGAATATTCTGCCGCGTCTGGTAAAACTGGGAGTCGAGTTGGGAAAAGGGCAATGATGAATAGGCATCAGAGATCCTTCTTTTAAATTCTGTAAACATTTATTGTACAGACGCCAGCACATCAAGCTACTACAATCTGTCAGATTTCTTTAATAGATTTTCAACTTTATCGCTAAAGCATAAGGTTCAAAGTTGATTGGGAAAATCTGAGTTTCGGGTAGCTTGATGTGCTGGCGTCTGTACAATTTCTAGGAATCGACCCAATCATACTACATAATTATATCAGCCGTGCGATTCTGTAACCATCTCACCGTGAAAACTCGGGTGAAGTGAGCGTGGAGTGAGTCGTCAATAGTGTCAATCCCTAGCATCAGCATGACTCAGAGCTCACTCTAAGCTCATTTCACCTTACTTATCACGTAGAGATTTTTCCAGAATCGACCGGCAGTACAATATGAGATACCAGTAATGATCTTCTTACATCAGTTTCTCATACTCGTATGTCCAAGCTGCTCCGTTGGTCTCGTGGTCGCAAGCGCGTCCGCTGAGCGTGGGGTCCTGGGTTCGATTCGCGGGTCGGGCAAAGTGTTATTGCGTTTTTCCATTAGGAATTTTTTAGTAACACATCGGAGTTTGGAAGTCGGCGGTGTGATACCCCGTGCCTCGGAATGCACGTAAAGCCGTTGGCCCTGCGCCTCATCTCTGTCTGGTCGTGTCGGATTGCCGTCCCATAGGTCTTTAAGAGTGAGGGAAGAGGGAGTGCACCTGTGTCTGCGCGCAAACTTGTGCACTATAGTATCTCCCGCGCCGAAGGCTAGTCTCTGTTGAGATTGGCCGCCATGGCCGAAATACGGTCTGGAAGACTTTATTTATTTATTTTTATTTCAAAATTAAAGGTCCTTAATCTTTGACCGTTAAACGGTGAAAGAAAACATGGTGAGGAAACCGGCATGTCCTAGAACAAAAAAATCGAAGTCGTGACATTTACCAACCCGCACATGGCTCACTCATAGAGGTCTGTGTCCTAGCAGGGGAACGATTATAGGCTGATTATGGTTTAGGAAGCTTTAATGTAGAGAAAATCGTAGACGCCAGAATAACATCTGATAGCAATTAATATCACGATTGGATTCCCCCAATCAAATATAGAAAATATGTAGTTTAATTATACCAACATTAAGTGTAACATACACGTGTACGTTACATATGTTTCTTCCCACATTCCCACCCTCTTCAAGCTAAATATTCAACACGATTTTTTCAACTCCATAATATTTCAGATTTGTGATAACAAAATAATGGTGTAGGGGGAAGATGGTGAAAGGAAATTAGTCTCCGCCCCGTATAGTGATAAGGAGGAAGCAAGGGGTGGTATACACGTGAAATATTTGCTTACCGAAGTCTAGGAGTAAATAGACCGGTACACCGCCGATGTGTTCCGGCGCTGGAAGAAATATTGGAGATTGGAAATAACGGTTGATGTGATCGAGATATGTAGCATAAGATGGAAGACGGTTTTCATGCTATATCAGTGCCGCTGTTTACGGAAGTAGCGTTAGGCCCTTTTTACACGGCATAGTTTCTTTACGGTACGGCGAATAAACCGCAGCGTAGAAAAACGTGTCTGTCAACAAGCTACCAATGTGATCTATACAACACTGACGACCATGGCGTGACCATGACAAACGGCAAATAAACCGTAGTTTTTAACCGCAAGAAAAACGTGTACTAACGGTCTTGTGTTTTTCTTTCGGCAAAATATAAACTCTTATAATTCAATGATAGCGATAAAGATGATTTATCTCAGAATTTTGGCATGCCTCACGATATTAATGAACAACATATGTAAGTAGACGTTTGAAGCAGTATTGAAAAAAATCATCATTATCATGAGAGGATATCTTGCAATAGTATGCTTTAGTAAACTATGCTTGAGTTATAGTCTACCAAAGTACATTTTCAAAACCATGGTAAGGCAATGTTTCCGCGACCGCGTCTCGTTGCATTCCATAAGAAATCCAACGTTAAGTACAAGCTGATCTGACAGTAACAGTAAGTATATTTAAAGTCACCAGCAAATCAAAACTACCACCAACTAATATCAACCTCAAATCAAAATCGACCAGATAACTGTGTCACTAGGGGCTGATTTTTAAATTGATAGATACTTTTTATTCGTAGAATGTAATTGTCGTCTGACAGATTTTGTGTGGAAGAACTGACAAAAATTTTAAATTATTCCGCGGATAAAATTATCTGGCTTTGGAAAAATCAGCCCAAAATCTAATTTCCTTAGAAATCCTCACCGTTAATATCGCGGCGTATTGACACGATGCACTTGGTATTACCGCCTAGTTTTGAGGTTAAATAACGATCCGTAGTTAGTAAGCAATATTATCGTGATATCGTTCACACTTGATACTTCGCTGGTTTCAGTAATTAATGCTATCCGTGACAACCAGTGAGTTGAGTTGGATATGCTTGTTAGTGGATAGTTATGTACCCTTGATTGCTTTTACTGGATTCTTGGAATTATATTAACTTGATCAGATGTCTTTACTTGTGAGTTGTGAGTAGAATGTGGATGGTGCAATGATATTTGAGGCAACAATATGTTACAAAATATGGTCACAGTTTTCTACAAAATTAACGTGTCTCTTATAAAAATATCTGCTAATGCACAGATTGTTTGCCCAATCAAAACAACGTTAATCTGCTGTTATGGTAATTTCAGACGACTGTCAAAGAATGATAGTTGAGATTTGAAATGATACAGTCAATTTGCTAAACAACCTTTTTCCCTGACTCTATTAACTCCTAATTAGCAGTTCGAGATATTCAGTAGGTATATCGACTCTCCATTCCCTGGACCAAAAATATAAGTACTCAAAAAGCTTATTCCCAAGTTATAACACGCGAATCAAAAACATTACTTTTAACAACGACCACCAAAAAAACTCCAACCCTTTCGTGACAAAGCTAATGACAGTCGCCATATTGAAGACCGGTATTTTACAACGAGTGTTAGGTATCAAAGAGGACTCCGGAATAAATCACTGAGATCCTGTGACGGACCCTTGTCAGCTCAAATTAATGATAGCCGGCCACTGAACTGTTTGCTAACATTTGTCAGAATTTTTGCGTTGATGTTGTTATTTGTGCTGATGTCTGAATCTGAATGCATTGTCGAATTTGACCTTGTGACTGTTGTGGATTTGTTTTGAGTTATGTTTTATTTTACTTCAGAATATCCATACTTGTGGAGGATGTGTGGGGGATAGATCTGAAAGTCAAAAATCTGTGAGCAGTGGTAAGGCCAGCGTCTTACGAACTGCAGGTCGTAGGTTCGAACCCAGACAGGCGCTTTACTTTGTGTAAATTACTTCATCACCACTGCTCTCAGAACGCCGAAAACACAGTGAAGAAACCTATGATGATATCTTAGAACCAAAAATTCAAAAACATGTGACATTCACCAACCCGCACTGGGCCCGCGTGGTGTTTTATGGCCTACTCCCTCTCACCGAGAGGAGGCCTGCCGTGCGATTCTGTAACCATCTCACCGTGAAAACTTGGGTGAAGTGAGCGTGGAGTGAGTCGTCGATAGTGTCAATCCCTAGCATCAGCTCACTTTAAGCTCACTTCACCTTAGTTATCACGGTGAGATTTTTCCAGAATCGACCGGCTGTATCCTAACAATGGGAACGTTATGTTTATCCGTGCCTCGGAAAGCACGTTAAGCCGTTGGTCCCGGCTGTTATTCGTAGATCTTTGACAGTCGTTACGGGTAGAGTCAGAAGCCCGAAAGTCTGACAACCAGTCTTACCAAGGGGTATCGTATTACCCAGTAACTGGGTTGTGGAGGTCAGATATGCAGTCGCTCCACGTAAAATACTGGTATTCAGCTGCATCCGGTTAGACTGAAAGCCGACCCCAACATAGTTGGGAAAAGGCTAGGCAGATGATGATGATGCAGTTCTGATCTTTCAGAACTGCATCATCATCATCTGCCTAGCCTAGCATCTAAGAAATGGGCTTACCATATGTGTATGAATGATCTCAAGATGGTATACCTCATCAATAGTGAGATAAGCCGGTCTCATCCTCTAGTTGGACTATTGCTGTTTTTCCTTGGTTTGCTATTTTCTTTAGAAGCAAACTAACACGTACCACTGATATCATTCATCACAATAATTGAATCGCTTGGATCTATCGTTCCGAAAAGGTGAAAGAAAAAAAAATGAATAAATAATAAATTCCAGAGTATATTTCAAACGAAAACTCAAATAGGTACGTCAAAATTTAAGCAAATAACAGTTAAGAAATTAAACTGAAATATTTTAAGGGTGAACGCACCCGTAATTTCCCACAATTAGTGGGTTCTTTCGCAATCCTCGAGTAGGATTACCATCTTGTAAGATAAACTGACACAACCAGCAGACTCGTCGAGTTGAGAACCAGATTGTGGTTTGAATGCAGCTGAAGCAGCAGTAATGCGAAACTTTTCTTGCATGCTAAACAGACTCCTGAAAGAAATTAACGAATGCAACACCGGGGCACTCATTTATAAGTCTCTTACTAAACTTATGCTCGGTTCTTATAAACAAAAACGAATCACCCACGACCCAGTTTGGCGATAACAAATTTTAATTTGTTATTGCCAAACTGGGCATATAAATAGATTCGTAAGTTAATTTTACCTGTGATAGGCACTTCCATATGGGAGGGTCTACTATGTAAAGCTTTGAGGTATTTGCTTCATTATTGGTAACGATACAAGTCTTAATACACGTGGCATGCGGGCATACTTCGCCGCCGAATTACGCGTGCAGCGGGCCACAAATCTACTAAATACGTATTTTTACGTGACCCGCGCTCTAGTGACAGAGTGCAAAAAACGTAAAAATACGTTGCCCGCATGCCAAGTGTTAACCGATGACGGTCCGTAATTTGTAGATATCGGCTATTAGTCTGTTTTCAAACTCTGGAATCAACAATGACAAGAAAAGCAGCGACTATCTCGTTGGTCTAGTAGTCGTAAGCGCGACTGCTAAGCATGAAGTTCTGGGTTCGATTCCCGGGTCGGGCTGAGTGTCATTGGGTATTTCCATCTGGAATTTGTCAGTAGCAGCCCGGAGTCTGGATTTGTGCCCAGTTGATGGCAATAGACTCACCCCCTATTACACGCGACTTAAACATAAGTGACTAAAAATTCTCCGGGGAATAAAAGCGTGATGTTATGTATAATAAGAAACACAAACTAAAGCTAGTGTGTGTGAGTGATAAAAAAAAACTCGCATAAAATCAAGGTGTCCCTGAAATCCGCAACAAACAGCCACCGCACATTAGTACAACTCATAAACCTAGTTATTTGGGTCAACACATTTGTTATGTTATCGGGTTATGATCGCTGCTGTTGACGGCTTAATATACAACATGTAACGTTAAATGCGCAAAACCTCAGACACCCCAACTGATTTTTAATTCAATTGACCTATTTCAGAGAGAAAATAAGTCATTAAAAAAATTGTAAATGTTTTATGTGCTGTTTTAGTTTTACTGGCCATTCTGATCGTTTCTTGCGTCTGCGACGACGCTTTATCGAGGGAGGAGTCGTCACCGGACCGCTGCGCCACGCTGACATTGGTTTGCTTGACCTACTAATAAATAGACACGGCAACGTTTTTAATAAAGATTTTTTAAAAAATGTGACCTATATTAAACAGTGGTTCAATTAATTCTGTTCGTTATTCTGATCAAACTATTTTCAGGTTTTGCGCATTTAACGTTACACGTTGTATAGCGTAGTTATATCTTTAAATTAGCATTCGTTTTGTTCGTAGTTAGCTGATAAGGATTGATTTTGATGTTTTTTTTATTATTACTCTGGCTATATTAAAAGTCCTAATATAAAACCTGAAAACAAGGTTAATTTGTTCTGTGCTCATAAAAAATTTAGGGACATTCTAAACCTTTTTTTAAATCATAGTTACAGTCCTTTCGCAGTTTTTTTGTACCTCTAACAGCAGCAACCCAACTGCAACCTTATGGTAACGAGAATAAAGATCATTGTGATTTTAACAGACTTATCAGTGGCAACAGCCTAACAGCAACCTTATTACAAGGACTATAAAGATAAAAAATGAATGGTAAAAAAACTCTGAATGGACTGTACTCACAAGGCACAACATTTTAAAAGAGTACCTAACGGTGGAGTTTCTTGCCCACTTTTCTCCATACAAAGCGGCGTTGGAAGGGGCGACTAGAATCAATTCTATTTTTTGTAAATTTTGACGTTCAAAAGTGACTTTGACTTTGAAAAGTTGACAGCTTGATTCAAAACTGGGCGATGCGATATTCAGAAGAGATAAAAAGAGAGAAGAGTGTGAGCAACAATCTTTCTCACTTTTATCTATTCTGAAACGTACTTTTAATCTACAGTCAAGTTTTAGCATTATTCTAGGTCATTGTCACTCTAGTATTCAAACATCTAAAATCGCAGAACCGTAGACATTTCAGATAACTTTGTTATAAAATCATAGAAAAATCCTTTGAAGTCACTTAAACTGCAATAAAACTCGGGATACTTGATAGTAGTCACATCGTAACTCCGACTTCCGTACCACGCCCGAATTTTATGGCATTTAGGAAATTTTCGCTTTAAAGCGTCCTATTCACAGGCTAACGCTTCCACGTTTCTCAAAGGACAATATTATGTCAATTCTCGCCTTCTCAAAGCCATATATCTCCTTCAGACTCGAAGCAGCTTCGTTCAAATGGAAATTCTGTTTTCGCAGCCAATAAACACCGTATCGCTACGCAGTAAAGTTTAGTTTCGCATGACATGTTGTATAAACAAATCAGTATGGAATATCAAGGTGAAAAAATGAAATATCTCAGCAAGAATGGATCCATTCATTCGTTTTGAAGGGAAATCAAAATAATAAAATGTTTCTTTTTTCTTTTCATTTCAATGCAGGTGATTTTTCACTCGCTATTCAATCAATTTCGTTCAGAGTTGACTTTATGATTTTCTAAAGAATATTGGGTACTTTATGGATTGCATATTTCATCGGCGTGAACGATTCTACGAAAAATAATAACAGTTTTGTGTTGAGTACACTGTGTTTAGAATTTTTCTTTTCTGATGATTTCCACACAATAGAGGCTGGCTCGATATACGTATGGAAACCACATATATGCAATAAGTTATACCACATACGATATAAGTACGAAAAAAAAAAAAACGTTGGTGAAAAAAAAATCTGCTGTTCCCAACATTTTGACGAGTTATGCGAACATAAAAGTAGGGAACAGCTGATTTTTTTTTGCGACCGATTTCGTTAATTTTTTGTATATCGTCAGAAAAGGCGATGAGAAGTATGTGGTATAATTATGTGGTTTCCATACTGTATAACAAGACCGATTGAGATTGAAGCCTTTTGATAGTAGTCGAAAACGTGAGGTTTATTAATAAACTAGTATTATTAAAACAAAGGCTCATCACGTAGGCGAATCCGTGGGCTGAAGCTAGTACATACATAAACTCATGTCTTCTTCCCATGTTTGCTTGCTTTTTCATGTTTTTCTTTATATTATCAATAAACACTGTAGAACACTGTAGAACACTGTCTCCTAAGGCACAGGTTTCCCCTAGTTTAGGAGGCAGGGTTTCCACCATTCCAGACACCTTTTTACAATCAATTGTTTTTGCTACCTACATGTACCACTTATTGTAACGAAGGTTTTACTAACAACGATCTGACAGCTAAATTTGATTAGCACTTATCAGACACTAGGTAAACTAGTAAACTAGGCACTAGTGGGAACTAGTGTACTGGGTAACTAGGTAAAGCTGTTACGTACGAAAAATTATATAAACTAAAGTATTAATTACCTGGAGATTTCACAACACATGATGTTTATAAAAATAAAACGAGGTATCCAATTTAACTATAAATATATGCTTTATTACTTTTAAACATACCAAAACGAAGCAAGCTGAGAAGTAGTTCAATATTCGTCCATTTATTAGGTACTCGATTTACATACCTGAAACAAACAAAAAAATAACATGAAGACACAGTCACATTCTTCCAATGTTTCACTTTATTTTGATAAATAGTCATACCTTCTTTGTATGAGAAGAAGCCTTTGCTTTGAAGCATTCGGAAATTGAAAGACTGGTATAAAAACAAATAAAAAAAACTGAAAAAACTTGGGGGAAAAATATGCAAGTCAACAAAAACCAAGGTCCCTCTGCAAGTATTCGCAAGCACTCGCGGTAAAGTCAACAGTATTTTTCCAAGCGAGTGGACACACTAGTGACTTCAGTGGCGCCACTATCCGAAGTGATTCCGAAACCCAAATAGCGGTTAAACGCATTCCTTAGCTAGCGTCGTCTCGAAAATTATAACAGCAGTGCTATTCTGTAAAAATTTCACCGTGAGAACTTAGGTGAAGTGAGCGGGAAGTGAGCTCTGTCATTCCGCAATGGTAAGTATTGACACTATTAAGTGCTCACTTCACTTATAATTTCACGGTGAGATTTTTGCAGAATCGACCGGCAGTAATGTAAATGCTCTTTTCTCCATCATTCTCTGGCTGTCTAAGTACGGACGAGTACTAATTTAAACAGAGGATATTTTATGGTATTATCACTTTATTATCTTATGACATTTTTAAACCGGTTATTAGTAACATTGTAGACAAACTTTAGACATAAAACGCTTCAACGCATATAACTAACGACCCGCCCCGGCTTCGCACGGGTGCAATGCTGCGAGCTAATTGCGTAACACACTATCAGTGGTAATGGGTTTCATTTTGACACTTCAACAACATTCATTGCGTTATTTACGATGTTGAGCAGACACATTTTTCGAACACATAGAGCAATGGATTAGCAACATGCTTCAAAATGATTCAAATTGAGAGTAATAATGTGTTACGCAATTAGAGTGCTGATCACTACATAGTACAAAACAAAGTCGCTTCCCGCTGTCTGTCTGTCCCTATGTATGCTTATTTGTATTTATTTACGACATCACATTAGAAACCTCTAAAATTATCAGTATTTCTCTACTATATTATGCATGTATTATACATATAAAACTTCCTCTTGAATCACTATCTATTAAAAGAAACCGCATTAAAATCCGTTGCGAAGTTTTAAGGATCTAAGCATACATAGGGACAGAGAGACAGCGGGAAGCGACTTTGTTTCATACTATGTAGTGATTCACATTGTCAAGCAATCGCGGTAAAGCAAACAGTTTTGTTTCGAGCGAGTTGACACACTAGAGAGTTCAGTGGTGCTACTATCCAAAGTGACTAGAATACTGGAGGATAGCGGTGAAACGTGAAACGCAGTGCTTTGCTGGCCTCGTCTCGAATATTATAGCAGTTTAGCAGTAATTAAAAAGATCTTTTCTTCAATCATTCTCTTGCCGTATTATTACGAACGAGTGCTAAGTGCTGCGGTTGCCTCTGCCGTTGACGCGTGTCGCTAGTGTGTATGCACACTAATATAGACGGTGGATTTGGCATGGTATTAGAACCAGGGCTCTGAACCGGTTTAAAAAGAGCGGTTAATTTCGATGAAATACCGGTAAATATATCGTTCCCTCATTAACCGGTTAAACAAGTGAACTGTTCATATGTAACCCAAATGACAAAGGTTACCGGTTACATAAGCACAAACGGTTTTGACACCCAAATTAACCGGTTAATTCCGTAAGTCGTAAATATTTTTCGTCTACTTTTTAACACTTCCAACAAGTTATAGTGACATTAGTACATTTAGTACCCCAGAAAATATTAGGAAAAAAAATGTTTGATCTGAGGACGTCAAATACAACCGGAGAACTTAAATGGTGCGGGTAGATTCATGTTGCGACTTGCTTAGTTAGGGGGCGGGGGGTGTTTAACCGGTTAATTTTCACTTTCAAAACCAAAATTCATGAAAAACCGGTTTCCAGCAAAAACCGGTAAAAATCGGTAAAGTGCAAACCTTAACCTAAATCGATTTCGGTTTGGGGTCAATGACCGTAACCGGTTAAAAATTTCAACCGGTTTCCGAGCCCTGATTAGAACATACACCTTTTCAATCATAGGGGCCATTCAAGTATTACGTAAGCACTACAGGGTTGGGGGGATTCTTTGCTTTGCTTATATAGGGTGACTGAAAAAAAATCAGCTGTTCCCTACATTTTGAGGACTCGTCCGAACATAAATGTAGGGAACAGCTGATTTTTTTTTCGCGATTTCTGATTTGGTCCGATAGTAAAAGTTGTTTGTAATGATGAGTAGAATCATGTGTTTAAGTATTGATCACTAATTACCAGTCACCCTATATTTGATGACATGGGGGATGGGGGGGGTCTGGATGGTGATTACGTCAGCAGTATTTATTTCTTCACTTTTTCGGATTTTCTACAAAATTTTGTCAATTTTGGTTTGAACACATATTATTATGGCAACCCTACGATGTTATGTTATGTCTATGCTTGAAAACGAAACGCATTTTCAGGGATTCCCGGAAATAATTAAATAAATAGTTATAAGAGCTGTAGGCTCATGAATCAATAAAGAAACCATAACACATTGAAAAATGCATGTACCTACCATGTTTACGTAAGCATGGCGGGGGGTGGTAATAGGTAATTGGTTACTTTTGCTGACGAGGGGGAGGGGGGGAGTTAATAATTGCAAAAATCTGCTTATGTAATACTTGAATGGCCATAAGCCATTTTTTATTTTCATTTTAGACAAACCCTAAACATAAAAAGCTTCTGTTTTGTAGTATTCACATTTTCAAGCACTCGCGGTAATGCAAACAGTATTGTTACGAACGAGTGGACACACTAGAAACTCCCGTAGCACTGCCTGTATAAAGTGATCCCATTACTAGAGGATCGCGGTCAGACGCATTCCCCACGCTCCACAGACACACAACTAGCCTCCAATATAACGATAGTAATGGAAAAGCTCTTTTCTCGGATCTTTATTGTGTTACAGTTCGTGTGGCCGATGGGATTTGCCATCGGAAAAAATGACGAACTTCCATTCAAACTGCCATCCCTTACTTAATGTCCTCGAGTGCTCACTTTCGTTACATAAGGCACTTTTGTGCAAAATTACATGCTTCTTGCTAGATCATAGGTTCCCGGGTAAGTGGGCGATAACGCCCCCTCGTGGGCGTTTGAGACTTTCAGGGAGACAGTAGAAGACCCAGAGAAAATTATATATCCTAACTTACGACTGTATAGGTAATATTACACGTTTAAATGTAATCGTGTCACTAGCTTTTTCCGAATCGCGACAGATGGTAAGTAAAACAAAAAATAGATGGTAGTAAAACTCAAGAAAAAAAACTCAAAGTAGCCGGTGGGCAAAATAAAGTTGAGAAACTATGTTCTAGACCCAGTGGTTTGGTGGCTAAGAATCAGCACTTTTCGAACGTCAAAATTACAAAAGACAGTCCCCCAAAACGCCCGCCCTTCACCAACACCAACAAACTCCCCAGCAGCACAGCTGTCTGTTCAGTTACAAAATACTTGACTGAATACAGTGCAAGGTATGCAAAGTAATTAACATTACAAGACACAGAACACTAAATTAAATTATTTGCCATATGTCAGCTAGCAACGCCAATATACCAAGAAATACAATAAAAATTGTACGTACTCAAGCAAAAATTAATAAAACAAAATTAAATAAAAGCCTCCAGGTATAAAGGGCGTGACCGCTAACATATTTATGCAATGCTGGGTTCTGTTTACATAGCCTGTTTTAGAGCTTTTAGATGTAGTTCTGGCACAAATAGGGCAATTGAAGCCTAAAGATGAATAAGAAAGAAGCCGAGGTGGTGGCCAAGTGGTATCGGCCCCGACTTACGAGTTATAGTTCGTGAGTTCCAACCCAGGCAGGCAATTTACTTTGTGTATTTAATCTCATCATCACTGCTCTTAAAACGGTGAAGGAAAACATCGTGAGGAAACCGGCAAGTCCTAAAACCAAAAATTCCAAAACATGTGACATCTAACAACCCACACTGGGCCTGCGTGGTGGATTACCCCACTCCCTCTCACAAAGAGGAGGCCTGTGTCCAAACAGTGGGAACATTGTAGGCTGATTATGTAAACCTAAAGATCAATGATGGTGGAAATTCCAAATGTTCGAAACACTAAGGTGTCCAAATTGTGACAAATTATACTTATCTCAAGCTTATAACGCAGGTCGTCCTGCCAGATTCCTCAAATTCTAGAGTCTAGAACAGATGAATGTGGTTTACGTTCACTTTGGCAAATGAGACAATATTGATTGTCTTGTCGAGACAGCTGCCCTAGATGCAGTTAGCGATCAGTGTTGGGTACGCATACCATTGTCAACCACACATAATGTGTCAACACACCTTATAACTAGTATCTATTTCTAAACTATGTATTTACGTGTCTGTCGGTGTGACCCTATTGTTTTTCTAAACTACGCAACGGACTTTGATGCGTTTTTCAATTTATTCCGAAAAACGTTACTCTAAACTAATATTAATATAAATAAAAAGAAAAGATTTGATTTTTTGTACGTTTGTTTGTTACGCTTTCAAATTAAAACGGCTGAACGGATTTTGATGAAATTTGGCACATGGGTACTTCATCACCTAGAATAAGACACAGGATTTGTTATAGTTGTATCCCGATATTCCTTATAAGAAAAAAAGTCATGGTGTTTAGTCAAGTTGATGAAATGATAAGTTACTAGCATCCGCCGCAACATCGTTTGCGCACAATTCGAAATTCCCGCCGTTTAAACTTTGATCTCCAGATTCACCCCTTAAGGATTTTTTTAAATAATGTGGTTAATGTAATTAATTTATTTATATATGTATAGAAAGATAGATTGTGTAGGCTTAATACATTCGTGTCTGTGAAACCATGGAAATACACATACAAAATTTCAACCCAATCGGTCAAGCAGTTTAGTAGTTGACATACCGACAGCAGCGCCACCTACCGGGTACAATTGTATTTTTAAAATAATCCAGGAAACCATCGAAATACCCATATAAAATTTCAAACCAATCGGTTCAGCCGTTTAGAAGCTATGTGAAAAAGATAAGTAGGTACGGAAGGATAATTCATACTACTTACCCGTTGTCCTATTACTCGTTTTCCTGTAAGAATGAAGCATTTTCCCGCGGTAAAAAATAACCTATGTTCATCAGGGATAATGTCGGCTTCTGATGGTAAATCAATTTTTCAAATCGGTCCACTAGTTTCGGAGCCTATTCAATACAAACAAACAATTAAATCTTTCATCTTTATAATATTAGTGTAGATATATATAACTGAAAGCAGGCCTTTTCCCAATAAAAAAAAAAATCTACTTCTATTGATCCAATCCTAGACATTAACACTAACGATTCGCAGTAAGGCAAACATTATTGTTCCAAGTGAATAGACAAACGAGTGTGCCACGGTTGAGTACGGCACACGGCCCGGTATCCCGCCGGACGGCCGGATGCCTCGAGGATGGACGGTGACCGCATCTGTGATTGCATTCGCAACGGTCCGCCAGACGGCTTTAGCATCAAACGTAATGACCGGAATGGGAACTCTCTTTTATCCGTGTATTTATGAGGCGGTTTGCGTTTTAATTTTCTAGATTGTACTGTAATATGTACCTAATTATTAAGGTTTTGCTCAGTTTTGTTAAGTGATCTTCTTCAACAATAAAAAGGCTTTTAGCTTTTTTCACAGGGTTACTGTTAAAAACTCACATCTGTATCCGCACTAAAAATCTCACCGTGAAAACTTGCGTGGAGTGACCTTTCAGTGTTATCCCACTGATGCTAGGGATTGACTGAGCAAACATTTACAATCATAATCGAGATTTTAATAATATTTTTTATGCTAATTCTATTGATCATTTCATATAACTTCAAAACTAGTATATTAGTGGTCAAAACATTGCCATTTTGTGTGGATTTAAAATAAAATAGAAAAACAGAAACGTAGTCAGAATATAAAATTTGTTTTATTTTTTTCCTAGATTAAAACACCAGAAAATAGTAACACTTAGTTTGAAAATTAAAATACTAGCTATGAAATTATATAAAATGATCAATACAATTAGCATAAAAAATATTATTAAAATCTCGATTATGATTGTAAATGTATTCTTGGTCAATCCCTAATATCAGGTACCTACTGACAGGTCACTCCATGCTGACTTCACCTAAGTTTTCACGGTGAGATGGTTACAGAATCGCACTGCTGTACCCAAATTCTGTTTTAAACGTTAACCCTTTGACGTTCACGGAATAATAGCACAACATCGTTTTTTACCGTTTTTTTACCGTTTACGGAATAGCACAGCATGGTCTTTTGCCGTTTTAGTTGCATAATCAGCCTATTATGTTCCCACTGCAGGGCCCCAGGCTTCCCTTCGGCGCCGTCTCACCGATCGTTATCGGAATAGTTTTAGTAATTGTTTTTTTTTTTTTTAATTGCCTTATTTTCCACTTTCAACTCAGAAGTGACCAAATTTTCAATTAAATTTAAAACAATATTTATCCCTACCAACAAAATAAAGGTAAACAAACACAACAAGATCGCTCAAGCCACTCCCAAACTTGACAGACTCAAAGAATTGCAAGTCAAACAAAATTCCGTGAGCCAAGCCGAGGTGCAAATATTGGGAGGATCGGAGAGCGTTAGTCCGTCGGATCCGCGGCAGCGTCATAATAGAGCCTTAAAGAGTGTCAACAGAAGTTACCTGACCAGTATACAAAGACCTACCACGCCTTTAGAAATTCCTGGAGCCTCCAAATCCACGCAGGTCTTCATTCCTGGTCGTGTTAAAATATTAGTAGCTATCGTGGACATTAAGCAGATAAACAGCGACTGTTAAGGTACCACAACCTAATGAAGGAAATGCTTCCAGTCGTTTAATGTGTAATTTTTATCATAATAATTCTTCCGGGTAATGTATTTTTTATCCCATTTATGTTCACGTCTGACGTCTCCCTTTGTCCTTTGTAATAAATGTTACGTGTATCTCTTTGATCTTGATGTGGTCTTTAATTTTCCGTTCCTTGACAACGAAATGATATCATTATTATATATTATGGGTTTTGACTATGTTGTATGTGTACAGACGCCAGCACATCAAGCTACTACAATCTGTCAAATTTCTTTAATAGATTTTCAACTTTATCGCTAAATCATTAGGTTCAAAGTTGATTGCGAAAATTTGACAGTTTCCGTTAGCTTGATGTGCTGGCGTCTGTACATTTTATGTCTTTTTTTATATGTAACGTGCGTTCTGTTTGAGCAGAGTGAACAATATTTTTCATTTTATATTCTTTTTTCTTTTTTTTATTTGAAAATGCCTCGCTGGTCTATTGATCATAAGCACTACTGTGGGGTTCGAGTCCCGGGTCGGGAAAAGTGTTATTGGGTTTTTCCATGCGGAATTTCTCAGTGAACTTGGAGTTTCTGGATTTGTGGCTGGTTGTTGGCAATAACCTCGCCCGGTGGCCCCCTATTACAAGGGACTTAAGCATGGCTGGAGAAATGTAGGGGTATCTCTGATTAACCCTTCGGGGAATAACAAACTAACAGTAGGAGTGGGTTTCATTTTGACAGCTCAACAACGTTCATTGCGTCCTTCACGTTGTTGATCACACAAATTTTTCGAACATATGAAGCAATGTAATAGCAATATCCTTCAATTTCTTTTTGATTCAGATTTCAGATTGTAATGTGTGTTTCGCGATTAGGGTTTTGGTTACATTTAACGAGGTAAGTATTGATTAGTAGTACTTATGTAACACATTGACATCCGTGTAACATTCGTGCATGCACGGATGATACGTCGTGCGTGCTTGGGTGGTCTTGGGTGGTCAGATACTCATGTATACTGCAAAGTGCATAAATATCGTGAGTGCATGTTTGAACAGGACGTTAAAGTTACCTGTCTACCTTTTTCTGTATTTACAACGATAGAACGTCTTTGAAAAAGATGAACAAAGGAAGCTTACATTTACTTTGTGAAAGTATCATCACAGAAATGAATAACGGGAAATCAAATAATTCACTCACATAAGACAGATTTGAGTAGGTTTTTTTTTCCAGAAATAAGGGGTTCATTTATCTTGGTACTTTCATCTAGAAATAAGTTCTTATTTTAAACTAGCTGACCTGAGAGACGTTGTCCTGTCGAAATACAATAGAAAAAGCACTTTCTTTTTTCCCGAAGTTTTAGTTGGAGGGAAGTTTTCAATTTTAATATTATTATTATTATAGCCTCTTTATTTCCATAATGAAGGACTTAAAAAAAACAAATATATCATAAGATTACTATTACATATGCATGCAGCATAAAATAACAAAATTAATACAATTCATAACATGATTATAAAGTTACAATCACATAACAAACAGTTTCTAAATTAATAAAATCATTATTTTTCTTTTTATATAGATTTCTAAAATAGTAAACAATTTTTTTTTTTTTTAAATGATTTACAATTTCATTTACATGTTACTATAAAATTTTAATATAAAGAACATTAAAAAAAAAAAATGCCAAATAAGTCAAGCCGTTCTGAAGTGATGTGCTTACTAACGAACACCGTTTCATTTTTATTATATTGATAGATGATTACCTATGTCTGGTCGATCAACCTACTTCCATATGCATCAGCTTAACCCACAAACCAGGCAAACAGCAGCAAGCAGAAGTCTCCAATTTGCAGTAAACTGTTTAACGTTTGTTGCAAGTTCTGAAAGTTTTATAGTTCCTATCTATGTATGTTTAAACCTGTTTCCTCTCAACTTCAGCTGGACCGATGCTACGCTCGTTGTGCAGTAAGTGAATGACCAAAGTTTGATTCTATTGACTTTAGATAAGGACAGAAGTTAGATTTTTGTATCGCTTGTATGAGTTTGAAACTATTGCAAGTTCTGTTCGATGTAGCTTTTTGATACTAGTTTGAGACACCAGCAAACAACAAGTTTTATTTTCTAACTATGGAAGAAGAAGATAAGCTGTCCGGACCCCAAATACATTGGGAAAATACAAGAGAATGACGATGGAGCACAAAGCGAAGCCTTGCAAAGTTCTTGTGAAGCCTTGCAATGTTTCTTGTCAAGCTTTGCAAAGTGGCCATAAAGACCTCAACTGGCCTAAGAATAAGTGGTCAATTTGAATTGCGTAACGGGAACAGTCTGAACTCAAAAAGCCTCGCTCTTATTGCACCTTAGAGGTAGTCAACAGTTATAGGCAGGTAGGTAAAAAATATTTGAAAAAATAAAAAAAACAAACTTAATTACTGTAAAGATTATCTAGACTATTTGGTACTTACTTGCCACCTCCGCAGGTACAAGTTACTGGCAAGAAATATGAGACAAACATTAATTTAGTTAAAGATTTATAATAATTACGCAATATAAAAGTAAATAGGTAGTCTTTTATTCATGAATCCTGGTACAGTTAGCATCCCGCCGACGCTAGTGACATTTTAATTTTTTCTTCGCCAAAAGGTTTGTATTATTAATTAAAATCAACTTTTTACTAAGTATAGTATCAAAGAAGAATGAACAATGAATATTTTTCAACAGCTGACGCTTTCCGCGCCTCGAAGCGTGTTACGTCACACGTTGCAGGATACAATGACGTCACGCCGGAGTTTCCGCATTGTTACACGGTAACTCGATTTATTATACGGTAACACTTTCCTTAACTGCATTTTAAAAGTCACTATAGGAAAATCATGGAGCTCTGTTTAAAGTGACGGTGTTGGTTTTGGCAAACTTATTTTCGCCGAAGTTGCTCCAAAGTTAGAAAAATATCGCAAGTTTTATGGTAAGCTTTTTTCTATACTATTATTATAAAGAGGTAAAATTTGTTTGTTTGAAAGTTTGTAGGTATGTCCCCTACATACAAACTTTCATTTATTCGTAATCTCTGGAACTACCAGTCGTATTTGAAAAAATCTTTTGGCATTTGGTAAAAAAAAAATAGAAATGTATCGCTGCCATGTTGACCAGTGTGTTAAATGGATGCTTTTGTGTTCAAAATTGGGTCATTCTTGAGAAAGGTTACAGGCTATTTGACATCACGCTACGACCCATAGGAGTTGGGCAGAAGGAAAACAGTCAGAAAGAACGCTACGCGGAAGCACGGCGAGGGGTGGGATCCGACGCGATGGGTCGGGGGCCGAAATTTCACGCGGACGAAGTTAGTCAGTTAGTGGACAGGATTTCCCATCGGCAATAATAAGGAAATTCTATACAAACTTTCACATACTCTTTTTAACCCCTTTATTATGGGCATAGATTAAAAAAATCCTTCCATAGTGCCTACCTTCGTTGTATAAGGACAAGCAGAACAAGCAGTTTAGACTGTGGGTGTAATAGTGAATGAATTTAAGATTTTTATAAAGTAGATCTGCTGTGTCATTTTTGAAAACACTTCAGATAAAAAATATATTAATGAAGCTTGTTACAGAAATATATTGTAAAACATAAAAAAATCTTCCTTGTTTAAATTAAACCCATGTGTGTTTGGCGTGTGTGTAGAATATATGTACGTCAGCTTAAACAATGCCGCTTTTTGGAAAATAATTAAAAGCAGAAAACAAAGCTGCAGGGACACGGGGCCTTGTTGGGGCTGGAGTCCGAGAGGAAGGACGGATACACACGTGAGTTCGTTCTCACACTTCCGTCGAAGGCTCGCGAATCTAATGTCAAATTATGATAATTTAATAATATTAGTGACTTTTTTTTTTTAAGAAAACCCCCACAATTTTCTAATTACTCTTTCTACTCTTGAGACGACTACGACTGAGATTGGTCGCCGTAGCCGAAATCCGGTCTGGTGGACTTTATTATTATTTACCAAGTTTTTTTTTTTTTCATTATGCTTGTGGGGGTTTTTCATATGTACCTACTTTTTCCCCTGCGTAATTATTTAATAATTTCAGCAGACATGTTAAGCGATGTTGGGAAAATATAATTGAAGACAAAAAAAATGCAAATTATAAATAAAAGCAGACTGCAGTGACACGGGCCTTGTTCGGCCTAACGCGCCGAGAGGATGGACGTGTTCACACGTGAGTCCATCAGCATACTTCGATCCGTTGCGTTGTTGCGCTGCAACAACGCAACGGATCGAAGTATGCTGTATGGCACAAATTTGATTTTATGTTGTCATTACGGAACGTAAGAATGTTTTTTTTTTTTTTTAATATGAATCACATATAGCTGAAGAACTACTTCAAATAAAAAGAGAAAAGTGAATGATCTTCAAAAAATTTGTATGCGTCCCTAATAATAATAGACGCAGCGTATAAAACCGTATTTATACTCTATACAAATAAATAAAATTGAAGTGTCTGTTTTTAATGTCTTTGTAACAATTTTTTACTAAACGTATATGAAACACATTACATAACATTTAACATTTTTTTTCTGTCTTTATGTTTGTTCCGGCTAATCTCCGTAACGGCTGGGCCGATTTTCACGGGACTTTCTCTGATAGATAGCTGATGTTATAAGGAGTAACTAGACTTACTTTTATTTTAGAAGAAGAAGTGAGTAGGGTTCCACGCAAAAAAAAATAAAAACCATCTGTTTTCCGACATGGACGCGAACGAATTCGCTGGCGCAGCTAGTGGTAAATAAAATTAAAGACAACAAAATAATACATAATTGAAAAATGAAAGCTGCAGTGACACGGGGCCTTGTACGGCCTGACGCGCCAGGAGGAAGGACGTGTTCACACGTGAGTCCATTCTCACACTTCCGTCGACGGCTCGCGAATCTGATTTAATATTGTTGCAGTTTCAGAGAGTTTCAAGGTGTAACTGAATGGTTTTATTTGTTTCGTGAAATGGCAGCTTTTTGTCGTGCTTCCGTTTTGGTTTTTGTTGTTTTTAAACATTTTTTGCGTTATTATTCATTACATCTTATTACTAGCTTCTGTGCGCTACTTTGTCCGCGTGAAATGTCTTGCCCTGTCGTAAGGCATCATGTATATATATCATTATCATCATTATCATCATCATCATCAACAACATCATCAAAAATCCAATCGGAAATAACAAACAGTAATTATAATAATAAATACAAAAAAATCTTTGATTCTCTTTGAAAATGCATCATGCTGTTTAAATTTCATTCAATAGGCGATTAGCATCGTTTTTAACCGACTTCAAGAAGGAGGAGGTTATCAATTCGTTTTTTTTTTTTTGTACATTATGATTGTGTTTTACTAAATACCTCACAATGTTTTATAAATGATGTGTTATGTGTTTAATACATAAAACACAGAAGTGATCTCAAAGCACTGAAGTCGCGTTAATCTCCTTTGAAAGTTGTAGAAAATTATCGCACGCATATTTTCCTTTGATATTTCCATTTTTACAACCGACTTGTCACCTTTGAATAGACGCTACAATAAAACTATTCGACCGATCAAAAACATTCTTTTGTTTTCGAATTCTAAATTCAAAAAGATGACAAAGGTACAGACACACACACAAAAAGGTACAGCACATCAAGCTACTACAATCTGTCAAATTTCTTTAATAGATTTTCAACTTAATCGCTAAAGCATTGGGTTCAAAGTTGATGGCGAAAATTTGAGTTTCGGGTAGCATGATGTGTTGGCGGCGTCTGTAACTAACCCTTTGGGGATGATAGGCGTTATGTTACGTCATGAAAAGCGACGACTGATAGACCGAATAACGGAATAAGAAGCATAAACTCATACTAGTTTAAAAACTATGTTTCGAAAACCAGCACCCTAATTGCGCCCTAAACACACAATCAGTCTCAATTTGAATCTTTTTAAAGGATTTTGCTAATCCATTGCTTTATATGTTCGAAAAATTTGTCTGCTCATCAACGTAAACAACGCAATTAATGTTGTTGAACTGTCAAAATGAAAACCATTGCTACTGATAGTGTGTTACGCAATTACTCGGCTGTTCAATTTTGATGGTATACGGATGGACTTTACAAAACCTTTCTATAACAAACCTTAAAGCAATATAAGAACAGAAAAAGCATAAAAATATGAAGTTACCGACCGGTAAAAGCCTGTAAGCTCACGGGTCTGCAATGCAATCTACGAAAGGTAAAAAAAACGTACAAAGCAGACGTTCCGCCATTCAATTTTATTTCAAAGCGCCCGTGACTTCAAACCACTTGTTGTAAAAGAACTAGTATTGCTTTAGAAATATCCAATGTTACTTTACTGTGGGAACTTGGACAATCTGACTTAAGTAATGGGAAGAGTTTTTTTTTTTTCCAATATAATAATGCGTTCATGATGTTGATGGGCTTGCCGCGCTACTGTAGTGCTTCCAGTATGTTCGCTGAGGCGGAAATGGATAGTAGTCACGCAATAATGCGCAAGCGATTCGCCTCCATCATGCGCCGGTTATGCGCAAGCCCCAACAGCGTCCTGAAAACCATAGGGGACAGGTGGGATTGCCCCATACTGGGACATTGGATATGAAAATAAAAAAATGATTAAAAAAGATTAAAATATAAAATTATTTTATCATTCGATATAAAAACATGCAACTGTGGCGTAGGTATACTTTCATTTGCTGTGTTTTTTTCCGGTAGCTATAAGTACAGACGCCAGCACATCAAGCTACCCGAAACTGTCAAATTTTCCCAATAAACTTTGAACCTTATACTTAAGCGATAAAGTTGAAAATCTATTTGACTGATATATAAGAAATTTGACTGATTGTAGTAGCTTGATGTGCTGGCGTCTGTACTAACACTAGTTTCTAAGTTTTTGTACCTAAACTAACCAATCAATGGACTATGTCAGAAATATAAGATTATAATTTTATTTTTTATTTATTTAAAGGATTTTCAGATATACAAACATATGTACTTATAACAAAGATAAATTTATAAATGATAACCCCTTTTTTGCTGTCGCACAGTTAGGTAAAAAGTATTTAAGGTCCTAACCCAAGTCGTGGTTTATGCGTATGCCAAATTTCATCCAATTAATCCGTTTAGCCATAGGTAACCGATAGACCGAGTTAATTTCGCATTAAACAGATTATTACGGATTCCTTAAAAGACAGAAATCCCCGATGTCTGGAAGCTGGTCTGTATTGAAGCCAAAACTCTTCGCCAATACTGCATAACAGCACAGAATTTCAGCAATAAAACAACCCTAACAGCGCCTAACACAATCACACCAAATGAACACTTTCGTCTTCGATTGTACTCATTTCCCTTTATTCACCTCACGTCCTAACAGAGTACAGTTAAGGTCAACTACTCCCCCGGGATTCGATTCTCGCCTAACGAACTCTTCGCGGTAAGGCCTGGGCTACACTTGACGCGAACGCCTCTCAGGGTCGAGCACTCGAGCTTCATCTCGAGAGACAAGCCCTCATTATGGAGGTACTGTTGCCAAAAAACACTTTAGTTTTTTGTAGATGTGTAACTGAGATATGTTTATATGTATTTTTTTTTGCGGGAAAATCTGTTATGAATAATGTTCTGAATTAAGGAGTCATGTCATATCGGACACCTGCCAGAAAAAAGCTCTTATATACTTTTACACATTTGTATCCTTTTTAACCGACTTCAAAAAAGTAGGTTCTGTATTCGACCCGTATGTATATATGTCCGTGATATGGGGTAGGTATATTCAGCGTCACCGACCCGAGCGTGACGGTTCAGTTTCGTTCACTGTTCAGAAACAACACAAAGTGCCCTAAACAAGTATTCACTTCAAAAACTTGGCTTTAAAATCGGATCCAATACGAATCCTCCTCTCTTCTGCTATGCTGTGCCCACCATATTTGTTTCAATCATTTTAAGCCTACCAACTGTCTTACCAACATACATCATCATCTGCCTAGCCTTTTCCCAACTATGTTGGGGTCGGCTTCCAGTCCAACCGGATGCAGCAGAATACCAGTATTTTACATGGAGCGACCGCCTATCTGACCTCCACAACCCAGTATACAACTTGTAACGTTAAATGCGCAAAACCTCAGACACCCCAACTGATTTTTAATTCAATTGACCTATTTCAGAGAGAAAATAAGTCATTAAAAAAATTGTAAAGGTTTTATGTGCTGTTTTAGTTTTACTGGCCATTCTGATCGTTTCTTGCATCTGTGACGACGCTTTATCGAGGGAGGAGTCGTCACCGGGCCGCTGCGCCGCGCTGACATTGGCTTGCTTGACCTATTAATAAATAGACACGGCAACGTTTTTAATGAAGATTTTTTGAAAAATGTGACCTATATTAAAAAGTGGTTCAATTAATTGTGCTCGTTATTCTGATCAAACTATTTTCAGGTTTTGCGCATTTAACGT
Source organism: Eremobia ochroleuca (assembly GCA_949629135.1). Classification (NCBI taxonomy): domain Eukaryota; kingdom Metazoa; phylum Arthropoda; class Insecta; order Lepidoptera; family Noctuidae; genus Eremobia; species Eremobia ochroleuca. Next base: position 20,081,561 of record OX451386.1, on the reverse strand, counting down.
TACACGTTGTATAGGTAATACGATACCCCTTGGCAAGACTGGTTGTCAGACTTCTACCCATAACGACTGTCAATGATCCACGAATGACAGCCGAGACCAACAGCTTAACGTGCTTTCCGAGGCACGGAGTGGTCTTGGTACATGAAGATGGTCACCCATCCACGGACCAACCGCGGCAAGTGTAGCTTAACCTGAGCGATCGCCCCGTGCGGCTGTTAATACCTAGCCACAAGCCCCTCTGTTTTACTATTTAACTTTTTTATGGAATCCAAAAGAATTGAGATGAATCCGATTCTTCAGAGTCACCATTTACTATTAAAAAGTTACAAAAGTCAAGTGTAATGTCTACCATCGATTTATTTTCTATTTCCAACCACAAGAGGATACAAATATACGGAACATTTAGGTCTGGTTCATAAACTATTCCTGAACTTTCAACCTAACATAGCAACACTTTACATAATTGATTGACGTTGGAAACTTAGCTTTCAAGACTTTTCAAATAGCAGACAAGCTTTGTTTTGTAACAATAAAATATAAAATATAATTTTAGAGAAGACAAAAAAGGGTCAAGTTTTTTGTTACTATATACAACATTATTTTTAGTATACTGCAAACCTGAATATAGTTTGTTCAGAATAATTAACTGAATCGATTCCAATAGTTTTTACACCATGTTATATTTTGTCCCAAAAATATTTAAAAATGGTAACAAGTTGGACACCGAGTAACACTAATTACATTTCCGCAATCATATGCGCACAACACAGGTCACAGCCGGTCGGCCGGTGGCGCGTGTTAAGAGGTAACCATTTTTTTGTACGGACCATCAGGTAACATAACAAGCTTATAACTTCGTGATTTTTCATGATACAGTTTTGAAATTTTGTACATAGATTCTTTACATAAAAATACTAGGCACGTGTTTCGGGTTTGCCATATACTGAAAATCATGTTGTATATATAGCTACTATATCACTCAAGCTAGCTGACGTCACGCTAGCTAGATACATTCTGAATTCTCTTAACTCTAAAAGTAGCACTTTTTGATGGTACTATTACAAAAGACACACTACTTTACTTGTGCTTAAACAAGTGTAGAAACACGCTAGAAGAAGCACACATTCACAGCGTGTTTCTGTGTAACCGCAGGAGCTCTTTATCGTCCGAGATAATGCCGAAGTTGGAATTGTGCATGTGTACGTTTGTATGTTATATGCTCACGTTACTCGTCTTCACGCACCCATTCACAGCGTTTTTGTACATTTGGTTACAACAAGTAAAGCACAAGTAAAGCGCGCGTCGCTTTCTAAAATTAAAATAATGAAACATGTAAAAGATTAGATTAATGATATTCCCAAATCAGCTTTTAACTTAGGTACTGGGCTAAGTGTAACCCCAGCTTAATTCAAGCGGGAACCGATCGCGTGATGTGCGTATATATTGCTAGTTAATTTTGGGGAGCTGATGCGAGCTATAATTTTGGGGAAAAAGATGGGTGCGCCTACAGAATGCAGCCATGTGAAAAGTTTGAATTTATGGCTTTTATGGGATACTGTGTTATTTCGGTTTATTATCTCGTATATAACATATGTTAGGGGGAGGGTTACATGTATATTTGTATAATTTGTTGCTTGATTATACTGAGTATTTTAGTACAGGGTTAAAATTTCTAAGTTTCATAGTACTGTCTACCTCGTGCAAAAAGCTAAGGAGAACTCTCTAATCATTATATATGCTGAAAGTGGATATAGATGCAAAAAAGTTTTGCTCTGCATAAAAACCTCATTATATGATTTTAAAGTAGCGTTTTATTGACCTGAGACTAGAGATGCCGATGTATTCCACCAGTTTCTATAACAAATCTTTTACTGTTCAAACAGTACGATTATGGAATGACTTGCCCGTGTCGGTAAGGCGTGCTCAATCTTTTTCCACTTTTAAAATTATGATAAAAAACACTACATCATCATTATATTTTCTTTGCTCCTGTTTCATGTTTATTAGTATAATTATTTGGATTGTAGTTGTTGTTGTTGTGTTGTTGTTTTGTATTTATTGTAGTATATATGTGGTACACCGCAGACTACCTACATATTAGTCTTTCCTTCCCCTTTTCAATAAATCCAAGGGTTGTCTTTAAAAGATCGCTCTTAGCGATAAGACCGCCCATTGTGTCACCCTTTGTAAAATGTGTATATTTATGTCTGTAACTTATATGGTGAACATAATAAAGAGTATTCTGTTCTATTGATTCCTGGCCGTGATATTGTACATCAAAATACACCTATTACACGTTAATCTCTGCTTGTTTAATACGATATCAAAACCCAATCACCAATGATTAGAAATCCAGACAAAATTAATAAACCCGCGCAACCTACATATTCAGTTCATCACAAAATCAAAGCGAAACGTTAAGCCACATAATCTTCATAGCCGAACAATAATTAATAACAGACTTATCGATTCAAACCAGACTATTCGGTTCTATCGTTTGTATCGATACAGAACACTCGGTTGCGACCACAGCCGCGTCGGGCGTCCCGTAATCGGAAGCGGTACTCACTTAACTCGAATATCGATTTGGCGAATGAATGTCACTTTTAATTGATCTCGTTAAGTGCACTTGAATTCGAATGATGAGGTACGCGATTTCGCGAATTAATCGATTTAAATTTGATTATGTCAATGAACGGGTGCTTCTTTTTTAATTCAATTTGTGAAGGCTTGGGTTGCAAACCTGTGGCACGGATTACGGTGCGACAAGAATATAATATTCTAAGTTCGTGTAACGATAGGCACGTTACTTCAGACACCATTTATTCTAAAGTTACATCATTCCATGGAAGACCTTTGTAAGGCCAACGATAAGGCTGTCGAAGTGGTCGAATTCCGGTAGAAGCTTATTAAAAACATATAAATGGAATCATCAATACGAGGAAGAAGGGCATCAAGTTAGCTGCACAAGTTTGATGCAGTTTTGGAATCTTAAGGAAAGATAAGAAGCAAAGGAGGATGGCGAGGTTGCATGTACAATGGGACCCACTATTAGGAGTATCGTGCAGTACGGAAACTTATAACTAGTTGTAGAACTATATCAAACTAGCAAAAAAGCAAATGGGCAGTGAGTCGTAGAGGCTGGGAGAAAAAAGATATGCAATGTAAAAGATTATAACCTAAAACGAATCTAATAGTGCTTATTTAATAATATAATACAATATCTTGTTTATGTATTATGTAGTTTCAAAAGGTGATCAAACAGAATAGAAATATTTACCAACACTACCATCGTGTCTGTATCAGTCTCTCTGGCAAAATATAGGTACTTACCTACTCAAAATAAAAAATACGTCTGGGAGCTAGGAACTAGAAAACAGTGACTTGCTCAAAACGAGATATGAAAACGAAATTAATACTGTAAGCATAAAGTCGTCAAGAATCCACAAAATCGCATAATAATAATAGATATCCCACGTTAGCCGTTGAAAACAAACAATGGAATAACACTAATTGGTTTTGACACTGACAGCCAACTCCTATTGACAGCATAACGTTCCATTCTGAGTTATCACAAATAATCGTAATAATTATAATATTGTACATTTTTGTATATAAAACATGAATGCATTTTTTATATTAACTTTTGTATGTTTTTCTTATTTATTTTACAAGTTTTGTTTAAAAAAAAAATTGACAAGCGTAAACATTACAAATGTAAGAACATAAATCATGTAAGGATTAGGTTGGAATGTAATACGAAACACGGTGCTTTTAATTACTGCCTGATGACTTATTTTTATGTAAATAAAAATCTTTTCTAACTTTTAATTCCCATCATCTAGTGACTCAATATTTTTTATTTAATCCTCTTACAAACTCTTAATTATAGTAAATATGAACTTGCAAGTGAACGTCACTTGGTTAATTTATAAATAATGTGGGTCCAATCTCGCCATCCTCCTTTATAGATAAACGACAGTAGCGCATCGTGTAACAAATAAGGTTCAAAACAGCTATGCGTTTGATGTTAGTTGAATAGAATCACCACCGAAACAAAATTAATTTTGCAATTTTAATTAAATTCAAAAATAAATGCACGGCTCAGTGCAATAATTTTAGGTATTTCTTGATTGAATTCCCTTTATTATCATTACTTACATAAAATATAATAGTTTACGCTCAAAATTTTGAGAATAATACGAGGAAAAATGTTTTCTTGAGCTCGGTTTTACGATTATTTTATCATGATACTATTTTATTTTTATGAAATATTTTTGAATAAGTCTTTTCTCTGAACATTTGACAATACACGAAAATGTTCAGGCTTGTAATTTGACAGTTTCGGGAAGCTTAACGTGCGGGCGTCTGTACTAATACGCCTAACTATGCACCAAAAAAACTGAGTCTTTTACGCAGCGCCTTATGTCAAGCAAGCAATCAACTGAACTTAATTACTGTCCAAAAATACTTCTATAATTTCGCGGTACTTCGTAATACAGTTGCCACCACGTGTTATATTGTATTGCTGTTAGTTAATAGTCGGGCCATAACGTGCGAATAGTCTCGTAACTGTAGGCTAGTCGGAACAAAGCTGTACACTGTGCTATGAACAATATGTACAGACGCCAGCACATCAAGCTACCCGAAACTGTCAGATTTTCCCAATCAACTTTGAGCCTTATGCTTTAGCACTAAAGTTGAAAATCTATTAATGAAATCTGACAGATTGTAGTAGCTTGATGTGCTGGCGTCTGTACATAAGCAGCCGCATTGCATCCGCCGCGTTATGTCTATAAAGCATGAAGCGCGTTTGTGAGCGTAATTGTACCAAAAATAGAGGGATTTATAAGAGCTGTTTGTTGCTGGTGTTAATTTGAACTGTGACGTTCGTACCTATACAGGATAAGTTTTTAACCAGTGTAACCAAGAATTCAGTTCATGTTTCTGAATGCCCCAGAGTTGAAATTTTTCGTCCGTTATTAAAAAAAAAAAATATTGCACATACATTACAACATACATTTTGACCGCTTAGGTAACTATTGCACTTTTCTATGAAACAGCTGTTCTGTTTTTAGGGTTCCGTACTCAAACGGAAAAGGAACCCAAGCTGTATCTCATGAATCGTAATAGTTAGACAGTTGAAATTTTTCCAAATGATGTATTTCTGTTGCCGCTATAAAAACAAATACTCAAAACCCGAATAAAATAAATATTTAAGGAGGCTCCCATACAACAGACATTGCTTTTTGCCTTTTTAATGGTACGGAACCCTTCGTGCGCGAATCCGACTCGCGCTTGGCCAGTTTTTTTTTTATAACCGACGAAAAATTTGTACGCCGGGGGGGGGGGGGGGGGGTCTAGAATAATATGTTGAATTCATGATTACAGTTTGCGCACTGGTTAAATTTTTTGTGTACATTTTTTGATGTTTTTAAAACCCTTTCCTGAAAGACAGACTGATTGACTCTAACAGATAACGTACAGCCTAAGCCAATGAAGAAGGTGACAATGGTGCCGACTGTCTTGTTCACAAACTAAACTAAAGTTCTGTGCATCTTTTTCTTTCTATTTCATCAAGAAAAGGACAGAAGATAAATATTAGTTTAGTCCTGTCATATTAGTCAGCGCCTGACGTAAATTGAAATATTTTTAGTAGCCAATTTTATAGTCACGTCTAAAATTGTCTATGGAGTATCTTAATTTGACAGGACTAAACTAATATTTATCTTCTGTCCTTTTCTTAATGAAATAAAACGAAAAAGATGCACTGAACTTAAATTTAGTTTAGTTTGTGAACAACAGAATTGGGACCATTCTGTTCTTTAGTTGTACAGCCGAGCGATTCTGTAAAAATGTCACTGTGAAAAGTTAGGTGTATTGAGCCGACAATAGTGTCAATCCATATCATAAGGAGAAATGACAGCTCACTTTATCTAAGTTTTACGTGAAGGTTTTAAGGAATAGACCGGCTAGTGTATAAGTTCGGATATTTATGTAGTCTACATTGAACTATATGCAAAACAATACCTACATCCTAGAAATCCATTGAATATTTTCATATAATATAATATAAATCATGCCAGCCTTATTTTCCTGCAAACCCTTGAAAATGAGCTCGAAAAGGTTACCAACTCTGAATTTCAAAGGAACGCTACGATTTGAAAGGTCTGAAAGGAAGCAAAAAGGTGCTAAAAGTAAGTTATCGGGTTCCTATAGTGCACGAACTTTTAGGCGTCGGTAATAATATATCCAATGGCATAAAGTGTTACCGAACTGTTTTTTTTTAAGTGAAAACTTCTTTAGCATCGTTGTGATTTGAAACTCAATGAAACGAAAAAGCGACAGTAAAAAGAGATAAACACATACGTCTATAGGATTTAACGTGCGAGAGATTGAGATAGAAGACATTATACAGTTGTTCTTATAATTGTGATCTCTTTGTGCGCTGTCCGTACCCGAGACCGGACACCGGGAGTCATCTTCATACGTTCGGGAATATTCGTAACTCTTCGTAGATTGTCGGTACTGCTCGGGCGCCTTCAAGCAGAAACCTAATAACATTTTTGAAGCTTTCACTTCTATCGCGTGTGAACTGCACACTCTTTTTATTTTTTAAATAAAAAGAGTGGGCAATATGTAACCAGCCCTCGCGGTACGCTTCCAGATCGTCTCGCCATGTCTTTCTGGGGCGGCGTCGGCGGCGCCGTCCATCTTCAGGTACCCATTGTGTGGAGGCTTTTGTCCAGCGGTCATCGTGCATGCGGCTGATGTGACCCGCCCAATATTAAAACATATTATTTCTGGAAATTCTAACAATCATAAAGCGCTTCGAAATTCATAAAAATATTTTTTTTTTAAATTAATCCCGGCTCTTCTCATAGAAGTTATCTGGACTTGATGTTTTAATTTTCAAAATCTATCTAAATGAATACGAAATAACCTCGGTATAACTTCGTTGGCACAAACTTCCACCAACATATTTCCTAAGAAAATATCCGCCTCTTTCTCGCGAAAATTCCTGAAATTAAAGCAAAAACGCTCTTAACATGGCAACACCACCACGCAATATCTCGGATCCCGCTACGTGACACGATTCTCGATACAGCCCGTAAATAGTTTATGAATCCGATACAGTAAATTGGTTTCGTTTACTAACAGATGTACGGAGGTAAATCTGTATCGAAAAGGTCAAAAACTATATTCTAGGGATTGATATTTATTGGAGGAGGACAGGCTGTTGACTATTTTCGCACAATCAATCTCAGAATGTGAGTGATGTATGGCTAGTTTATTGAATTTACATAATTGTACGAATTGCGAGGCGAGTGTGTGATCGCCATTCAGTTCGCAGTTCGCCGGGTTTTCTACACGAGTACGAGTCTTATACATCTAGATATGATTTATTTTATTTTTACAATCAGTATGTAACAACTGACAAATGGTAATTAGAAGCTTCCACATATACAGCGTGTAACGGAAGGGGGGTATCAACCCTGAAGGAGGTGAATGTGCTCATGAAACTCAACAACTTTCCCCAAAGAACATAGGTCGAAATATGAAAAAAAAATTTGGCCCTCCCATACAAAACTGACTACCAGCTGATTGATTTACTATGGGAGGGCCAAATTTTTTTTTCATATTTCGACCTATGTTCTTTGGGGAAAGTTGTTGAGCTTCATGAGCACATTCACCTCCTTCAGCGTTGATACCCCCCTTCCGTTACACGCTGTATATTGCAATGTTATATAAAAAAAAAAAGATTAAAGAACAACAAAAACAAAAAGGCATGGAAAATAGGTAGGTGGTATGCCGCGATAAACCACAAACATTCACCCATTGAAATATTCCTTACTCCCAATTTTCCGGATTCTTAATGCACTCGTAAAATAAAACAAATTTCCAAATGCGATGGCAGGTTGTTGAATAATATTGAACTGCTTATACAAAAAGCTGATTGAAAGATTTTGTCATCGATAGCGACGAATCGACTGTTAAAATCTGTGTCGAGAAGAGATTTGGAAATCGCCGGCAGCTTATGTCGCTGCGTGTGTACCTAGCATTAGTCGACCATCCGGAAGTTGATGAAATCAGAAATGTATCAAATTATATGGCGCCTTTTCCACTTGGCAGCGACGGAAACGTCTCCAATCCATACATTTAGCCTCAATCATCTGCCTAACAGTCGTGCCGGGTCAGGGTCGGTGTAGGGCAATGGAAAAACGCACAATGACGACACGAAATTAATGTTACACATTGGTTTGCCTAGTTGGTACTACTTCTTAGGTTTCCGTTTTCAAGTTAATGTAGGTTATATTATCGTTTTTGGATACTCATTTCTTAAGGCCATTGAGAAGTTGCTGATGGGAAAAGCTGTAACTGGAAAACATTGTCAGGAATCCGGCATGTCCTAGAACCAAAAATTCGAAGACATGTGACATCTACCAACCCGCACTGGGTACGCGTGGATCATGTTCCACTCCTTCTTACCGAGAGGACACCGTCCCAGCAGTGGGAACATTACAGGCTGAGTGTGTGTGCGTGCGTGCGTGCGTGTGTGTGTGCGTGCGTGCGTGCGTGTGTGTGTGTGTGTGTGTGTGTGTGTGTGTGTGTGTGAGCGCGCGTGTGTGTGTGTGTGTGTGTGTGTGTGTGTGTGTGTGTGTGCGTGTGTGTGTGTGTGTGCGTGTGTGTGTGTGTGTGTGTGTGTGCGTGTGTGTGTGTGTGTGTGTGTGCGTGTGTGATGGGTAAACCCCATCTCGGCTTGTGCTTTAAAAAAATACCTGCTACGATTATTTCTGTCCACTATCAACTTGCTAGTAAAAATATATATAACCATATTTACGGTCAAAAAGTAAAAACCATGAAAATCCTCACTATTCACGCGAAATCGGATGTTTTATTGTGAATAATCTTTGTGACGGGTTTTATCCGACCCCTGTATGGTAATTTATAGAGGATCATCTATTTTATTGCGTCCGCTATGGCCAATCGGAGCTATTTGGATTTGTTTATCTTTTATAACAATATAAGTTTGCAATAGTTACGGCCTCCTCTCTGTGAGAGCAAGTAGGCCGTAATACACCACGCGGCCCAGTGTGGGTTGGCAGATGTCACATATTTTCGATTTTTTGGTTCTAGGACATGCTGGTTTCTTCACGATGTTTTCCTTCAGCGTTTTTCGAGAGAGCAGAGGTAATGAAATGGCCTCGACTTAAGAATTGTAGGTTCAAACCCAAACAGGCGGTTTACTTTGTGTAAATTATTTTTTATGCATGGTAAGAAGGGTGGTCCGATTTTAGGAAGGTTCAAAAGGCGCTGTATTTAATTTCAGAAAGCAGAATACTATTTTCGTCACTCAACTATGAGAATAGCAGAGAGAGCGGAAACTCCCAGTTGAAACATTTCTGACACCTGAACGCGTCGCACAAGAATTCTCTTACGTGCAAAATCCTGCTCTCTGACAATTGACACCATGCCACTTCCATTGCTAATTTTGCTAAGCACGGACGATGAAATTCAGTGTCTAAAAATAATCCGTTTTCTATACCTACCTATACATATTATAAAATAAAGTCGGTACTCGTGTCTGTCTGTGTGACCGCATTGTTCGTCTAAACTACGCAACGGATTTCGATGCAATTTTCATCATCATTTAGAGAATTCATTCCGGAAGGCTTATGTATGTTATTGTTATTGGGTGGTATTTAGCACAAAAATCTCTTTTGACATGTCCGTCCCAACCGTGCGAGTGTGCAGGTGTGTGTCTCTGGTACTTCATAAATACTGGTTCAACGCGTGTTTATTAATGTCACTCTTACGTCAATCTCTCTACATTAATGTCGTGTTAAACAGTTGTTTAGTTTAAAGAACTGATAAACACGGTTTTGTGGCAATAAGAACCTCTAACCCCAAAGCAAAAAAGACTGATAAGAAACGTGATACTGAATAAAAAGCCAAAAAATATAGCGTAGGTAAGTAAGCAGAAAACGCGAGCGATCTCACAGATAAAGATATACGAGTACATTACTCTTTTACATAACACGTTTGCGGGATCATTACTTACTAAACCAGCCATGAACATCAGGCTTCCGTCAACGTACATCCGATAACAATGTGAGAATGATCGCATAAAGGCTGAACTAATGGTATTTTGTAACAATTTTTAGAGAGTAATTTAATGTATCTTAAAATTGACAGTGTTTTGTTATTTCCATTTTTATTCGTTAATGCTCGTATCATCTTTACCCATTAGGTAATGCACAACGTTGCATTAACGCAACATTTCAATTTTGTTTTTTTTTTTTTTTGTATTGAATATAAGAAAATAAGCCCATAAGACGTATGCCACTATCAAATAGAAGAGCTTAAATATGGATTAGATTTTTTTTTAATGTTTATTATTTCATGAAATATTTTCTTTTTTAATTTTCAAAACTCTAATTTACAAATTGAGTCATCTCTTGATCAGCAGATTCATACACTCATATAACTTCTTAATTGAAATCAATCGTAACTTTTTACATTATGCAAACGTTTAGCAATACCCTATTTATGATATAAACCCTTTTTTTTAACAAAACTACTTACACATGTTGTTTATCTTGGACTTCCAGGAAAAGTTGCGTATACGCAACGTTGGGAGTAATGACGATCGGTTGTTACTGTTACACAGCTTGTTTAGAAGCCTACATAAAATATTTCACTCACGCTAATAATGTCGCGTGCATGCCTGTAGTAAGATGTGTTAATTAATTTTGATGTTCAGCAATCCCAACGTTGCGTATACGCAACATTTTGCGTAATGTAAACAAAATAATCAATTTTTATTTTTCTTACTATAATTTTGTGATATTGATGTATTTATAATTGTTAACAATAAAATCAATTAATATGTTGTTATTTTCACTCTTGGGAATTAATTGGTTAATGGACACCTCAACACCTAAGAAATTGAATCCAGTAAAAAACCTGTCCAAGTAATAATAGGTGCTCCATATTTCACTAAAAATTCGCAGGAAATAAGCCAACCCTGACACAGAGTCTGCTATATGGAAGTGCTTAGCAAAAATCTCCCTGAATGACTCATACAGCGGATTATTCTGCAAGTTATTAAGGTAGACGAAATATGCTCTGTGGATATTTAAGATCGTCTCAGGCAGTTAGGAGGATTTTTATGAGGCATGTTCTGAAATATTGTTCTTGTATAAAGTTTATGTAGATCATATTATTATATTATATGGACTATTATAGTTATTGCTTTGTTTTACCTACCAAACCCATATACTTTTATTCGAAAGTATAGCCAAAGTAAGAGGCTGTATTTCGTAGATCTTTGACAGTTCTTGCGGGTAGTCGGAAGCTCAAAATTCTGACAACCAGTCTTACCAACGTGTTACCCAGTAACTGGGTTGTCGGTTCTCAACATTTCGCGGGTTTTTTTACATCACCTCGTGGTTTTCGACTAGAGCAACAAGTTCATTCCAGAAAAGATTTTCATCCGGCATTTTCTAGAACCAAAAATTCGAAGATATGTGACATCTACCAACTCGCACTGGGCCCGCGTGGTGGATTACGGCCCACACCCTCTCACCGAGAGGAGGCCTGTGTTCCAGAAGTGGAAACTTTACGGCGATTAAGTAATTAAGTAGTTGGAGACGCGTTGAATTGACCACAGAGGCTCATTTAAGGCCGGACCCTGACCAAATAACCTTGAGCATTCGTTCCCTCTTTGCCGCACCCCACCTCTACAATACTTCGTAAAAACTGGCCATCTGGCGAACAACTTACGAACTATGAAACTGCGACTAGTAAAAAGCACAGACCTTACAATACGCGGCATTTAATAAAAAAAATATTATTTCTATGAATGAAGAAACAGTGCGCCTATGTTGGTCATGAATGTCCACGAATACTTACTTTCTAATTTTTGGAACGAAAAACGTTATGTGACTATTTTATGTGATTATCCAATGGGGTCAAAATCCAAATTCAAGATGGCGTCTCCAAAAATTTGCAAATTTTTCGTCATGGGTGTCGTTTTCATGGTTTTCGAGGGCGCTGACAACGATTATGGGGTCAAAATCAAAATTCAAGATGGCGGCTTAAAAAATTTGCAAATTTTTCGTCATGGGTGTCGTTTTCATGGTTTTCGAGGGTGCTGACAACGATTATGGGGTCAAAATCAAAATTCAAGATGGCGGCTCCAAAAATTTGGAAATTCTTCGTCATGGGTGTCGTTTTCATGGTTTTCGAGGGCGCTGACAACGATTATGGGGTCAAAATCAAAATTCAAGATGGCGTCTCCAAAAATTTGCAAATTTTTCGTCATGGGTGTCGTTTTCATGGTTTTCGAGGGCGCTGACAAAGATTATGTGATCAAAATCAAAATTCAAGATGGCGCTTCCAAAAATTTGCAAATTTTTCGTCATGGGTGTCGTTATCATGGTTTTCGAGGGCGCTGACAACGATTATGGGGTCAAAATCAAAATTCAAGATGGCGGCTCCAAAAATTTGCTAATTTTTCGTCATGGGTGTCGTGTTCATAGTTTTCGAGGGTGTTGACGACAATTATGGGGTCAAAATCAAAATTCAAGATGGCGGCTCCAAAAATTTGCAAATTTTTCGTCATGGGTGTCGTTTTCATGGTTTTCCAGGGCGCTGACAACGATTATGGGGTCAAAATCAAAATTCAAGATGGCGTCTCCAAAAATTTGCAAATTTTTCGTCATGGGTGTCGTTTTCATGGTTTTCGAGGGCGCTGACAACGATTATGGGGGTCAAAATCAAAATTCAAGATGGCGGCTCCAAAATATTGCAAATTTTTCGTCATGGGTGTCGTTTTCATGGTTTTCGAGGGTGCTGACAAAGATTATGGGGTCAAAATCAAAATTCAAGATGGCGGCTCCAAAAATTTGCAAATTTTTCGTCATGGGTGTCGTTTTCATGGTTTTCGAGGGCGCTGACCACGATTATGTGGTCAAAATCAAAATTCAAGATGGCGCCTCCAAAAATTTGCAAATTTTTCGTCATGGGTGTCGTTTTCATGGTTTTCGAGGGCGCTGACAACGATTATGGGGTCAAAATCAAAATTCAAGATGGCGCCTCCAAAAATTTGCAAATTTTTCGTCATGGGTGTCGTTTTCATGGTTTTCGAGGGCGCTGACAACAATTATGTGGTCAAAATCAAAATTCAAGATGGCGCTTCCAAGAAATTGCAAATTTTTGGAAGCGCTTTGATTGAAAAATTTGCAAATTTTTGGAGGCACCATCTTGAATTCTTCTCTTCTCTCTGAATCTCTTAATATTGTATAATTGCATAACACACGTGTGAGCACTATGCACCTAAACTATAAAGCTACCATTTACTGGGTACGTCTTTCATTGACTTGAATGTGCCCTGGCGGCTGGGGGTATGTCATGCTCACTCAAATGTCTCGCTGGTGGTGGCGTGTGTGTTGGATCATTGAGTTCCCTTCAAAATGGTTGAGCTAAATGGTGCTGATCCATACGTCATGTTCGTGAACGGGCGCCGCCAGTACGGACTGGTCATCTCTTAGCCGCCACGGCTTATTTTTATTTTAATCTAAGTATTTTCATTTGTGAATTGTTATTTTTTTTTTTGTTTTTGTTGTTTTTATCTTTTTTAGTACGGACGCTTTTAACGTGCACGTCTTTCTACATCGTTCTCACAATATGTATAATTTCAACTTGAATGATGTAAACAAAATTTTGTAACAATTTTTTATGATTTAAAAATATGGAAATCGTTGTCAGCGCCCTCGAAAACCATGAAAACGACACCCATGACGAAAACTTTGCAAATTTTTGGAAGCGCCATCTTGAATTTTGATTTTGACCACATAATCGTTGTCAGCGCCCTCGAAAACCATGAAAACGACACCCATGACGAAAAATTTGCAAATTTTTGGAGCCGCCATCTTGAATTTTGATTTTGACCCCATAATCGTTGTCAGCGCCCTCGAAAACCATGAAAACGACACCCATGACGAAAATTTTCCAAATTTTTGGAGCCGCCATTTTGAATTTTGATTTTGACCCCATAATCGTTGTCAGCACCCTCAAAAACTATGAAAACGACACCCATGACGAAAAATATGGAAATTTTCGCAGCCGCCATCTTGGATTTAGATTTTGACCTAACTATCAGCTATAGCACCCTCGAAAACTATGAAAACGACACCCATGACGAAAAATATGGAAATTTTCGCAGCCGCCATCTTGGATTTAGATTTTGACCTAACTATCAGCTTTAGCACCCTCGAAAACTATGGAAACGACACCCATGACGAAAAATATGGAAATTTTCGCAGCCGCCATCTTGGATTTAGATTTTGACGTAACTATCAGCTTTTGCACCCTCGAAAACTATGAAAACGACACCCATGACGAAAAATTTAGAAATTTTCGCAGCCGCCATCTTGGATTTAGATTTTGACCTCACTATCAGCTTTAGCACCCTCGAAAACTATAAAAACGACACCCATGACGAAAAATATGGAAATTTTCGCAGCCGCCATCTTGGATTTAGATTTTGACCTAACTATCAGCTTTAGCACCCTCGAAAACTATGGAAACGACACCCATGACGAAAAATATGGAAATTTTCGCAGCCGCCATCTTGGATTTAGATTTTGACCTAACTATCAGCTTTTGCACCCTCGAAAACTATGAAAACGACACCCATGACGAAAAATATGGAAATTTTCGCAGCCGCCATCTTGGATTTAGATTTTGACCTAACTATCAGCTTTAGCACCTTCGAAAACTATGGAAACGACACCCATGACGAAAAATATGGAAATTTTCGCAGCCGCCATCTTGGATTTAGACTTTGACCTAACTATCAGCTTTTGCACCCTCGAAAACTATGAAAACGACACCCATGACGAAAAATTTAGAAATTTTCGCAGCCGCCATCTTGGATTTAGATTTTGACCTCACTATCAGCTTTAGCACCCTCGAAAACTATGAAAACGACACCCATGACGAAAAATAATTAGAAATTTTCGGAGCCGCCATCTTGGATTTACATTTTGACCTCACTATCAGCTTTAACACCCTCGAAAACAATGAAAACGATAGCTAATCCAAGATGGCGGAGTAGCGTCCTTTCACAAAACTCAATAATTCTAAATACACAAAGCGTCCTTCTGCATTAAATAACACAAAACGTAACTAGTACAAAAAAAAAAAAAAACTAATTTTTATTATCAGTACTGATAATGTGACGTAAGCGAGCAAGTGCGCTAGCCGACGGCGACGCGGCGACGCGGAGACATACGGCACGGGTTTCACCATAGAGAATATAACCACTAGAGAGCGTATGGGCCGATTTCTTCGAAGCACACGACTCACTACTGCGGGCCGGGGGATGAGGAAGAACGCGCGGCTGCAATTGGTCAGTTCAAGGTCAAGTTGCATCGTTAGGGCTGCTTTACTTCATTAAGAGAAAATAGTCGATATCGATAAAATGGATTTTAACATTATAATAAATACTAAATCAAAATCATAGAAATAATATTTAATCAAATCAATCAATTACAAAAAAAAATCCCGGAAATGGACTGATCGGCCCCGGTCGGAGACAGAAAGAACTAAAAAATCCCGGAAAATACAAAAAAAAAAAAAAACCGACGAACTGAAAACCGAGGAGGTTCTCAGTTCGTCGGTATTTCTTTTTTGAAGTCGGTTAATAGTAGATAGTTATTTTATTAAAGTATGTGAATTGAATAAAAAGTGTATTCATTTTATTTTTCTCGATATCAACTTTCAGCTATTAAAGATAACAGCACTATTTTTTACGATAAACATACAAAAGGAAAGAAAGGGATAGAAGCATTAGAATTGTCTAATACAAGAACGAGACTTTTCCAAAAGACATCAACGCGCGACTCAAAAAGTGTGCTCGTTTACCCAGCCACCATTTTAAATAGACCCCTGCAGTGGCTTATAATCTGATTAAATCAAAAATAATTTTTCGTAATGTTTATGTACCGATGAAAAGTTATGTCATCCTTTTTGTAACTAGATGTCTAAGAATGTTTCCCACACCACTTCACCGCGCATGAAGGCATTTTGATGCGTTATAATTGCATAAACGTTATAAAAAAAATATATTAATTTAGCGTGCACGCAGGTCTAACACTTGGACACAACTAAAATTGCTACTAGTACCGTAGCCTATACATAGGCGACAAAATACTAATAGTTTTCGTGCGTCGGGGCACTGTATACGCAGTCAAGTGGTTATAATAGTCTTTGGGTTTCACCTTCGAGAGCTTGTGTTGTGGCACACTGAATCCCGATACGGGGCGCATGAGTTACAGTAGTAAAAGCGCTCACATTTTAGAATAAAATTTGTATAAAATCAAATTTTAGTTTTTTGGAAAAAATATTACTACCAAAATGTTAATTATTAAATTGTCTATCCATTAGTGTCAGTAGCAACATTAAATAATGTTTACTTTACGAGGAGATACATGTTATCAATCACCATTTCTCATTTCTGGAGTTTCGTTGTAAGGAGATTTATTAAAGATATACTGATTAAAAAAAAAAAATTGAAACTACAATTATGGAGTCAACATTATGTAGAAATTTAATGTATTTTTTTTTTTGTTAATATTTCTTTTAAATAAGAAGTAGATAGCTTCGAAAAACTGCACAAAAACGGCTTCCGCGGCGTTTTGGTCGGGGTGGCGCCTTAATGCAGATGCCAGTCTGCGATTTATGGCTCATTGATTTGTATTTTCTACGCACAAGCGTGTGATTTCGGAAAAACAAAGTTTCCCATCGTAGTTATACCTACCTACCTTGCAATAGAAAACGGTAAGTAAAGCTATTCTGTAAAAAAAACACAGTGAAAACAAGTGAAGTGAGCTATTTTTTTTCCTTTTCTTCTTTGGCAATTGAGCTGATGTCAACTATTCTGCCAGCGCCAAGTGAGCTGTTATTCCATCTGGGATTGACAGTATTGACAACTCATTTCACGCTCACTTCACCTCAGTTTCCACGGTGAGAATTTTACTGAAAAGATTGCCTGATAAAATATTGTCACATCAACATAAGCCTACCTAGAAATAAAATTTACGCCACGTATTATCCTCGCAGTGCCTTCAAAAGAATAATTTTATATCGGATCGATAGCCTAGCTACGGTTGTGCTGCTTAGCCAAGAGGAAGTTCGATAAAAACGGCCGAATAAAACGTGCCGTGTGAAAATGGCTTGACTGTGGATGTGTCTTGTGGGACAATGCGAGCCAGGTGTTAGGAACACATTGGTGGATTCTTTGAAAGAGAAGAATAAGAGTGCAGTGAGATAGGACTGGTGCGATTGTTATAGATGTTGACTTAGTTTGTCTAACGGACTAATTGAAACCATACCCACCTTTTGAAGGAAAAGGTAAAACCTTGACGAAGTTTTATATAATGGGTACATTATTGAATGTACCCATTATATAAAATTATATATTATATTATTTAAATGATATATTATTACTACCCATTATATCAATAACAGGAATTAAAATTCATATAATATTGAATGTACCCATTCTATAAACCTTCGTCAAAGTTTAATATGAACAAAAATTGTTTATAGTTATAAAGTGTGCAGTCACAGTCAGCAATGTGACTGATTATCTTCAAAAACTACAGAAAGACCTAAAGAATTGTAACTGAATGAGTTTTCAAGGTATACTTTTCTATGGATCAGTTGGTTAATGTGTTATGTTTCCAACCAAAACTACTTCTATCATCTAACTCCAAAAACCACTATCAAATAAATAAACGACTATCTAAATACAAAAGACATCAAACTTGCACAAAACTTTTAAATTACGCAAAGTGCTGTCCATAAATTATGATAAACGCTGTACAAAACGATCATTAATCTGTATTATCGCGGTTGAACACAATTAAGTGTAGGGCGACAATCAAGCGCTTGTTTTACAGGATTTTTCCTCATTCATTAGTTTTTTTCACGTCACTATACAGAGTGATTTATTGTAGTCTTATGATTGATTAAAATTGTGGTCGTAATAGTTTCGTTTTTAATTTCGCTGACGGATTTCACTTTGTTTTGATTTTGTTGGTTTATTTGTTTATTTAGATTTATAGTGTGCTTTGTGCTTTTGACGTAAAGCTCAGTTTGACAGTTGTTCTGATTTTTGTCTATTATGAGTTTTACATGGAATTTAAACTAAAGAGACTCATGGCGTTACAATTTAGGCGCAATGCCTTTACACTTTTAAATCTCACACAGCACTGTAACCTCTTTTGTAACAAAAATGTATTACTTATATCTTTGTTACAAAAGCGGTTACAAACATAAATCTCACATACACTAAAAGCCCGATCTAGAACCATTATTTCAAAATAAAAATCAGAAGCCATTTATTCAAAATAAGTGAATCAGCCCTTTCCGAATATCAAAATTGCCTAAGACAGATCCTCAAAACGCCCACCACTTCTTAGTGCATTATATTTGTCGTTCATACAAATATTTGTACCCGTACCCGGTACATACATCACACCGCACCATCTCTAGCAAACGCAGTGGCCACAAGTTACACGGGCCACGAGCTATAAGCTCAAGCGTCTCTCGCTCAGTGACTACAGAGAAAGTAAATCAAAGAAGTTGTTTAGAGCATGCATCACGATACACAGGCGGAAACAAGTGACGTACGCCTGTGTCCCTTGACGCAAGTCGCATCGGCCGAGACTGTAAACAGCAGTGCTATTCTGCAAAAGTCTCATCTTGAAAACTTAGGTGAAGTGAGCTGTCAATAGTTGACACTATTGACAGCTAACTTCACCTAAGTTTTCACGGTGAGATTTTTACTGAATAGCGCTACAGTATATTCTGTAAAATTCACAGCGAGAACTTAGGCGAAGTGAACTGTCAACCACTATCATAAGCCGGGCGCACCATCTGATGCTACATTTTTGGGATGCATGAAGAAGCCTCCTCGTGTAGCGCAATCAATCAATCAATCAAATCAATCAAAACTCATTTATTCAAACTAGGCTGAGAATCAGCACTTTTCGAACGTCAAAATTACAAAAGACAGTCCCCCAAAACGCCCGCAGTTTGTTCCGCCAGTTACTCAACTGAACCGAGCGCTCGGCGCATCCTGCATAGTTACACCCAA
Organism: Eremobia ochroleuca; assembly: GCA_949629135.1. Lineage (NCBI taxonomy): Eukaryota > Metazoa > Arthropoda > Insecta > Lepidoptera > Noctuidae > Eremobia > Eremobia ochroleuca. The sequence continues at coordinate 20,062,390 of OX451386.1, read as the reverse complement.
CACCTTATTTGACTGGACAATTCTTCCCTTGCGGTGGTAGGGCTAAAGCCCGCCTGGTTTGCGACCACCCTCCCACCGGAGTCCGGCGTCAAGCAGCCTGCTGTGTTTCGTCGATGCGTGGGAGTTTCAGTGTTTTGGGCATCTTCTGGGCACGCTCGTTCCATCATAGACCTCATCCATCGCTTTCCATCAGGCGTGATCGAGGTCAATAGCGGGCCCATTCAGTAATAAAAAATTAAATACAATCTGATGCTAGAGATTGACACTAATGACAGCTTACTTCTCCAAGGTTTTCACAGTGAGATTTTTTCAGAACAGATCTTTAGGGCCTGACTACGCTAAAAAAACAGGACTCGCTTCGCTTTTACAACCCACACAACACATGCACTAAACTACATACTCCAGTACCACGTGCCACCACATTGTGGTCACCGCCACACAACGTTAACGACTGCGGTCAACGGACACTCTTAATGGATAACGCTTCATCGAACTACCCGCAACTTGCCATCAGCATTAAATACCTGAAACAATGAAACAAATAAGTAAGTGTTTGTTAATTAAAACAATTAATGCTGGTACTGTTTGTGGGCGATTGAGATGGAGTCACAGGGTGTTGTAATGAATTTCCGATTGATATGGACGTCATTATATTTGTGGTATTACATGTTGAGGTTTTGGAAATTTTAATGGTAGGGAGATTACTTTGTTTATTTCAGAGCAATATGTAGCTTTATAAGCATAGTAGCACTATGATGGTAGAAGCTTTATTTCGACTCCCTTTTAGCCACGAGGTATAATCCTGTATCTGATGGCCAATTCCCGTAATTAAAAAACGTTTTTATAAAAAAAACAACCTACTTCCAAAAAAACACTAAGAAGTGAAAAATAACTTTAATTTTGGAAGTCGGTGTCGTTGGTTCCGCATTTTCGTTTCTTGACACCGACTTCCGAAATTAAAGTTATTTTTCACTTTGTTGTGTTTTTTTGGAAGTCGGTTGTTTTTTTTTTTTATAAAACAGTTTTTATTTTTCACTATTTAGTTATACCTACCCCAAACAAATTCGTATAACACTACTTGCTATGTAAATATCAGTGATAGGAAGCAATATCAGTGATGAGTTTTCGAGACAGAAGTTGTCTGTTTCCTAAACTCTTCACTAGATCTTTACGAAATTTAAATAGGACCATTTCGGAATAAACCTCTATCAAACAAAAAAAGGATTTTGCAAATCCGTCCATATATGACAGAGTTATGCCATATACATAAAAATAAAAAAATGTTAACATCCGAATTAATAACCTCCTCCTTTTTGAAGTCGGTTAAAAACGTTCAAAATCTAGTCGCAGTGCCATCTCAGCGACAATCAATTTCTAAAACTTGTAAAAAAAAAAGGGAAAATAGAGGTATTTTTGACAGATTGAGACTGATATTAGACTGTGAACGTTTATAAAATTACGAGAATTGCCCCTCTGAAGTTCTATCTCAATATTGTACAAGGCTAGGAGTCATCAAAGCTTCAAAATTTTCTCAGGGTTTTCTCAACCACCGAAAGCATAATTGTGAATTCAAGCTAAAGAGATACGGCGATATCAAACTGCAATCTTAGTGTGACAAAACATTAAAAAAGATTTTTAATCATCATTATAACAAGTAAAAGCTGTTGTGCCTATTCAAGTCATTAAAAATTAGGTAAGTGCACACTGATAGCAAAAAGAACACGCGAACAGTGTCCAATACATTTGGAACAAAGTGAGCGGAGTGGGGCGTGCCCCGTCAAACGCACGCGCCCATTATCCCCGCCCTTAGTAATACTAGGATGTAAGTTAGGAGAGAATAGCGAGTGAAAGAATGTCTAGACTTTATCATTGTAGTGGTTTCATTGCTAAGATTATATTATAATATAAAAGATCTTGTCAGTAAGTTTCCTACAATCTACGCCTATGGCAAAATTCTGATTGCACTTATTCTTGCTTAAAAAAAAAAATCTTATTCTTAATTAATTTTAATTATTTTAGCCGTAAATTAAGGCCGTAATTCACCACGCAGGCCCAGTGTGGGTTGGTAGATGTGACATACATTATCTTCGATTTTTTTGGTTCTGGAACATGCCGGTTTCCTCACGATATTTTCCTTCGCCATTTTGAGAGCAGTGATGATTATATAATGTACACAAAGTTGAGCGCCTGTCAGGGTTCGAACCTTTACCACTAGGACAAATGCTCTCACAAAATTACTGATTTTGCATAAATCGTGTAGGTATCTACAACGCCACATCCGAACAATGCGTCATACTGACGTCACGCAAAATCCTGCATCTCGCAAGCAGAGTTTACCGCGCAACTAGCTTATACAACGTGTAACGTTAAATGCGCAAAACCTGAAAATAGTTTGATCAGAATAACGAGCCGAATTAATTGAATCACTTTTTAATATAGGTCACATTTTTCAAAAAATCTCCATTAAAAACGTTGCCGTGTCTATTTATTAATAGGTTAAGCAAGCCAATGTCAGCGCGGCGCAGCGGCCCGGTGACGAATCCTCCCTCGGTAAAGCGTCGTCGCAGACGCAAAAAGCGATCAGAATGGCCAGTAAAACTAAAACAGCACATAAAACCTTAACAATTTTTGAATGACTTATTTTCTCTCTGAAATAGGTCGATTGAATTAAAAATCAGTTGGGGTGTCTGAGGTTTTGCGCATTTAACGTTACACGTTGTATACAACGGCCCGACATTAATCATCTGGCAGTTGCCCGCCAGGCACGGCACCCGTCTGGCCGGAGGATCCTTCCTTTTCTATGGAGTATGTGTCGACTATACACCCCGTTCCTTACCTCCATAATGGTATTCAGTTAAGAAGTAAGTTTTTACTATGCGTTAGAGAGTTTGACGTTAAGTGTGAAATCAATTGTGTAAGATCGGTCAAGAGTGAGTCGGACTTTCCATTATGTCTAGGTAAAATATCTTTCGAAGTATCTGCCGCTCATCCCTCACAGCTTACACCTCGGCCAAAGTAATGCTTTACTAATGACTGTGTGTCGAGATTTTTCCCCCATTCATAAATATGCATTAACGATACCTTTACAATGTAAGTATAATTTAAAATTCAGCCAAACAGGGTTACAATAGGATTTATTAAACTGACTGAAATTAAATAAAGATTCGCCACTAATAAATTTAACGGTGAACACCACGTTAAGTTAATTTTAAAGTAGATTGAAATGTTAAAGCTTTTCTTTGTGTTCTTTTGCGGAAAAACAACGTGAGTTGTGAATGTTTTTTTTTTTTTAGTTTTAAAGTTTGATATCGAAATTATGTTGTGATTTTTGAGTTAGTAGCGACTAATGTTGAATGGTTTTAAGTTAACCATCACCGTCAAATTTTCTCATAAACGTCCACTAACATCAAAGCACATAAATCTCCATAGACGTCATGAACGAATAAATTTAAATTATATCTTAACACCGTACACGTTTACCCTTTACAGATGAACGTTTTGAAATATAACAAGTGCATCTTATAAAAAGTTAATCAAAGTAGTGAGTCTTACAGATTCGTAAACCATGAAAACAAGACTTTTGGCTACTTTGTAATAATAATGTTATATTCCGTTTTAATATTGGCAAAATTATTACATAAAGTCTTAGAAATTATTTAAAAAGGTACAATAATGTTAGATGTCTGTACTAGGGTAAACCTGTATCACCGGCGGCATGAGCATAGTTTATGGTAATTGTAGGACAGTAAAATTATAATATTTAACATTAAAAGTCTTGAAATAATAACAAAAACAAAAAGGTCAAAAAACAGTCTTATATACGTAATTATTTAGTCAGCGTAAAATAGTTTCTTGCGCTTTAAAACTTAGTTAACACATATGATTTTGCATCAGCAGAAATTGGTAAGTGGGTCCACAAAATTAAATCACGTTCGAGACAACGTGTTTATTCGATTTTTGCTGCGGGCGACTAATGTCAAACATCTTAAACATCATCAAAATTTAGGGTTTGTAGGCCAGTGCAGTGTTTTGTTGAGTCAGCAGCAGGCATAAAACCCGGAAGTCTGGCCTTAAGTATGACGCTCTGGGCGCGTGTGCGTTATGTGTGTGTGTGCGTTCTGTTACAATGTGCGTCTTGTTTGCGCAGAATAAACAGATTTTCATTCTATATTTTCTAATCACAATACAGAAAAAACCACAGCACACTGGACTTACTACGTCAGAACAAGCCGAAGCCATAACAAATGGCCGACAGCAAGGTTACACAAAAGCCTATTACAGCCGCCAGTTCATTTGCCGAGCGATTTGTTACCCAATAGATTTGTACGCAGAACTATTCGCAAGTTGTTGTACTGAAGGTTTGGACTGATGGGTAAACTACTTGTCAACAGTCTGTGGCTAGATTATGTAAGTTATGTTAACCATTTATTTGGTTGGCTGGAAGAAAAGCCAAATGATAACCAAAAAATCATCATCATTCAACTTGCTCTTATCCCAATTTATTTGGGGTCGGCGCAACAAGTCTTTCTCTTCCATACTTCTCTATTAGCGGAATCCCCCCCTTTCTAAACATATCATTATTGACACAGTCCATCCATCGTTTCTTTGGTCTTCCCCTACTCTTATATCCAACTAGCGACCCGCCCCGGCTTCGCACGGGTGCAATGCTGATCACTATCACTACGTAGTATAAAACAAAGTCGCTTCCCGCTGTCTGTCTGTCTCTATGTATGCTTAGAACTTTAAAACTAAGCAACGGATTTTGATGCGGTTTTTTTTAATAGATAGAGTGATTCAAGAGGAAGGTTTATACGCATATAATACATGCATAATATAGTAGAGAAACACTGATAATTTTAGAGCCGTTATTTCTCTTAAAAAGTATAGGATAAAAAATGGTTATTGTGAGTTATCCCTAAGAGATAGACATATGCCATCGCGTACTTTTTTGTAGACCTTTTTAAGGTTTACAATACTGTAGTACATTATTTTGATCTATCTCGTAGGGTTAAGCCAGCGTTTGCAATGTAAGCGCAAAAAAATGTGTTTATTTACGACATCCCATTAGAAACCTCTAAAATGATCAGTGTTTCTCTACTATATTATACATGTATTATACATATAAACCTTCCTCTTGAATTACTCTATCTATTAAAAAAAACCGCATCAAAATCCGTTGCGTAGTTTTAAAGATTTAAGCATACATAGGGACAGACAGCGAGAAGCGACTTTGTTTTATACTATGTGTAGTGATTGATAACAATAAAATGTTCAAGTAAATGAATAAATTCAAAGTTTTTTGAAGCCACGAGTTAATTTACAGATGTATTTGTTACCCAATGCGTCGGAAAGCACGATAAGCCGTTGGTCCCGTCTGCCATTCGTAGATCTTTGACAGTCGTTACGTGTGGTCAGAAGCCCGAAAGTCTGACAACCAGTCTTACCTAGGGGTATCGTATTACCCAGTAACTGGGTTGTGGAGGTCAGATAGGCAGTCGCTCCATGTAAAATACTGGTATTCAGCTGCATCTGGTTAGACTGGAAGCCGACCCCAACATAGTTGGGAAAAGGCTAGGCAGATGATGATGATTTGTACGCAGAACTATTCGCAAGTTGTACTGAAGTTTTGGATTGATGGGTAAACTGTTGGGCAGCAGTCTGTGGCTATTGTTGGTATGTTAAGGGTATTTGAACACATTTATCAGTGGCGAAGATTCTTTTTGAAGACGGCTTGAAAGACAGTTCTTTTTTTTTTGTTAGCCTGTTTCTGTGTCCCACTGCTGGGCAAAGACCTCCCCTTTCTCTTTCCTAACTTTCCCTGTCTTTTAAGATCTCAGGCCATATTTACCCTGCTAACATTATCAGGTCGTCACACCACCTTGACGGCGTTGTCCTCGCTCGGGCGTGCGTAAAGAGAAAAATTGACAGAATATTCTACGTAAAATAATAAATGTTACAGCACCGGCTATATTCCAACGAAAACAACATTTCAATCACTGAAAATTAAAGGTAAAAAAAAAACAAGCAAACAAAACCGGCCAAGTACGAGTCGGATTCGCGCACGAAGGGTTCCGTACCATTATCTATAAAAAAAATTAAGATCCATCGGATATCGGGAAGTGGGTCATACATAATTTCTAAGATTCCATTAAATACAAGTGAAGCTAATACAAGCGTGTTAAAAATCACGTTTGGTGTATGGGAGCCCCGTTAAATATTTATTTTATTCTCTTTTTTACATCATCTGTGAAAATTTTAACTATCTAAGCCTGGTGACAGACGGACGGACGGACAGGGGAGTCTTAGTAATAGAGTCCCGTTTTACCCTTTGGATACGGAACCCTAAAAAAAGATTATTACTTCAAAAAGGGCAAACATAATAAAGTAAAATTAATAATCACAGTTACAGCCAACGTAAACAGGTCAGACGTGCTATAGCGGCCTTTACAGGAATTACATTTATTGACCAATACAGTTTGATAGCTTTCAGAGCCCGGAATTAAAATGTCCAATAATCCAATTACGGTTTTAAATAAAGTACTGGACTTTTACGTAAATTATCGTTTTATTTTAATACTGAGATACTGTTGATGACTACTTCATTGGGAATATTGGTCGTTGGGTCGGGTTTAATTGGAAAAATAAGGTGGACTGCCGCCTTGGTGTAGCGTGGGTCTTGGCTTCGATGTCCAGGTCGTGCAGTGCTATTTGTTTTGTCCATTAGATTTTTTTCAGTGGAACCACGAATTCTGGATTTTGTTCCCGACACGGGACTTAACCATATCTGGAGAAAAGTGGGTGACTTCTACCCTTTCGGAGTGAACAGTACAGGCGTGGTAAACAAAGTAGTACTTACTTTTTATTGTATATGTGTGACGTCATAAAGCCTTGACGTAAAAACAGTTTAATGATTAAAGTTACATTGTACTAAAAAGTTGTAGCCATGTTAACGTAGATGGACTCTTTTAGTTGCTACGTAAGTGCTACGAGTGTCGTAGCACATCTGCTACGCCGCTACAGCCTTTTTCATCAGGTGCTACGCGTGAAGTTTTCTTTTGGTTAGATTATATTCGATTAACCAGTTCACAAATTGGACCAGCATTTAGCATGTTATTGTATTGGGCCTTTTTTTCCTTCTGTTTTTATAGTTTGAAGGTGTATTTTTATAGAGCGACGGTTACTGCACGGAGGTTCACTTTTATTTATAAAATACAACTTATATGATTTACCACAGCGTCTTACAGTGCTTCGAAAATATTAATACGTAAACCAGCCCAAACATTAAATTTCAATAGAAGTAAGAAAAGTAACGTAGTAAGTACGTAGAAGAGTACTTATTAACATACTCGTAAGTAAGTCACAAAGAGGGGCCCGTGGCTAAATAATAACAGCCGCACAGGTCGATCGATCAGGTTAAGCTACGCTTGCCGCGGTTGGTCTGTGGATAGGTGACCATCTTTACATACCGAAACCCCTCCGTGCCTCGGAAAGCACGTTAAGCCGTTTGTCCCGGCTGTCATTCGTAATGCCTAGATATGATGAAGTCACAAAGCATTCATAGAATAAGTTTTTCCTTTATAAACTAATTTCAATATTACCATCACAAAAGCTGCTTATCTTTAGGTATATTCAACTCTCACAATTAATTCAGAACCGCAGTAGTATTCTGCTTAATTGTAAAGAATAAATTAGTTTTTCTTTATATCATACTTTAATTGGTATATCCTCGTGAACAGAGTGCAATTTAGCATAATCAGCCAAAAGTGTTCCCACTGCTGGGACACAGGCCTCCTGTCGGTGACATGGAATGGGCCGTAATCCACCACGCGGGCCCAATGCGGATTGGTAGATGTCATAATATGTCTTCGAATTTTATGGTTCTAGGACGTGCTGCAGTGCGGTTCTGTAACCATCTCACCGTGAAAACTTAGGTGAAGTGAGTGTGGAGTGAGCTGTCAGTATCACCTGATACTAGGGATTGAGGGAGCATACATTTAGCATCTTAATCGAGATTTTAATAATATTTTTTATGATCATTCTATTGATCATTTTATATAATTTCAACGCTATTATTAATATTTTGTGGGGTTTTAAAATAAAATAGCAAAAAAGAAACTCAGTCAGAATCTCAATGTTGTTTTTTTTTTCTTTTTGTTTTCGTAGTGATCACGCCTACTCGTCAGGACTACCCTAGGGTAGTCCTGACGAGTAGGCGTGATCACTTCACCCGATTCACGACATTTCGTGAATCGGGTGAAGTGATCACGCCACACCAACTACGTGGGATTAAACGTGGGTTTTGACAACTAAAATACTAGCTTTGAAATTATACAACGTGTAACGGAAAGGGGGTATCAACCCTGAAGGAGGTGAATGTGCTCATGAAACTCAACAACTTTCCCCAAAGAACATAGGTCGAAATATGAAAAAAAAATTTGGCCCTCCCATAGTAAATCAATCAGCTGGTAGTCAGTTTTGTAAGGAAGGGCCAAATTTTTTTTTCATATTTCGACCTATGTTCTTTGGGGAAAGTTGTTGAGTTTCATGAGCACATTCACCTCCTTCAGGGTTGATACCCCCTTTCCGTTACACGTTGTATAAAATGATCAATAGAATTAGCATAACAAAATATTATTAAAATCTCGATTATGATTGTAAATGTACTTATGCTTGGTCAATCCCTAGCATCAGTGGTATGACACTGACAGCTCATTCCACGCAAGTTTTCACGGTGAGATTTTCACAGAATCGACCGGCTGGTTTCCTCACTTTTTCCTTCACCGTTTTGAGAGCAGTGGTGATGAAATAATTTACACAAAGTAAAGCGCCTGTCGGGCTTCGAGTTCGGACCTACAACTAGTAAGTCGGGGCCGATACTACCGGCACACCACTGCTCAATAACTTTGCTCTCTAATAAAAACAATACAACTAAACAGAATAATAAAAAACGCACATCAAACAAAGGAAGTCGTCTCAGTCGCAACGCTTGACGTATTCCAACCCTTATACAGAGTGTTGTCACTAGAGGGCGAGTAGTGTGTGCTCCCCCTGTATGTCCGCATTCAGTGGGTACAGCTAAACAAAGAGATTAGTATACAGGCTGCAAACTATACAGTGTATAACTGAATTAATGCGCATTATGAATGTAGTTTGTTCAGAATCGTTTACCGAATCGATTGGTGTCATTTTTAATATAGGTAATATTTTATCCCAAAAATAATGAAAACTACATAAATTACAGTCAAAACAAACCAAAATGGACCGGAGATCCAGGCTATATTTCTTTTTTGTTTGTTGCCCCTGTGCGCTTTCGTATATTTCTAATGTGACGACAAGTTTCTCCCACAATCAGTATCACTAATTTAATAAATAAACAATGTCTTATAAACATTAAAAAAAAAATCAGTGTATGTAGTACGATTATAACATATCCTAATGAATGATGAATTGTTTCAAATTAACGTTATTTCAACTTAAACAAATATCAACTTTGTGTTAATGGTTATTAAGTTGATTTCAGAGTGACTAGTACTATTGAAAAAGTAAAAATGTTTGAAGTTGTAGTGTAAACTGAAGCTTATTATGTAGAATTTAAAGCTATTTTTCCATAAACTAATATTTATTTACATTTTTGGCAAATAAATTGCGAATGCATATTATATTGTGGTTGTTGTGATAAGTCAATTCTTTTACATCACTCTTTTAAGTGTGTCATAAGGTGCAACCACAATGCGATCAATCGACGTAGATTGATGACATCGACCAATGAAGCCCAGCGTGGTGCATGACAACCGGCACCCTAATTGCGTAACACACTATTACTCTCAATTTGAATCATTTTGAAGCATATTGCTAATCCATTGCTCCATATGTTCGAAAAGTGTGTGCTCAACAACGTAAATAACACAATGAATGTTGTTGAACTGTCAAAATGAAACTCATTGCTACTGATAGTGTGTTATGCAATAACCCTGCTGTTTATTCTCACTGTGTAAGGGGCCTTTAATCTTTTAGTTAGTTGTTGTTAGTAACTGTTTTCATTCGACGTCATCTTATAGTAAGGATCGAAAATCGGTCGATATGCAATATCGAATAGGAATATATCGAAAACCTCCTATACAGCGTGTAACGGAAGGGGGGTATCAACCCTGAAGGAGGTGAATGTGCTCATGAAACTCAACAACTTTCCCCAAAGAACATAGGTCGAAATATGAAAAAAAAATTTGGCCCTCCCTTACAAAACTGACTACCAGCTGATTGATTTACTATGGGAGGGCCGAATTTTTTTTTCATATTTCGACCTATGTTCTTTGGGGAAAATTGTTGAGTTTCATGAGCACATTAACCTCCTTCAGGGTTGATACCCCCTTTCCGTTACACGTTGTATATTAAGATATGAAGTGCCCAAAAAAATGAATAATTATTTATAGCCTAGTGGACAGATGAACACACTTAGCCTGTAAACCTAAAGCCTTTGTTGACTGTACCTACCCCGGGGGTAGGTGTGTTTGTAGCCCCACCTTTATTGTTTTACGGGGTTGTGTGACGTGTAAACCGTGCCTTCAGTGTTGTTTTGTTACCTATTTTATTTGTCTACGTACCTAGTTTGGATATTGTATTTTTTTTTACAGTGGAACGTGACGCTTCGATCAATGGAGTGTTAAATGAGGGTAGGAGAGAACTGTAGGTCAATATTTCGCAATATGGAGTAGTTTTTGTGTCCCTATTGGGTTCGCAATAAAAATTTATTTTATGATATAATTCTATTTTGAATAATCATTAAATTTAACTTGGAATTAAGCTCAGATATTTAAGTTGAAGCTGATATTCGTAAATAAAATAAGCATGGAGATGGGGATTGCCTTACTTAACCTGGGTGAAATAAAGTTATTTTCTTTCTTTCTTTTCTATATCTTTAAGCCTTTAAAAATATTTTCTAGAAAAATCGTTACAAATACCTGATTAAAACATAAAATTTAACATCGACCCTTATCCGAGTACTAGGCTCACATAACCATTCAAGAGCTCCACATTACCAACCACTCGCACCAAAGCCATAAACAACACAAGATTATACGAATGTTCCCACGTTCCTCTATCCTTGTTGACAACGCTACCCACAACTTTGCAAACAATCACGCGAATTCCAAGTGATTGTGTGTGTTACCCATTAGGGAGTTGTCTGCCTATCCTCGAATGATGGAAGGACGATCGTTTACTTTCTTGTGTTGGTCGGTGGAGGGCGTTTTATGTTGATAGTCTTGAACTTGTTTTGTCAGTTTATGGGTTTGCCCTTCTTTTAGGTTTAAAAGGGGCATTGTGATAGGGTGTGGCTGCCGTTTGTGTGTGAAATCAACACCCTAATCGCGTAAAACACTTTCTACCATAATCCCAAGTAATTTGAAGGAAATTTCTGATAAAGCTTGGACGCTAGTATTTGAATACTGAATATATGGGTCTGATTGAGATTAATCCTCTTGTTGCGTTGTTTCTTCACAGGGTTGTTGGATAAGAAACACTGAACTCATCTAGTCTTAAAACATAATTTATTTTTTACGTTAAGTGTTTTCTGTTTTAAATCAATTTACATTTTAATATCACTGATTCTCTATTATTTACAAATTACTATCCGTTGCTTCATATGTTTGAAAAAATTGTCTGCTCGACAACGCTAATTACGGAATGAATGTTGTTGAATTTTCAAAATGAATGAATTTGCCATTGTGTGTTACGCCGCAGTTTACTGTTGAAGGTTATTTTCCTTCACTACCGTGCCATCTTACCTGATTGTGGATCAACGAGTTAATCTACCTTGCCATTTCCCAAAACAAATACTGGTATTCAGCTGAATACCAGTATTTTACATAGAGCGATTGCCTATCTGACATCCACGACCCAGTAACTGGGTAACACGATACGCCTTGGTGAGACTGGTTGTCAGACTTTTGGGATTCTGACTACCCGTAACGACTGTCAAAGATCTACGAAAGGCAGTCGGAAAACTTGAGGTGAATTTTCCGTCACTACCGTGGCTTACCTGATCCAGGATCAACGAGTACCTACATGGTCGAAAATTCCCGAGCGTTTGTGCCTTACCGCCTTATCACACTAGCGATTCGCAAGCGAGCCCAAAGCGAGGCAAGCCGACCTCAACATAGTTGGGAAAAGGCTAGGCAGATAATGATGCCCCTCAGATGTATGAACGTAAACGAGGCAATAGAAAAACGTAGGGATCTTAGCAGGTGGCGTTCTGCAGTTTCTGCCTACTTCCATGGGATGGAGGCGTGAGTTTATGAGTGTAAGTAAATCATCATCATCTGCCTAGCCTTTTCCCAAATATGCTGGGGTCGGCTTCCAGTCTAACCGGATGCAGCTGAATACCAGTATTTTACATGGAGCGACTGCCTATCTGATCTCCACAACCCAGTTACTGGGTAATACGATACCCCTAGGTAAGACTAGTTGTCAGACTTTCGGGCTTCTGACTACCCGTAACGACTGTCAAATATCTACGAATGATAGCCGGGACCAACGGCTTAACGTGCTTTCCGAGGCACGGAGGGGGTCTCGGTATGTAAAGATGGTCACCCATCCACAGACCAACCGGGACCGCGGGATCTGTGTGTGTTATTGTTTATGAGTGTATTTAAATATAAATATATAATTACGCCACATGCTGTAATGTTTTCATCCATATTCTAATTAATTAAAGTGATGTTCTGCTATTAAATGGAACATGGTAAGTAATATTAATCACCTTTCACTTGACAACCGACGTACCTACCTACGTTATCAAGGTCTCCACAATGTTACATTAATACAAATGATAAAACTGTTATTGCAGCCGACTTTTGTGGCATACTTTTTATTGTACTTTTAACTTTCCCGCGACTTCGCCCGCGTTGTACTCTATTCTACTATCTATAGTAGAATAGAGTACAACGCGAGTGCCGTAGCCATGTTCTAACTCAGTACTTCCAGAGATTCTTTAATATTCGGAATCGATAAATTGAGACGGACTAAATCTTATTTTCGATTTATTCGTGTTAAAAATTTAATTTAATTATTTTAATTGAATTTACGTCTTTTTTCATGCTGATACCGAGAATACATAGAACGCCCCTCGTATCGTCGCTAATATTATGAAAAGGTAAAGTTTGTGAGACTGGATGAAGAAGGTAATCTGTTGAGATACTGATCCGATTTCGAAAATTTGTTTACTGTCAGAAAGCTACATTATTGCCGAGTGCAATAGGGTATGTTTTATACTATATTTGACTAAAACCGTCACGCAGAAGTTTGTCGCGGGCAGAAGCTAGTATATAGATTAAACAGGATGTTTTGTTTAATGATCAGTCATCGTCAGGTCAACAGGTCACACAAGATCAATCGTCATCTGGCGCCAGACTCTGTCTGACCCACCCAACCTTTGGGAGAAAATCTCTTATGTACCTAGATTATGCACTATGTCTTTACATATGTAACATACATCATAAATACATAATTAGCCTACAATGTTCAAACAGGGCCGTAATTCATTATGACCACATCCTTACTTTTGAAACCACGTCAATTCCTTGGCTAATCCCGCCAAAGTCGCGTTGATCTCGCGCAGTTTCCTTCGTTGTGTCATAGACGGCCCTGCTGGGATACAGGCCTACTTTCGGGGAGACGTCACCACGCGGGCCCTAGTGCAAGTTGGTGGGTGTCACATATCTTCGAATTTTTGGTTATAGGACATGCTGGTTTCCTAACACACATTAACTTTATAAAAATCTTAAATTCATACTAAATAACGCACAACCTCTTAAGGGGTCATTGCACTCATCATTATGAACAACTTTTACTATGAGACCAAACCGGAAATCGCGAAAAAAAAATCAGCTGTTTCCTACATTTTGACGAGTTATGCGAACATAAATGTAGGGAACAGCTGATTTTGTTTTCGCGATTTAAGGTTTGGTCCCATAGTAAAAGTTGTTCATAATGATGAGTACAATGACCCCTTAAGAGGTTGTGCGTTATTTAAGTTACACCTTGTATAATGAAAGTGTGCATTAGGGCAGGATTTTCAAACATGCATCCCTAAAGGGGTTAAATGGGGAATGAAAGTTTGTATGATAGTTAGTCATTTTTGCCGATAGGAATTCCATCAGACACACAGCTTGTATAGTATAGAAATTGTACAAAGTTGTTGGTGGACCCCCTGCAGCTACATTTCTACCATATTCCCAAAACTCGACAAAAAATGTTAAGATTAGATCTAACGTAGACCCCCGTCGAGTCTCGTGGACCCCTGGGGGTCCACCTGGACCACTTTGGGAATGAATGGCCTAGGCAAAGTTATACGAGTAATCTATCAGCGATGACGACGATAGAAAAGTCAAAAATGTATGGAACTAACGTAAATTCCAAAAAGTATAAATATGGTCCCGTTCACCCCGTTGAAATATGCTAAGGAAATGCGAAACGCTTTGAAAGCGATTGTCACTTGTCTAGAAGTGAAAAAAGTCACTTATTATCGAATTTTGAATTCGGCCAAGATCTGCGTGAAAGAAGTCGCGTGTACTAGTGTAGTCAGTAAAGTTTGTAACCGGCTTGTGATAGCAAATGTCAACGGTGATAACTTTTAAATAAAAAAATTTTGCAAAGAAATTAAGTGTTATCCTCAAATGACTTAGCAATATTTTCGAAAATGTAGAAGCTTTTTTTTTAAATAGTACCGCTAATATTTTAAATATTATATTACAATAATCGTAATAGAGGTCTAGTAGGATTAATTTATAACATCTAAACCTAACACAACGTACACCATTCAGCCTGCAGTAATATATCCGTTATTAGGTAATGTTTACCTTGGGCCTTCATGAGCCCCGAGGGGTGTATAGCAGGATATTAAGGAAGCCGATATGAGAATCAGTAATTGAGCCACTACACTGAGCCGGAAAGGACAACCCAAGAGGCCCGACAATGCTTAGAACAGTATATAAGGTCCCATTAAAATAGATGGATAAACTTTTAGAAAACATTCAGACCACCAAAATAAGGACAACGGTAAAAAATATATTTAAAAAAATGCATTAGATACTTACAAGAAAAACAATCAGCAAACTAAAATACACTAATGAGCCGGCAATTTATTAATTTTAGGTCAAAATAAAATCACTTTAACTAGTGCTTTTTTGCTTGGATATCTTTGGTTAGACGTACTGAGCGCTGTGTTAAAATTTGTCCATCTATTTTAATGGGACCCTGTATAATTTCGCAGTGAAAATACTACGAGGTAGAATAGGTATGAAGAGTAGTAAAAAAACCGTCCAAGTGCGAGTCAGACTCGCACGGATCTAGGCGGCGGTCGATTCTGTAAAAATCTCTCCGTGAAAACTTGCGTGGAATGAGCTGTCAGTGTCATCCCACTGATGCTAGGGATTGACCAAGCAAACATTTACAATCATAATCGAGATTTTAATAATATTTCTTTATTCCAATTCTATTGATCATTTTATATAATTTCAAAGCTAGATTTTAGTTGTCAAAGGTTTGTTGAAGGCAAAAACGCCGAAGAAAACACATTTCTTGTATGAAGACCCCCATTTATTTTTTATTACTCTCTCTTATTATTACTCACGACGTTTTCCTTCACCGTTTTGAGAGAAGTGGTGAAGAGATAATTTGCACAAAGTAAAGCGCCTGTCATGGTTCGAACCTACGACCTGCAACTCGTAAGTAGCGGCCGTTACCACTGGGACACCACTGCTCTATACCACTCTCCATCTAATTTAGCATTTGTCCGTGAAATTCATCTTATGTATTTGCAAAGAATTTTTGAATTTCGAATTTTCAATTTAGAAACCGGAGGTTGGATACAAAACAGGTCCCTAATTAAGGTCAATTAAGACAAGCAGCCACAAAATGTTTTTAACAACACACACAACATAACATCACGCCTTGAACACCCTCGAAGGGTTGATCAGGGGAGAATCTAAAGTACTGTAGAGCTTACAGCCTATTTGGTGCTCACATATATTTTATTATATTTTTTAATTTTTATATTATATTATATTATTACATACAGGATGTATGTAATAATATAATACATTTCCCAGGACAAAGTCGTTTTATTTTTCATTTTTATTATGCATTTTTAAATTTAAATTTTTCTTTCCATAACACAATTTTACGACTTTGGAAGCACCCAAGTCATTTTCTGGAACTAATAAAATTGTACTTTGCTGATAACACCAAAAAATATCGCGCTCTATTATAACCACAAACAAAAAAGTTGTGACGAAATTTCGAATTATTAAAAAGAAACATTATTATTTAAGATATGGGTGAAAACTAGGATAATATGACACTTCCTATCCCTAAGAAAATTGTATCGGTCCTTCTACCAAACAGCCTGTATATATTTTATATTGGACGTTTTTTTTATAATTTTTTGACAATTTTAATTATATATTTTTTAATGAGTTTGTTGAATATTTAAATTTAATTAATCACAATTTTATTTTGGGTTTTTATCTCATTAGAATTTAAAATAGTTAATAATTTAAATGTAGACCTTAGAGTGTAAAACTATGGACTAGATTTATGTCTGAAATAAATAAATAATTATTATTATTATATAACCTCTGCGGCTGACTGCCCGGTTGGTCTCGATGTTGCAAACGCTACTGCTGAGCTTGGGCTGCTGGGTTCGATTCCCGGGTCGGACAAAGTGTATTAAGGAATTTCTTAGTAACAGTCCGGAGTATGGAAGTGGGCGGTTTAATACCCCCGTGCATCGGAAAGCACGTAAAGCCGTTGGTCCTGCGCCTGATCTCTCCCCGGCCGTGTCGGATTACCGTCCCATCGGACTTTGAGGGTAAAGGAACCGAGAGTGCACCTGTGTTTCCCCACACACTTCTGCACTTATAATATCTCCTCCGTGCCTGCCTAATCTCCGTTAATATTTGCCATCGTGACCGAAACAGGTCGGGAGGCTATTATAACCTCCGCGAGTCGGTTATAGATTGTATAAATACGAGACAAGCATTAATTTGGTTAAAGATTAAAATAGAAAACAGAAAGGGATCTGTCCAGTTGACAAGCGGGAAGACAGAAGATGAAAAAATATATAAATGTAAAAACGTAAATTCATTCTAGGAATAATTATCCATGTTATACACAAACTGATTAATTATTTAACAACATAAATAACACAACACAGCAACATAAATAACTCATGTTCTACAGACGTAACTGCCATTTAATGAACATAACAAGACGAAATCACAATAATATTTATAGCCCGCAATCTGAATGAAGCAGCATCTCATTAAAATACCTAATTACGGCTATTTCTATCAAATTCCCGGTATTGCTGTACCAGGGGGTCATAGGATCGAGAAACAAGGAAGTGACGCCGATAACGCGATAAGTGAGACACGTTTAGATCTTCACATCGTGTATGACATACACATGTTTCTTTGAAATGTTATATAAATCACTGTTTTGACTAATCTGTTTATTCATTTATTCATAAAACAATTTTTACATTGTGTTGAATATGTGTATACTCGTACACATGCAAAGAACAAAGAACTATGAATTATTAATTAACATTCCAAGTGAAATTCAAATATACGAGTAATATAGTGCCAAACAGTTTTAGATATGTCAAACAGTTTTCAATGTAATGTCAAACAGTTTTAAATATAATGTCATAAGTTTCTAGATTATAATATAATAAAGACTATTTATTTATTATTGTGTGACATTAGTTCCGATATATTTCTCGTTTAAATTGCTATTTATTTACTGACATAAGGTTTTTTATTGGTATGGTTTTTGTATTTTTTTTTTGTATAGTATAATATTTTGCATGTATTGTTATATATTTGTACCTACATTTAATAATGTTGATAATATTAATGTTTCATGCTGAATTATATTCGAACGCAACGTGAATTGTTACTGAATAATAATTGAATTGAATTGAATCTTACGAGCGTGATTTGAATATAATTTTATTCTAATCTTATTTTTTATGTGAAGTCTGATTTATTTTTTCTTTTTAATTGTATGTTTTTAATTTTATTTTGTACCTAACATCCCTTGATGGTCGAAATAAACATTTTTCATTGTTAGTTTTAAATGTTTCTTCTTTACTGTTTGTATTTCCTATGCGAGTCCCAAATAAAATAATTTTCTTTCTTTTTTTTTAAGAATTATTTAAAGAAAAAATTACGCATCCATATAATTAATATGATTAACATTTCTAAAAAAGTAATCTCCAATAAACACGAGTCAACTGCCAAAACGGCGATAACGAACATCTTGAATGCCGATTACCAACACTTGTGAAATACCTAATGAGACACTTGTTTCGGAGAATAGGTAGGTACTTACTTATCTTGTAAATTAAAAAAAAAATCTTTGGTTTTAACCCAAAAACAAAGATCAATTTTTTTTTTCCTTGTTTCATTCCTCGGAATCGTAGTACTATATAGGAAAGCTAGAGTTCAAGAGTGGATAGTATTTAAGGTAACTAGTGCAAAACCTTTCAGTCTTTTGAAACCACAAATAAATATCTGATGAACGAGAAAATATGTATATTATGTGTAAACGGAGAGATTGTTGTGTTTCTAGAAATTATTACAGATTGATTAGAAAAACTGAAACGATATAAACTAAGTCACACATTAATTCACTAGTAACTTAGTATATAACTTTACAGACACAAAAACAAAACGTAAATAACTAGTAACTTAGTATTTAACTCAACAGACAACATGGGTTCTAACATCTTAACGCGATAAAACAAAAAAAAAAAAATAACTCGAAGATTTTTATGGAGTCAACGACCGCAGCTAGTGCAGTTACTTGAAAATTTAGAGATGCCACGAATAGTGAATTGGCCGAATAACGAATACCGAATATTCGGCAACGCTGTCGGCCGAAGCGTCGAATATTCGGCCGCCGAATATTCGGCGCGAAGTACATGCTTGGTGGGGGCGCGTTAGCTGGAATAAGACAAGTCACAACCTGTTTGCGCGCGTTGTTGGGTGCAGGCAAACATTGTTTGTATTTGATTCAATTGCGAGTAAATCGCGTCACGGAGCGCTTGCTTTGCTAGTGTACAAAATAAATATAAATAATACGTAAATTGAAATTTAATTACTATTTTGCTAAGAAGTTTGTCCCTTAGTACATTTTCAATTGTTTTTTCGTCAAAAGGCTTATAAAATGACACCGGTTAATAAAAAATCGCCCATATGGGAATATTATGAGATTTGTAGTGAAAATAATAAACTGGCCCAGTGTTTGTTATGTAGCATCAAGATCTCAAGAGGCGGACAAGGAAAGAAAGCAAGTAAGTAAAACTTTAGGTTACTTTAATAGTTTCGAAATACGTTTACTTAGGTAGGTGGTTGTTTGTTAACTGGTTACGTCTAAAACTACGAGCCTACTTACCTCGTTGTTGTACTGTACCTACTTTCAAAAGAAAGGAGATCGATTTGCCCTGGATGTTTCGGAGTAAAGTTTTGTAAGAAATTATTTATATACCTATATTTATTTGATTTTCTATAAGATAGATAAGGGAAACAAAATAAAATTATTTATTTAACTATAATTATAATTAATATCGGTTTTTTTTATTTACAGCTACAACCTCTTTAAAAAACCATCTTAAAACCAAACATGCTGACCAATACGCTGCTTTAATTAATGTTCCATCGACAAGTGGCAGCAACATGGGCAGTACTTCTACTTCTGCCGATGCCAAGATGTCAGCAGAACCTGGAACGTCCAGATCAAAAGAACGGCAGCTCACCCTGAAAGAAACATCAGAACGGAAATTGCTCTGGGACATTAATGATCCGAAATCAATAAAATATCATTACTTGATTGGCGAAATGATTGCTTTGGACAACGAACCATTATCACTTGTGGAACGAGTTGGATTTCAGAGACTTATGGCAAACGCTTTGCCCCATTATAAAGTACCTGGTCGCACTTACATGACCGAGAAAATTGTTCCGGATATATACAACAGAATTTGTGCTAAAATAGAAGCCAGTATTTTATAGGCAGCAGCATTGTCAGTGACATCTGATATATGGACATGCCAGCACAATAACGAGAGCTTTCTGAGCTTCACTGCGCACTGGATATCTCCAGAGTTCATTCTGGAACATGGCGTTTTAGCTATGAAATCATTTCCTGGCTCACATTCTGGTATCAATATTGGAAAAGAACTCAATGCTATTACAGAAAGATGGAATATTCCTCAATCCAAGCTCCATTTACTTGTCCATGATAGTGGCGCTAATATGATAAAAGGTGTGCGAGATGCAGGATATGATTCAGGCAGGTGCTTTATTCATTCACTACAACGAGCTATAGATCATTCTCTACAATCTCAACCAGAAGTACAACAGATGATAGCTGCTGCGAGACGAATTGTTACCCATTTTAATCATTCTGGCATAGCAGAGCAGAAACTTAAATCTATTCAACAAGAACTTAACTTGCCAAACCATCAACTAGTACAAGATGTGAGCACACGCTGGAATTCTACGTATTATTTAATGGAGCGATTGATAGAACAAAAGCGAGCTGTCTCCTTGTACATAACAGATCATGAAAGTTTAATAAATCTGACACATGCTCAATGGGAACTATTGGAACAATGCATCAAACTCCTCAAACCATTCGAAGAAATAACAAAAATAACAAGCTCAGGTATCTCTTGCATCTCTGAAGTGATTCCACATACAGTAACTTTATTAAAATATCTGGGAAAAGCAGAGACAGCTGAGAAAGTACCTAATTTAGTCACGATGAGATCTACACTGCAGGCAGAGCTAGAAAGGCGATTCAACTTCGATGATAAAAACAAATATCTGGTTGCTACTTTTCTGGATCCTCGCTTTAAAACGAGTTTTCTAGGATTGGTTCAAGCAGAAAAAGCAAGACAAACAATTCTTTTAGAAGCTCTAAAAAAAAGTTGTGATGAACCAAGTAGTACCGATGACGATTCTTCTCCAGCGCGTAAGAAAAGAAACTTGAATGAAAATGATAGGACTGTTGAAATACACGACAGTTTCTGGAACTGCTTTGAAGAAGTCGCTACAGATAATATGGGAAATGCTAATGATGACGTCCTCCTCGGACGTGGAGAAGAATGCTGTGGCAAACGAGTTGGATTTTTATTTGAAAACAGTTCGCCTAGATCGGAAGGCCGATCCTTACAAGTGGTGGTCAGCAAATGAAAAACAATACCCGAACCTTTCGAAATTTGCAAAAGTTTATCTTTCTTCGCCTGGAAGTAGTGTTTATAGTGAGAGGTTATTTTCTGAGGCTGGTAACGTTTACGATGAAAAGCGCAGTCGTTTGTTACCAAAAAATGCTGAAAAGCTCGTTTTTATTCATCACAACTTACCACTGATTAATTTTAAGTACTAAAATGTTGTAATTTGGAAATAAATACATAATTTTCAGCAAAACAACGTGTCTTTTTCTACATGATTTGCTATTCGGTATTCGGCCGAATAGTACGTACTATTCGGCCGAATACCGAATACCAAAAAAATGGCCGAATAGGCCGAATACCGAATAGTTGCCGAATATTCGTGGCATCCATACTTGAAATATCAGTGTTTTTTTTTTTTACTTCACAGAAGACTTACACTAATGGGCATCGATATCTAAACAGGATATCGATACCCATCACGAAAAAAAAAACTGATTTGATACCTACTTGGTTAACTGCACAAACAGAGGTGGCTGACCCCAAAAAAAAAACACTTTCTGTTTTATTATGTTTAGCTATCGATACCCACTACGTCTGCAGAGTTTCGCTACCTAATTCAATATAACCCTGTATAATAAATGAGAGAATTGGCCTTTTTTTAACCGACTTCAAAAAAAGGAGGAGGTTATCAATTCGACTGTATTTTTTTTTTTTTTTTTTTTTTTTTTTTTTTCTTTTTTTTTTTATGTTTGTTACCTCATAATAACCGACTGGGTGAACCGATTTTCATGATTCTTTTTTTATTTGAAAGCTGGTGCTTCCCGTGTGGTCCCATTGTCACCATTTCAATATCTGATGATGGGATCTTGTAGAAATCGGGGGAACTCTTCAATAAATAACAGCAGATTAACCGCGATTGTTGCTATAGCATATCTAAGCATTGTTTACACCATCACACAACATAATATCACGCCTGTACTCACTACAAAGGTTATAATTTTTTTTTATTATAATAATAATTAATACCAGTAAAACAACCGCGATTGCTGCTATCGCATATGTATGCATTGTTTACGCAATCGCACAACATAACATCACGTCTGTACCCTATAAACGCAGATGCAGCTTCCTGTCACTGATATTTACATAGCAAGTAGTGTTTATATGAATTTGATTGGGGTAGATATAACTAAAAAGTGAAAAATAAAAAATTTTATATAAAAAAAAACAACCGACTTCCAAAAAAACACTACAAAGTGAAAAATAATTTTAATTTTGGAAGTCGGTGTCAAAAAAACAAAATGCAGAACCAACGACACCGACTTCCAAAATTAAAATTATTTTTCACTTTGTAGTGTTTTTTTGGAAGTCGGTTGTTTTTTTTTATATAAAATTTTTTTTTTGCATAGTCTGCCTGACAGAGCTTATAAAATCGAACAGTGCCTGACGCCGCAGGACACAACAGCTATTTAGTACAGACGCCAACACATCAAGCACTATCTGTCAAATTTAATAGATTATCAACTTTATCGCTAAAACATGAGGTTCAAAGTTGATAGAGAAAATTAGATAGTTACCGGTAGTTTCATGTGCAAAATGAATCGCAAAATATTTCCTAATTTAGACAAGCATTGTAATTAAATATTGTGCTAGAACAATGACATGAACATTACTAAACCATCACCAAATTTGTGCAACGCATACTATTGTTTAATTCACAATAAGTAGGTACATAAATTAAAATTGAATTTCACCGAGTTAATAGCTAGAAAATAGGTATTCAAATTATTCATATTACCAACGTCCAAACATTTGGACTCGTGGCTAAATAATAACAGCCGCACGGGTCTACGCTTGCCGCGGTCGCTTTGAGGATGGGTGACCATCCATTATACAGAGTTATTGGTAAAACATTTACTCTAATCTCAGGACTATATTACTAACATCATAAACGACAACTTTTGTTCTATGACTTTTATTAATTCATCAAACAAAAATAAAAATATTCGATTTTCTGTTACGAACTCGCGAAGCAAAAGAAAGCGCTAGTTAGGTAAACAAACTGCAGTGTCTAGTGCAAAATTCAGCGGAGGGGAGCGGGGGGGAAATCTTAAAGGTTTGTCTTTGGTAGATGTATTATGTCTTGTAAAAAAATCAAAGTTGTTGTTTATGATGTTAGTACCTAATCCAATCCTGCAAGGTGTTTTACCAATAACCTTGTATATCGAGACCTCTCCTTGCCTCGGAAAGTACGTTAAGCTGTTGGTCCCGGTGTGCTCGTAGACCTTTGACAGTCGTTACGGGTAGTCAGAAGCCAGAAAGCCTGACAGTCAGTCTTACCAAGGGGTATGGTGTTACCTAGAAACTGGGTTGTGGAGATCAGATAGGCAGTCGCTCAATGTAAAATACTGGAATATTCAGCTGCATCAGGTTAGACTGGAAGCCGAATGCAATATAGTTGGGAAAAGGCTAGGAAGATTTATATATTTACCAACGTCCAAACGAAGGCTGGGAGCACCCACCATATTACCAAGACTATTATGATGCTGGTTCGAGTCCTTTTTTAGTGTATTCCGAATCCGATTACCAGTATTCCTGTCAAATGTATAGGAGCGAAGCTTATTCAGCGTACTTAGACTTAAACGTCGTCCTTTCTAAAAAGTCTACGTTTTATATGCCTATTTATTATTTCAGCACTAATCATAAATTCATTCACTTACTGACAGACAACGCACAGCCAAAACCACTAGGTTTTGATTGAAGCATGAGCGCAAGACTTCCTTACAAAACTCAATGGGCTAAATAGGGAGTAAAAATTTACATTTTTTCTGCTGAGAAATCCACACATGAAGCTTGATTATGCATAAATTCTGGGAACATCGCGGAAATCCCCGTTATCGAATACATATTTACCTACCTACAATCTGAGAAAATATCGATATTATTGAATACATTGATAAACATGTATTGACGTGACGTCAGGGATGGCCGAGAAAGGATCTACAATAATACTTACTGACCTTATTGATGACGTCACCAAAAAGGCTGAAGATGAACTTGCAAACTCCGAACGCTATGAATAGGTGAAGTAATATAGGAAGAGCAAGCTAAGTACTTATAGGAAAGAATAACTGTAAGATTCTTCTTACAAATAAAAAAACAATGTAAGTTTCTAATGCTTTGGAAGAACCCTTGTCGAGCGATGACTAGAAAACGGATCGAGATGATGAAGATAGCATATTTAGAAAAAGATACCCATCACTTCTGCAGAGTTCCGTTAGCTAATTTTACCTATATGACCCTGGATACTCAGAAGTCTTAGAACACTTCTCAGTCAATCTTAAAGGGTAGATACTATTAATTTGATTGAATAGAAGACAATCAAATAACAAATATTGGTTCATCTCCGCACTGTTGTTGCTTACTCCGGTTGTATCAATAGCAGTATTAAATTATATTAATATTCTGATTATTCATAGCGTTTTCTTCTGTTTAACTTTGTGATATTCCATCCTTCCGCAAATATTTTCGAGTATTTTGATACTAACTGGTTTTGGGATGTTAAAGTTATATAACATGTTTTTTTTTTTTTTGTTATTCCATAACTCTAAGGTTATATTCTATAAGTAAAAATAATACAAAAAGTCTTAGAATATGTGTTCCAAAAATGCATAGTTTCGAAGATATCATCAGTCATGTTTGATGAAAATAAAATGTTCTTAGAAAGTTCACCTAACTAATTTTGTTTGCTTACCGTACAAAATACCTACTAAACTAGACTCTCGATGTGTGTAGGTATCTAAGTTTCATTGACAAATACGAGTAATTCATTTTCATTCATATTTTTTTTCACTTGTTTGCATCTTGTTTTTTTTTTTTTTTTTACAATTGTTTATTGCATTGCGTTTTGTTTGTAATTTTTTTTTGTTTCAATAACTTATTTTATTTAACCATCTTAAGTATGTATGTGTGTTACTTTTTAGTCCGTAAATCGCTCTGTACAACGCCTTGGGATTCTATAATTTTGCACATGGCAACATAAATAAGTAAATCGCTAATTTAGTCTTACTTTATTTTGTCGCCAGTCTCAGTACCCACTATGTTATTAAATACACTAGACTTTATCTATAATCTCAACAGATGTGATCTTCTAGTTGTCCTTTACCTTCTCGTCCCTTATAAGGAAATATAGATGGTGCGTAATCAACGCCACGGCTTTTTTGATCGACGTAAATAAATTGTCATCTTCTATCTCCGTCTTCCCAAAAATGGAAGTAATACGACATTATTAATTCAAAAGTAAACAATTGCCAAACAGTTGTTATTCTGCACCAAAATGTTGCTATCATCATTGACCTTAACGTATCGAGGTTCAAATTATTCCATTTTATAGTTAGTCTACTTAAGCCCCAAAAATCCACCCAGAGAGAAAAAATGAAAACGTATGTGAGGAGTTAGCTCAAAAGTTTAAAAGAGCCAAGACAATTTATCCGGGGGATGTCAAAATAGCACAACATAAAAAGGCTATATTTTAAACCAGACTAGATTCCACAGACCAACGACAGTCATAAAATAAAACATCTTTATACACACATACGTCACAGCATAGTCTGCACTGTGCAAAACGTTGGAACGCCAGTGTAATCGTCCGTCGTCTAACAGTCCTCAGGAGATTTAGCGACTTGTCAGCACAAATTACAAGTCGTGCAACTAACATTATACCAGCTAAAATAAGTACTAAAGTAGCTACGAGATACAGCACCGAGCGTGAAATTACATTTTCGACTTCTTTATTTTAAGTGGCCAGTAAAGTATACAAAATTGAAGTCCTAAATAAAACCTTGAAAATAACATTTGAAGTAAATTACTTTTATCATGAAGATTTTATACATAGCGAAGTAAAAAAGAGTAGTAAAGTAGATTAGGACTAGAAGAAAGGTACAGTAAACTCTTCTGAACACTGAAACAGTTTTATTGATATCGCGTACCTGAGAATAAAAGTTGATCAAATTGTGTCACGCGGAAAAAAGGCTCTAAGATAGGAAGAGCTCTTGTATTTACTGTCGATGAAGACATGAATATGCGACTATGAAGAATTCACTATTCTCGTGAACTAATACAAGACTTATATACAACGTGTAACGTTAAATGCGCCAAACCTGAAAATAGTTTGATCAGAATAACGAGCAGAATTAATTGAACCACTTTTTAATATAGGCCACATTTTTCAAAAAATCTTTATTAAAAACGTTGCCGTGTCTATTTATTAATAGGTCAAGCAAACCAATGTCAGCGCGGCGCAGCGGCCCGGTGACGACTCCTCCCTCGATAAAGCGTCGTCGCAGACGCAAGAAACGATCAGAATGGCCAGTAAAACTAAAACAGCACATAAAACCTTTACAATTTTTTTAATGACTTATTTTCTCTCTGAAATAGGTCAATTGAATTAAAAATCAGTTGGGGTGTCTGAGGTTTTGCGCATTTAACATTACACGTTGTATAAAACCTGACAGTAAGCTTAAATTGGCAGTAAGCGTATGGCGAGTTGTCGTAAAAATTTAAAAGAGTTAAAACTGACCAAGATAATATATCTGAGGGAGTTCCCGGAAGGAATTTCCGAAGCACTTCTGTTGTTTACCTTAGTTGAACGCGGCGTTTATTGAATTTTCGGGAGCTCTTGTATTTATTGTCTATAAAGATATGGAGGTGACACTATCAAGAATACTGTACTTGTGAACGAATACGAGACTTATAAAACCTGACGCTAAGCTTGTACTGCACCTACCAATCTGCTACCGAAAATTCAATAAACGCCGCGTTCAACTAAGGTAAACGACAGAAGTGCTTCGGGAATTCCTCAATGAATCTGCATCCAGCTTCGAAGCACTGAATCACAATAAAGTCAGGGTAGTTATGGCACCCTGGGGCGGGATCAACACATTCCCGTTTGTAACGCCGAACAAATTGGAATATTCTCATTTCACACGGAACGAATTTGTGCTATTACGTTTCTGGGCGTCAATTCGTTTAAAGGGACTCTTTTGGTGATTTTTTTTTTTGCCGTACTTGTAAACAATTTTCAGCTTTATGACGAGATAAACATTCAAGCAATTTAGATTCAAATTTAGAGTCAGAATAAGGTTCAAAGTTTTAAAGCAATCTTTTAAACTAAATACTTTATTAGTTCCGTTCTGTATCAGTAATTAAATACAGAGTACACGTCAGCTCTCATTTATTTCTTGCTTAATGAAACACATTGTTTGAAGCACCGTGCGTCGGAATTCAGTTTGCTCCACAATGCTTTTTGTAATAAATTGTTACCAGACATGCTGATAGTTTTGTGTTAGCATTTAAAATGTTGTTTATTATTATTTCATTTTTTACTAAGCCATTCATAAAACTCATCGTTATTACTTCTTCTGAACGAGTCTTTATCCTTCTCTACATTACATCTTAGCCCAGTTGCCTCAACCATGAGGCTATGTCACTATAATATCTACTAATTCAAATCTTGCTCTCCAATTCCACCATCCCAAAACGAATCACTCAAAACATTCAATGTTGCTTCTCCCGACTCTTCCCAAATCCTGAGTACCTTCGCAAATTGTTTTCGAATCCGTCAAATCATAATCTTTTCTATATCGCAACATACTGGTACACATATGCCAGATTTTCCGGTTCGTATATCAATCAGTACCGTACCGACAGCTGACGACTTTTTGAACGAGATTCGATGCGACCCCCCTGCTCCCTATATCTTTTGCCGTAAAATTTCGGTAGTTGAAAATGCATTTTGTCAGCGATAGAGGAGTGAGCACAGATTTTACGATGCTTGTCCCAACTCTCGTGATGTTCAGGAATTGAGTGACAGCATCAGTGTTATCTTATCACTATCTACTTAATGTTTGATATAAAATATTTAATAGTATCATGTGAGTCGTCAATGTTTACTGTTGTATATGAACTTATACTGTTGTGAATGATACTGGACATGATTTTATTGGGTCACATTTGCTGAGTTTATGAAATCGTGTGCGTGGTATAGGATTTTAATAAATTAGTGAAGATTTGGATATTGATACTCTTTCTGGCCCTAAAATTTTAATGTGATGCAAATAACAGTCTCCTAATAAGAAGAGATTTACTAACTGAAAGAGAGTAACTAATGAAGTTAACAAAATAACTTTGCTCTAGCCAAGAAACAAGAAAATAAATTGAACCGATCAAAACAGTGATTAAGGAGCACACCTCCCGAAGGACCAGATTATCATCACGATTTGAACCCCGGAGAACTGAGCCGTAAACATCTTAGTCCCTTCCGGCCCATAATAAATGACAGAGCCAATACGGTCAAACTACGTAAACTCCTACTTACTCCTTAAGGAATATATATGGCAACCCCAACTAAAACTATCATTCTCAGTGTTACTAACTACAAATATTGAATCTTATCGATATTGGTTTTCTTGGCCAAGTTGTAGCGGCAGCATGAAAATTCATTTCAAATGTCTTTGGAAAGTTTATATCAGTTTCATATCTAGTACAGTTGGGATTATTGTTGGGACTGTTTGTGCGCCATATTAAAGAGGTCATAATCGACTGCGATTTTGATCAGTGCAGGAAAGTTCTTTGTTATATTGTTGGTGTGAAATTATTTTAAAGTCGATAAGACGGGGCGGGGCTGGTACCTACTCGATCATCTGGATCCGAATAAGATTATATAAAAAAAAAAGGAAAGTTTTCCCATTTTTAATTTTCGGGTAAAAGTAAACATCCATTTTTCTATGGGATTATTGTATGAAACTATTTGGACAGGACAGCGTCTGTCTGGTCAGTTAGTAGGTAAATAAAAGAGGTCGAGAATCACCTCTGTGGCGTGTAAATAGAGCCTAATGTTAAGATGTGGGCTCATAGGCCGCTATAGGTCGATTATGACGAAGAATTTTGCTTCATAGAAAATTGAAGAGTACTGGCCGCTCATAATACTTTTTAATCTAACTTATAGCTAGGAAAACAATCGTTCAACTTAAAGCTTATCGTCAGTTATTTTAATTTATTAAAAACTAGCGACCCGCCCCGGCTTCGCACGGGTGCAATGCTGATCACTACATAGTATAAAACAAAATCGCTTCCCGCTGTCTGTCTGTCTCTATGTATGCTTAGATCTTGAAAACTACGCTACGGATTTTGATGCGGTTTTTTTTTATAGATTCAAGAGGAAGGTTTATTATATGTATAATACACGCATAATATAGTAGAGAAACACTGATAATTTTAGAGCCATTATTTCTCGTAAAAAGTATAGGATAAAAAATCCCTAAGAGATAGACATATACCATTGTGGATTTTTTTGTAGACCTTTTTAAGGTGTACAATACTGTAGTACAGACGCCAGCACATCAAGCTACTACAATCTGTCAGATTTCTTTAATAGATTTTCAACTTTATCGCTAAAGCATAAGGTTCGAAGTTGATTGGGAAAATCTGACAGTTTCGGGTAGCTTGATGTGCTGGCGTCTGTACATTATTTTGATCTATCTCGTAGGATTCAGCCAGCGTTTGCAATTTAAACGCAAAAAATGTGTTTATTTACGACATCACATTAGAAACCTCTAATACCATCAGTGTTTCTCTACTATATTATGCATGTATTATACATATAAACCTTCCTCTTGAATCACTTTATGTATTAAAAAATACCGCATCAAAATCCGTTGCGTTGTAATATACAATGTGTTGCTTTGCATCCTTGTCAAATTCAAGGAGGTAACTATGCTAATGATTCTCGACACGAATTAATAATAAAATGAGCAGGTATTTTTTTTTATATTTTTCTAATTTTCGGAAATCGGCATGTGTGGTACACGCATGTTAAAACGCGGCCCGTGTGATACCGCACTGCAACTGCCCTTTCACACACACACACAGACACATAAAAACACGGCCGTAGAAACAATACCATAATTTTACCTACCCCTGCGCGCACGCACCACAACCCTACTACCTCCCTAACCCCACCCGGCCACGTCCAGACGCCAACTAGTGTGATTGATGTCGCCGTCGTGAGCACGTCTTTCTTATACGCAATAAGTGGAGACAGCCTTCGTCGAGCTGTGCAGATGTTCGCAGAAATGTTTCCCAATCGGCCACCACCGTCCCAAAACGTCATGCTCGCTGCTACTCAGAGACTGCGGGATTAACGCCACTTAGACGTCCCTTGGGCACGCTCAAGTTCGCGGCAGCGTTGGTCTGCCTGTCGCCTTGCAGCGAGAACCACGGGCGAGCACGCGAGATGCTGGTCAGCAGTTTGGAGTGCACCACTACAAAGCATGTCGTCTATTGAAGAGGGAACATCAACACCCATTCCTGGACCTGTGGCCTGGCCTCCCCGGTCTCCGGACTTAACGCCCCGTACTTTTATTTGTGGTGAGACATTAAAAAACTAGTGTACACAGACGAAATAACAAGTTTTAGAGAATGAAGGGAAAAAGTGGTTAGTACTTTCGACACTGTAAAAACGAATGTGTTTGTGTTGCGAAAGCTGAAGGAAAACCAGCAACGTCGCGCTAGACTGTGTCTAGAACGTGAAGGTGGACATTTCGAACAATACTTCCGGCTAGCTTAGGTAATTTATTTATTAGTACATAGACAATAATTTGTAAATACGTAGTTAGTTGATGAAAATAAGTTGATTTCAAATTTTTAACTACGCCAAAAATACCTAAAATTCCTGCTCACACCAGTTCTCCTAAACAAAATTAACTCTTAAACCTTAACCCATGCTTAACTAGCGAAGCTTTCCATTTTTGAAAGTAAAAATCATTTTAGATTTAGTAGATATGTACACGAAGTGAAGTATTTTTGGCGGTCCTAAGGCCCGTTAAATAGGAAGGAAAATTTCAAATCAACCAATTTCATGCACAGATAATTAATGACTTTCAATTGACTAACTGCAGGCCCTCTGGTTTTTATTACTTACTTTTATTATGTATCAAAACACCGCGCGCCGAGGGCGCCGTTTTTATTACTAAGATCTAAGATTTACAATTTCATTGTTTACTGTTCGTTTTCCAAAATAAAATAAATTGTATACTTAATGCAAAACTAACACTTTATTAATCAGCTGATAACTACGTACCTCCTCTTACAGGTTTTTATTATTACCTATTTATTTTGAAACCGGCCACTAACGAACACATAAATTCTCTAAAACCGGACAGGAAGAAAACAATACAAGTAAAACCAGTAAATCATCCAATTTCTAATCTTAACAGACAGTGCTAGTCCTCATCAGCTGGCGACCATAAGAAGGCCCGGGGGAATGCCCAAACGCAATTTTAAAACAATGGTAATATTTTACAAAGACAAGGGGTAGCACTGCCGGTCATCGACATGCACGCACACAGCGACACTAATAAGCAAACGGGGCGAATGGGGCGATTCTGTTCTTTGAAAGTGGTTTATTCTGAAATACTGTCAAACTTAAATAACTAAAAAACAAGTATGTATTCATTATTGAACAGGTATCGTAATTTAATTTGACTATTTATGTCTTCCCTAACAGCCTCCTGAAATTTGACGAGGATGCAAAACTGCACCTTGTATAGGGACAGACAGACAGGGAAGCGACTTTGTTTTATACTATGTAGTAATAACCGTCTTGATAAAACAAAAAAAAACTTTATAATGTGTGAATAAGTAGGTGACCTACACTGAAAGTAGGTAGGTAATGATAATTAATAAATCAGTTTACGTAGTATTTTACGTAAATCCAAATGTTTTTCTCGGTTCTCAGTTTCTCAGTGATACTCGTAACTAAGATGCACCTACTTTTAGGTGCCTATTCGCTCCAGACGAAACTTTAATCTCTGCAAAAACAACTTTATCAAAACTGTTTTCGTAGTACTCGTATTATCATTTGTTTTTTTTTTTTCTACTTCTTTTGATAAGAAATAATGTGCTTAGTGATTTACGTCGTTAAGCTTCGAACTGGAGACCTCTTTAGCCCCATACAACGCTGGAGCCATTGAGTTGATAACTAAACAATGCTTTCAATTAAAATTTGCACACCAACCGGTCAATTCTGTAAAAAATCTCACCGTGAAATCATAAGTGAAGTGAGCACTTAATAGTGTTAACCCCTAGCATTAGGGAATGATAGTGCTCACTTCACCTAAGTTCTCACGGTGAGATTTTTACAGAATAGCACCGCTGGTACAGATAATGCCATCGCACCGCATCGCATCGCATCGCAGACAAGTGTGCAACATTCAACGACAATACAACAACAGTACATTTAACTAGCGATAACCAGTAGCGATTAGGAAGAAGAGTAGGGCGCGTCTTCGTGGATGGCACTATCTGTAGAATATGACGGGAACCTAACTAAGGAAACTACGGAAACCTACCTATAAGACTAGCTTTTGGCCGTGGCTTCGCCCGCGTGCAGTGAAACGTATTACCAGGATAAAAAGTATCCTATGTGTTAATCCAGGTTATAATAAACTATCTGTGTGCCAAAGGTCATTGGGTTTATCTGACCCGCTTTGCTTTATTAACCAAAATAATATTAAACTAAAGATAATATTGTGACCTTTATTTGATAAAAAATCGATGGAGGAAAATGTATAAAATCGTTAAAAAAACAAACGGTTTCAGAGGATTTTATTTCATCTTATCATCATCTGCCTAGCCTTTTCCCAACAATGTTGGGGTCGACTTACAGGCTAACCGGATGCAGTTGAATACCAGTATTTTACATGGAGCGACTGCCTATCTGACCTCCACAACCCAGTTACTGGGTAAACTCAATTCGTTGAAAGCAAAAACATCAACAGTCAATTCATCGTGGCACTTATAACGCAAACTTCAGCTAACATCGAGACGAGCTGCCAAAACAACGGCAAAAAATGACTTCTCAAGCAAAAAATAAGCCTTCAACCTCCATCCAGATAGCGTAACCCGCAAAGAATTATAGCCCAGTTATATTAGAGGAAGCATCAATAACTATTGGGTATCGGTAGTACGGTTTTTTTACGTTATGTCAGTGTCTAATTCCCATTTGGACGATTGCCAACGCTCACGGACGTTATCTCATATGTTTTCGTTTAATATATGTAAATAAAATCTGGTGTTACAATTGACTAGCTTGCTTTGGATGTGGGTCAGATGCTGATGTCCTTTCCATGTTTTGTATTATACAGAGTTATTTGACGAACGATGTTCAGTTGTTTTGAGTGCATCTTGTTGGAATCTCATCTGCCTAGCCTTTTCCCAAGTATGTTGGGTTCGGCTTCAAGTCTAACCGGATGCAGCTGAATACCAGTATTTTACATGGAGCGACTGCCTATCTGACCTCCACAACCCAGTTACTGGGTAATACGATACCCCTTGGTAAGACTGGTTGTCAGACTTTCGGACTTCTGACTACCCGTAACGACTGTCAAAGATCTACGAATGACGGCTGGGCTTAACGTGCATTTCGAGGCACGGAGGGGTCTCGGTATTTATAGATGGTTACCCATCCACAGACCAACCGCGGCAAGCGTAGCTTAACCTGATCGATCGGCCTGTGCGGCTGTTATTATTTAGCCACGGGCCCCTCATCTCATCTTATAATGGCATAAAAATAATTTAAGTAATAAAAACTTCGATATCATACACACCAAGAAGCAACAGGTGCACCCGCTGCCTTTTTAAACGATCTAATGATTGATGTGGATCAAGTTGATGAATAAAAATGTTATAATTAATTAGTATTTTGGTCATATTCCCTAAATCACACTAATATTATAAAGGCGGAAGTTTGTGAGTGTGTGTGTGTGTGTGTATGTATGTTTGATACTTCTTCACGCTCAAACGGCTGGACCAATTTATATGAAATTTGGCACACAGATAGTTTATATGCAGGATTAACACATAGAATACTTTTTAGCCCGATATTCCTACGGGATCGAGACTTATGCGGGTGAAACCGTGGGGCGCAGCTAGTCACTTTACAAAACTTGATATTCCACACACACTTGAACCGCACAAACTTATGACATTTAATAACACTTATACATTCGTACTAAATTGTATAAGTATACGATCACATTATATTAGTGCTAAGCCAAAAAGAGGCAACAGTGAAACCCCGGTCCGCATTAACATACCTAATTTTAATGCCACCACTCCTGTTAACAATGTAAGCACTCAGCGCGGAAGTCAGACTCAGTATTCACCCATAACTATGGATTCTGATTCCCTACTACTCGAAGAATTGAGAGAATTTAAAGCTGACATGGTAGCTCGCATAGACAGCCAGGCAAATGCGATATCGCTCCTACTAAATCAATTCTCTCAAACAAAAATCGAGTTGGGCAAGATAATTAAAATGATGACGGTGCTCGAAGAAAAAGTAGAAGCTAAGCTAACCCAGAACAACCAAACCCAGGAAATAGCAGCTGATATTCCCCAAAATTCTCCTTCTATATCTTCTTTTGCCGAGGTCGTAAGTCGACAGAATAATTCCAACGTTTCCGAGAAAACGCCTCAAACCTACATCAAAACGCAAACATGTGGGGCCACGAAGTCTACCGAAATTTTACCGGGAAAAATATTGTGTAGTACTAGCTCAATGGCGACTAGTGAACCACCTAACGATGAAGCGGAGAAGATCGAATCAGGATGGAAGACTGTTCGAAATAAAAAAAATAACAGGCAACTTAAAGAGGTCAGAGTGGGAACAAATAAGGAGTTGAAGGCAATTCAAGTTAGTGATCGCAGAAAATATCTACATGTTTGGCGCCTGCATCCGGATACCACTCTTGAAGCCATAGCCGATCACGTGAAAAATGTATGTGACTCAGATGTTCAAATTAAAATTGACAAAATCAAACACAAAATCGAGAGAGATTATTCGTCGTTTGTTATTGGAGTACCGGAAAAGTGTTTCGATAAGTTGAACCAGGCCGAAATCTGGCCAATGAATGCAGAATTCAGTGAGTGGATTTGGTTTCGGAACTCAAACAGAACAAAACCAAACATATTATAGCCATAACATCGATATATTCTATCAAAATGTACGAGGTCTACGAACTAAACTGGATGAATTCCGAACCAACATTGAGGCATCCAATTTTGATTTATGGGCAATAACGGAATCTGGTTGCAATAATTCTATAGGAGATCATGAATTAATCCCTCCGGGATATCAAATACTACGTTGCGATCGAGCGGATGGTCGGAAGCAGGGAGGAGCGTTTTTAGTGGCCACACACAGATATGAGTTGCGACAAGTACAAATCGCGGACGCGTCGATAGACACCTACGTTTTTGAAATGGTCAGTGCAACGGTTTATTTCAAAAATAGATTTTTGTTTTTATGTTGTGTTGTTTACATACCACCAGGGAGTTCTGAGAATGACTACTTGACTTTATTTAGATTAATAGAAACATTATCTGATAGATATGGAGAAATAATTGTTATTGGTGATTTTAATTTGTATTCGTGTCCTGTAAATGTTAAAAATTATTATGAATGTTTTGTGTCCTATTGCGAATTCACTCAAAATAACACAGTACCAAACTATCTAGGTCGTCACTTGGATTTGGTTCTAAGCACAGGTTTTAGCAGAGAGGTGTCGGTGGTGGCGGCCGACGATGAGCTCGTGCCCGTCGACGCCCATCACCCGCCGCTCGCGGTGAGCGTGCACTGTGCGCGCGCGCTCCCCACACCCGCCGCGTCCGCTCCACCCGCGCCCTCTGCTGGCGACAGTCCCGCAGCGCGTAGCGTTAGGCCGCAGTGGAACTTCTATCGAGCCGACTATGAGTTGTTATACTATATGCTGACTACCACTGATTGGAGTATGATTTACGACATGCATGATTTAGAGGATATGTTGGATATTTTTTATGATAAACTGAGTGATATTTTAGATAGATGTGTACCTCGGAAAAAATGTAAACGTGAAAATTCTCGATACGTTTATCCTGAATGGTACACCGCAGATATTATAAGAGATATAAAGAATAAAGCTAGATTGCATAAAACTTTCAAAAAAACAAAATTGGATAACGATTATTCTGAATTTTCAAAGTACAGAGGTCGTATTAAAAAATCAATAGAAATCGCACACAAAGAACACAAGTTAAAAATACAAAATCAATTTTCAAAAGATCCAAAATCATTCTGGCAGTATATTAGGTCCAAACGAAGTAGGTTAAACAGGCAAATTATAATAAAGGATGGACAACATCTTTCGGATGAGGAGTGTGCTCGACAATTTGCGTCATTTTTTGAGTCGGTTTATAATAAAGAGCGGCCGCGGCTGGAGGCGCGGGCGGCGGCGACGGATGCGGAAGCGAACAGTGCACGAGTGCACATCGAGACCCTCAGTCTTCAAGACGTAAGGGAAGCGCTCATAAAGCTTAAGCCAAAGCGCTCATCTGGCCCCGATGGCATTCCAGCTTTTCTGTTCAGAGACTGTGGCAGGGTGCTGGCTGAGCCCCTGCATCATATCTTTAATACTTGTTTAAATCAAGCAACGTTTCCGCCTAGGTGGAAAATCACGCGAGTGATTCCGGTTCCCAAGGGTAAGTCAGGTCCGGATGTCAGTGGCTACAGACCGGTGGCAGTGTTGTCGACACCTGCAAAAGTGTTCGAGTCTGCCATCCAACACTGCGTGCAGGCTCAAGTGAGCGCACAGCTATCGGACGCGCAGCATGGGTTCCGGCCGGCGCGCAGTACTGCAACTAATCTGCTTAACTTCATGGCGA
Source organism: Eremobia ochroleuca (assembly GCA_949629135.1). NCBI lineage: Eukaryota > Metazoa > Arthropoda > Insecta > Lepidoptera > Noctuidae > Eremobia > Eremobia ochroleuca. The sequence continues at coordinate 20,025,390 of OX451386.1, read as the reverse complement.
GGGTGGTGCCGGCCGTCGATGCTGGTGTGCAGGTAGATGCGGCATATTTTGATTTTAAAAAGGCCTTTGATACCGTCGACAATGATGTACTGCTAATGAAGCTGGCAAAAATTGGCTGCACTCCGCACCTACTACAGTTCTTCGCCAGCTACTTGAAAGACCGTCAGCAGTACGTGGACTACAACGGGTTCGAATCCGAGCCATACTACACCAGGTCAGGTGTGAGCCAGGGCAGCAATTTGGGTCCTCTTGAATTTATTTTAATGATAAATGACTTACCAGATGTAGTCAAACATAGTTTATGTTTATTGTTTGCAGATGACCTCAAATTGCTGCTCGAGGTCAAGGGTGAGTCGGACTGTGATAGATTGCAGGAGGACATAGATAGAGTGGTAGAGTGGAGCCATAAAAATAAACTCTTTTTCAACACAGCGAAATGCTCAGTGATGACATTTACGCGCGCGAAGACTGCCTTAGCCTACGAATACAAAGTGGAGGAAGCGCCGATGCAGCGAGTGTCTCAGGTACGAGATCTAGGAGTACTGCTTACCCCAGATCTAACTTTCCGGGATCATATAGTTAAGATTTGCAAGAAGGCGTACAGAAACCTGGGTTTCGTGCTGAGACAGTCGCAGGGATTCACAAACGTTACCACGCTCAGGGTGCTGTATGACGCTTTGGTACGGAGTCACTTGGAACACAGTGCGGTGATTTGGGCTCCTCATGAAGCGAAATACAATGTCATGCTGGAGCGAGTACAGAATAAATTTACAAGACACTTGTATTTTAAGCTTTATGGGGTTTACCCATTTTACCCACTGATGTATCCTACGCTGTTTGTACTGGGTATGGTGGGGTACAACGAACTCAGAGTGCGCCGGGAATTTACACTTGCGGCGTATGCGCTAAAGCTCCTGCGTGGGGTAGCTCATAACCCGGGTGTGCTGCGTCACCTAAAGCTGTGCGTGCCAGATCGGTACGTGTGGAGGCGACGGCGACCGCCACTGCTGGCCGTGCCTGCTGCTAAAACCAACTTGCTGTCAAAAACACCCCTCATCCGTACAATATGTGTACTAAATGAAGTGCATGAGAAGATTGACATATTTTCGTGCAATTTGAGTGAATTCGCAAGAGTTTTGTTGAATTTTGCTAGTTATATTTAAATATTAATATTCTGTGTTAAGTCTGATTTTATATTTTTTATAGGTTAAGATTTTATAGTATTAAAAAAAAATTGTATTTTTAAAGTTTAGATTTTTATGTATTATGTAAAGTGCTTTGTATTTTTTTTTTGTGTTTAGATTTTTAAGTATTAGCCGTAAGTTGAATTTTCTATTTTATTTGGTAGGTATGTGTTTGCAAACCACTATTGTATTGGGGTCATCCTGTAAAGATAGTGTGTGTAAGTTTCATAATAAATAAATAAATAAAAAATTTTTTCGAGATTCCCGTGTCTCACATCAATGGGAATAATGGGATCAATACACTCTGCTATATTTCGTTTGTGTCCGCCATGGGTGTGGTTTCCATACTAAGATCCTCCAAATCCTACTAAAAGTAATGATTGTAATATGTACTATCGTGAATTCATGCAATCCTAGTACTTTCTGTTAGAATACTGCTCAGAAACTCATCGGGTCATATTTCAGTCATGATTCGAACGACATGTAGCACCTTCTAGCGTCCGAAAGCATTTGTGACAGTCGAGAGATATTGTTATTTTCCTCGGGAAAAGTATTTTTTTCTGGATGAAAGGTATCCCTATCTTCCTTTCATACCCCTGACAACGTATATGCAAAATTTCCCACGGCACACAACCGAATGGAGATCGCGTTGTGATGCTAATAGCGCTGTAACACTGCTGCCTAAATTCCTGGAATTATTTAATCCTTTGGATGCCCTTTTGCGGATATAGGTCAGCTCCTAAACTAGCTGTAAGGCGCGTACAGAAAGGCGCGACGCGACGGCGCGACGCGCGATTCTGCTATATATATCCGTAGAACAATTTCTATGGAAACGCGCGCGACAATTCACACAGGGGCGACCTGTCGCGCCACAACATGGTTGCGCCGCGACTCCAATAGGGACATTTTGTATGGCGACACGGCGATATGCGCGCAGCGGCCGCGACGCCATACAAAATGTTCCTTTTGTATGGCGACGCGGCGATATCGCGGTAGCGGGCGCAATTCGCGTCGCTCTAGTGTGAAAGGTGTTGCGGCGCGATAATATCGCAGAATCGCCCCGCGCCACGTCGTGCGACCAGTCCCCCCAGTCTGTACGAGCCTTTATGCTGCTGCATTAGTATAATTACGAGTAAGTTGCTGAACTCTATGGGTACGTGGGTACTCACTTTATAAAGAGCAACAAGATTGCCTGCCTGAAGGTAGTCCATCTATGCTTGCTCGTATCGGATATGATTAAGTCTGCAAGCGCATTTATTCATAGATAAGGGGCTGTGCATTTATTACGTAAGACAATTTCAACTAATTTCTGACTCCCGCTCCCCCTACATAAGAAAAAATTAGACTTGAATGAACCCCTCCCCCTTTTGAATCTTAAGTAAGATTAGTATCCAGAATAATCTAGACCCCTCCCACCTCCATGTAAGAAGAAATAAGACTAATTCGTGATGGTTTTTGGGGCGATTCAATAAGAGAACAGTGTGTTTAAAACAGTTATAATCTATGAAGAGCACGGATACATTTTTACAGTTAGACGGCCATTACCAGAGAGTAATATATTAAACGTCAAACTCGCTTCACACATGCATAGACAATATTGTGTCCGTTTAAAAACGTTCCAATACTAGGCCTTAAACTAACACAATATTAACAAATACTAGGCCTTAAGAAAAAATATAATTGTATCTGAAAATGCACACTACAAACATAGTTATGGTCAATGCAAGTCAACATCTTAATATTTGAGACACAAACTTAAGATGTTTTTCAGCAGTTAAAGGTTTAGTTAAAACATCAGCTAACATTTCATTAGTACAAAGATATTCTAAAATAATCTGTTTCTTTGTTACCAAATCTTTTATAAAATGATGTCTTATATCAATATGCTTTGACCTCGCATGAAATACAGAATTACTACAAAGTTTATGAGCCGACTGATTGTCATTCAACAATAAAACTTTACAAACAATGCCAGTACATTCAGATATAAATGTTTTCAAAAACATAGCTTCTTTACAAGAATCTGAAATTGCCATGTACTCAGCCTCCGTACTAGAGAGTGCCACTGTACGCTGCTTACGGCTTTCCCATGAAACTATAGACTTTCCTATACAAAATATGTAACCAGTATAAGACCGACGATCCAGCTGATTGCCCGCCCAGTCTGCATCAGTGAAACCCACAACATCTATTTCACCTTTCTGAAAAACAAGGCAATAATCTATTGTTCCTTTCAAATACCTTAAAACCCTTTTTGCTGCTTTGCAATGTTTTTCACCATAACAGTTGTTGAACTGGCTAAGGTAACTGACACTGTGAGAGATATCAGGCCTGGTACACACAGACAAATACATTAAGTAACCAATAAGGCTTCTATAATCAAAGTTACATTTTGAACTGTTTTCCTTCTGTAACTTTATCCCAACCTCCATAGGAGTTTTCATTGGTTTGCAATCTGACATGTTGAATTTTTCTAATATTTTCTTTATGTAAGTCGACTGATCCATGGAGAAGTTTCCATCAGCTGTTTTTTCTATTTTCATACCTAGAATATGATGAGCTGTACCTAAATCTTTCATCTCAAATTCTTCCATCAGCCTCTTCTTTATAACATTTCTTTGTTGTGATGTCTTTAATGTAAATAGCATTATATCATCAACATACAGGGCAATAATCATGATTTCACCATCATGATTGTATACATAAACACATGGTTCTGAAGATAACCTGTTAAATTTCAATTTTGTGGTTAAAACATCATTAATCTTCTTATACCATTGTTTCGCCGACTGTTTTAAGCCATAAATTGCTTTATTTAGCTTATATACTTTCTTCTCACATCCTTTTACCACATAACCAACAGGTTGTTCCATGTAGACAGACTCTTCTAGGTCACCATTGAGAAATGCAGTCTTTACATCAAGATGCTCAAGCATCATGTCATACTGAGCAGCCAAGGCCAGTAGTATTCTAATAGTTGAATATCTAACAACTGGAGAAAAAGTTTCGTGGTAATCTACTCCATACTTCTGTGTGTAACCTTTTGCCACTAAGCGAGCCTTATACTTGAGTAACTCTCCATTGATTCCTCTCTTTTTACTGAAGACCCACTTGCATTTTACTGGCTTGTGTCCCACAGGTAAGTCAATTAGGGTCCAGCATTTATTTTTTATGAAAGAGTTATACTCATCAGCGATAGCTTCACTCCAGTGTTTAGCCTCACTGCCACTCAATGCCTCCTCCAGCGTAGTCGGCAGCTCCTCTAACATTATCTCCGTCAGCCCCGCATACTCTGCTTCAGGAGCGTCTTGATACAATGACTGCTCGCTGTCCTCAGAGTCAATGCTTGACCTCCCTGGAATGTAAGTAACATCGGACGAACAGCTATCCGCACTCTCTGAATCCTCCTCCACATCCAAACTGAACATAGTCTGTCTGCGAGGATTTCTTATGCCATCAGAAGGTAAAATTCCATCTATGGAGGTATTTACTTGTGGAGATTGTTTGCTCTGGTCAGTCTGAGTAGGCTCAGATACTACTTTTGGTGATAATTGTACTGTAGTTGGTTGTACAGTACTGTTTTCACTCAATAACCCAGATGTATCAAACACTTTAACATCAGTATTTTTATTTTCATCATATGACTCAGTGTTATTATTACTTAGAAACATATTTTCTATGAAATTGACATGCCTCGCCTTATGGACCTTCCTAGGATAAGATGGATCTATAAGCCTGTAGCCTTTACTTTCTTCACAGTATCCTACAAAGATAAATCTCCTACTTCTAGGATCCAGTTTTCTGGCATTTTCATCAACTGCATATGCTATGCATCCAAAAATACGTAAGTGTGCAACATTCACCTTTTTAGATGTCCACTTTTCTTCAGGTGTTGTACCCATGACTGCCTTGGTGGGGGAACGGTTTTTTAGGTAAACCGCTGTGTTAGCTGCTTCAGCCCAATACTGCTTTCCCAGTCCAGCATCTTGCAGCATACAACGGGTTTTATCCATAATTGTCCGGTTAGCCCTCTCCGCTACACCATTCTGTTCACTGCAGTGTGGGACTGTAGTTTCATGCCTAATCCCACACCTCCTTAAGTACTCCTGAAAATTCAAATTTATGTATTCACCACCATTGTCACTTCTTAAAACTTTTATTTTACTGTTTGTAAAATTTTCTACAAGTGATTTGAATATTTTAAATTTTTCAAACACTTCATCCTTTTTCTTTAGAAAATAAATAAATGTTTTTCTACTGAAGTCATCAATGAATGTTACAAAATAACGTGATCCACTATATGATGCCACCTGCATAGGACCACACACATCAGTATGCACCAGCCCTAATATTTCAGTAGCTCTACTGTGACTTTTCTTAGGAAACGGCAATCTTGTTTGCTTTCCTTCTATGCAAGCTACACAAGGACTAAACAAAGAATTATCGAAATGCATACCTGTGACCAACCGATTCTTCATAGCATTCATGCTCCTCGAGTTAAGGTGACCCAATCTCTTATGCCAAACTTCATGCGAAAGAGAATGCCCGGCAGACACTAAAGCCATGTCTTCACCATGCAATGGCAACTCTTCATTTCTAACCTGTTCAGAGACTAAGTTCATGGCAATCTCAGTTCTTTCCTTACAACTCACATTATGTACAGTGTCTAGTTGATAAACACCGCTATAGCATGTACCTGTAGCTATGACCTCATTACCATCCAAGATTTTGCATCCTTGTTTATTAAATATTACACTAAAACCTTTCCTAATCAACTCACTAACTGATAATAAATTTGCAGAAAGTTTAGGAATATAGTATACATTACTTATTGTCTTTATACCCTTCTTTAACTGTACTTGCACACTACCAAGTCCTTCAGTCCTGACTTTTTCACCATTTGCCACGTTAACTTCAAGCGATTTAGTACACTGAAAGTCCTGCATGTTCTCCTTGTTGTTGGACATGTGGTTGGTCGCCCCACTATCCACATACCAGACATCACTCTGCAGCTTCACAGATAACGCAGTTAACAATGACTTGTCTTCCTTGGGAGTCCTCTTCGGTTTACTTTCAACTTTATTTGGGCAATCTTTCTTTAAATGACCAGCTTTCTTGCAGCGAAAACACTTTGGAGGTTTCTTTGCAGCCAACGCATTGAGCTCTGGATGATCATCACGCTTACCATCACGTCGCTGCTGCTCTAGTAAAAGCTTAGACTTAACCATATCGCTTGTCAACTTTGTATTTGCATTCTCCAAAGCCATGATAAGGGGGTCAAAGTCTGGGGTCAAACCACTCAACATGATTACAGCTAAAAACTCATCATCAAAAGCATTCCCAATGTCTGTAAGCTGTTGCCCAAGTTCAGTTATCTTAGTTAGGTAGCTCTGCATGCTCTCCGCCTCACTCAGCCTCACACCAAATAGCGTTCTTAGCAATCCTAATCTCCTGCACAAACCTTTATCCTCGTAAGCGCGTTGCAAGCTATTCCATGCTTCATAGGCAGTCTTCGCGTTACGAATGTGTGGCAACGCGGACGGACCGACCGATAAACAAATTTTAGCCAACGCCTTTTGATTCTTCTTAGGGTCTTCGTTCCCTTTTTCGGTTTCTATGCAATCGTATAGGTCTTCATGCATAAGGACGTTTTTCAGCATAAACTTCCACTGGTTATAGTCTTCGATGCCTCGCAACTTCTCAATCTGCAGTCCCATCGAAGCCATGGTAGTTGTGACGAACGGTGTGGTCGCCATAAAAACAAAAGACTATCCCACGATGAAAATTTTTCTTTTCGTGCGTAATTATTAGAAATAATTACGTTGCAATTTGCGGCAAACAGACTGGGCCCATAACCTGATGGTTTTTGGGGCGATTCAATAAGAGAACAGTGTGTTTAAAACAGTTATAATCTATGAAGAGCACGGATACATTTTTACAGTTAGACGGCCATTACCAGAGAGTAATATATTAAACGTCAAACTCGCTTCACACATGCATAGACAATATTGTGTCCGTTTAAAAACGTTCCAATAATTCGGACCCCCCCAAATCGTCTTACGTAATAAATGAACAGGCCCTAAAACCTTGATTAGGATTTGAGGACTTTCACAACCATAATTGATTTTTAGAACCTAAAAGCAATGGAAATGAGTAACAAGGAGCCCACAACAACATATACTACATTCCTTATACACAAAACAGGATTCAAAGACTTTGTGATACGTATTTGAATTTTATTTAAAAGCTGTATTTGATCAGGGCATACACACACGGATTAAATGTGGGAATTTATGCTGTTGTCGTTTCCTTGTTATATTTGCCATGTAAATAGCGGTCTTGAATATGAAAATATACATATTTTGTTTCAACGTGTATGTTTAAGTATTCGTATCCAAATATTTTTATTTTTGAGAAGAATTATCACACACACTTATTTTAGGATTCCGTACCCAAAGGGTAAAAAAGAACCCTATTACTCCCGCTCCGCTGTCCGCCCGTCCGTCCGTCTGTCACCAGGCTGTATCTCATGAGCCGTGATAGTTAGAAAGTTGAAATTTTCACAGATGATGTATTTTTGCTGCCGCTATAACAGCAAATACTAAAAAAACAGAATAAAATAAATATTTAAGGGGGCTCCCATACAACAGACATAATTTTTATGGTGTTTTTATAGATAATGGTACCTACGGAACCCTTCGTGCGCGAATCCGACTCGCGCTTGGCCGGTTTTTATTCTTGTACGTATATCTCTTAGTCAGATCAATTAGTGTGATGACTCAATAATCATAACCAGCTGATTTGTCTCGTCCCTCTATTTCCTACATAAATATCGAAAGACAAATTCCCGTAATTAAAAACGTTCAAAATCTAAACACAATCTCACCTCAGCGACAATCAATGTCAAAAACTTGTCAAAAATGTAAGGAAATTAGAGGTATTTTTGAGAGATTAAGACTGAGATCAGAGTGTGAACGTTCTTAAAATTAAGAGAATTGCCCCTCAGATAATCGCTCTCTAATTATCATTATAAGTAATTATAATATATCATTCACTTATTAGTGAAACACTATTGCCGATTACTCGCATTTTCCCAACACACTCCTGTGTATCCAAGTTTCGCGGCATATAACTTGTAAGCTTTCGGAAGCTTTCCGCCCGCCCCGATATAAACGCTACCTTACAAGTCGCTCCTCGCTCGTCCATGGCATAGAAGTGTTAACAATGGCCCATTCATTACCATAAGTCGGCTGCGACAACTCGCTGGATGATAAGCGACCAGCCCACGGCACACAAGCGGATTGGAGTTCGCGTTGTGATGCTAATAGCGCCTTAATACTGCTGTCTAAATTCTTGGTATTATTTAACCCTTTAGACGCCCTCGTGCTTTTGCAGCATTAATATTGCAATAAGCAAGTTGCTTTTTTTTAAATTTTTTTTTTACTTACTTATTATTTTGAAATGATCACAACTTTGTTTTGGGTTTTTACCTGTTTTGAATTTAATAGATATTATATTTTATAAGTAATTTTAATGTAATTTATTGTATGGGTACGAATTTGAAACTATGGACTAGAATTATGTCTGAAATAAATAAATTATTATTATTATTATATCGGTAAGTTGCCTGCAAACGGTACGACACGGTACGATACAGTAGACGGTACTTGCCCGTGCCGAAAATATAGTCGCATATTATTTAACTTACCAATCAACGGTAAAGTTTCTGGTACGATCAAAAGATTTTCAGGCTTCGGTAAGATCATGACATCATGAATCCCAAGACTGATGAACCAAACAAAATGCTCTGAGTCCATAACATCCTCAATTGGTTTAAGAGTTAGGGCCGGCGCTGACTGACGTCGCGGCACGGCACGGCTTCCGAAGCACGCTCTGCCGTGCCGTGCCGTTCCGCGACATCAGTCAGCGCCTGCCCTTAAGATGTTTTGTCCTGATTATTTACTTTCAGACTCCAATAAAGAATCTTTCATCTATCAGACGTGAGAGCACTGGTGTCCCAGTGGTGACGTCCTACAACTCGTAAGTCAGGGTGTCTTACGAGATGCAGGACGTGGGTTCGAACCCAGGCTGGCACTTTACTTTGTGTATTTAATTTCATCACCACTTCTCTCAAAACGGTGAAGGAAAACATCGTGAGGAAACCGGCATGTCCTAGAACCAATAATTCAAAGACATGACAATGTGACATCCAACAACCCGCACTGGGCCCGCGTGGTAGCCCACTCCCTCTCACAGAGAGGTGGCCTGTGTGCCAGTAATGGAAAAACTATAGGCTGATTATGATCAGGCCTGGCAACATTGCGACTGCTGGGTCTACAGACCCTCGTGCATATAGGACGTGTATTGTGGTTTGTAGTAGGTACAGTTCTGATAACACCATCCAGTGTTCCCAGTACTAGTTGCTACTAGTAAGAGTCAACTGTCGGAACAAATGACTGCCGTGTTGCAGTGTTTCCAGGCAATGGGCCGGCAAACTGTCCTGCTTGTGCACCATTACGATACTTAAGCGACACATTGGTACTAGTTTTAAAATGGCAGTGTGCTTTCTGTTGACATTTCAAACTTTGCATGCTTAGTTATTCGTATTTAAGGGTTAGTACGAAAGGTACAGACGCCAGCACATCAAGCTACTTCAATCTGTCAAATTTCTTTAATAGATTTTCAACTTTATCGCTAAACTATAAGGTTCGAAGTTGATTGGGAAAGGACAATGCAACTAATTGGCCCAAAATTTTAAAGATGTTGCCCAAAGTTGAAACCAATGGTAATCGATAGATCTTATTGCCAAGAGTAACTTTTACTATGGCAATAAAAAATCTATCGTGGGAAAAAAAAGATACGATCATGAGAAGAAAAATAATATTTTTACTAAATCGATTAGGTACACTTGTTGTGAAATTGATTCAAAATGAGTATAATAATTATATTTAGAACGGTAGGTAGGCCGAAGGCATTAAAAAAGGAAGGAGGTATTTTTGGTAAAATTATAATATTTTTAACGAAAAATCTTTTCTTTTATTTTCATTCATTTTTTTACAATTCTTTTACCGTACCTACTTAACATAAACTTATTAATCATTATCGATAATAACACTATCTAGAAAAAGTGCGGGACGATGAATCACATCAATCTTGGTGTCTGGCCCATGCCAAGTACCACACGATAGTCATAACACACGATAGTCACACAGGCACCATTTGTTCTTCTACCAGTTAAACATCTGCAACAGTAATTGTTTATGCTGTTTATACCTTGTAAAGTAGCATTTACTAATACATAGCAAAAATATTTTTTCGCACTGCTGTGGCGACTTTTGATTCGTGCTCAGAACATCGGAATCAGGCAAAATCAAACTCGTTTAGTATTGTTTTCATAGAAATGTAATGTGTAAAAAGGATTTTATAATAAATGTATTTTTATTTCACTAAACGAAAAATACCTCTTAATTATTTTCTTTTTTAATGCCTCTTAACTATTAAACATAAGTACTTTATAAAATAAGCAGGCATTGATAATACGTTTACTTTCAAAAACAAGTTTAACCGATTTTGTCTAATCAGTTTTTTTTTTCTAATGGTCATATCTTTTTTTTTACCGCGATGGATATTTTTGGTGCCATAGTAAAAGTTACTATTGACGACACGATCTATCAATTACCATTGGTTTCAACTTTGGGCAAAATGTTTCTAAAATTTGGACCAAGCTTCTACGGAAGAGTTGCATTGTCCTTTGGGTTTCGGGTAGCTTGATGTGCTGGCGTCTGTACCTCCACTTTGCACGATGCACGTTGTAAAATACAAATTCAATCAAATCAGACACAGTGGAGGCCTGTCAACAAGTATGTTGACAGGCCGCCACTGTCTCCAATACCTGTTAATACTTTGAAAACATTGTAAAAGCCAATTATTTTAAAAGAGTAACCGTGGAGTTTCTTGCCGTCTCTTCTGTCTCTTCTCCACAGGAAATTACCAATTGGAACCGTGCACCTAGCTTCTGACGTTTCATAAGTACCCATGTAGGTTTATGTGAAATAAATAATTTTGATTTTAAATAATACGCCACCTTGGTAAGTGAGGGTTGTCTTGTCCCGCTAAAAAAATATGCTCCTTGTGTCATTAGGTCCACAAGGAAAACCCCTAAACATGTCAATACCCTGTTAAGTACGTGTGCATATCAACTAAGAAAACAAAAATCCCTAGCATTTAGTACATTTACAAGAAATCTGGCGAACTGTCTGATATCTTATTTACTAAGTAAAGGTTTATCCTTCAACACTGCGATGCCCTTTTGTTTAACTTTCCAAGATACACTTGAAGGGGTCGTATCGTAAATCAATCCATCTGACGTGGTGGGAATTGCTTTTTTACGAGTACGAGCTTCCCCTGTAACGGGGAACCGCTAGGAAACCGGGCTATCTTCAAAAACTAGAATATGTACATTTTGGTGAAGGACTGGGAAAAAACATTTCCAAAGTAGGAAGATCAGCAAAATAGCTGACCGAGAATTGCTCATGCAAACTTTTTTTTTTTTTATACTTCGGTGTAATGAGACTAATACCGTGATAAAATATTAGACCGTCAGTAAAATCAGTAGTGAGGCTTAATTTTTATGCGGGTTGTACCAGTCACTCTAGAACGATTCTATCCTACAACCGTATTACTATATCTGGCTGAAGAATTGCTGATGTTCACTGTTATAAGGAATATACCTACTGGGCCTCATCTTCTTGATTAATGCCTCTTCATAAAACTCCTTTCTATTATAGTGTTCCTTTTAGGAAGCCTCAGTCACTCATTCTTATCGTAAAGCGTTTCAGCTTGTATCTCTTTCTTCACAAGACTCTCAAAACTACAAAATACTATGCCCTTTCCAAGAAATCTACTCCCAAAAATGTTAACCGATCTTTTTACCCACCATTTTCGTGGTACAGGCACAGGTCGCAGCCACACTATTCTTGACAGTGTCATATGTTGGTGCTCTCAATATTCGAATGAGATTTGAGCGTGGGGGGCAATTCTGCGCTTATACGAGTTCGTAGGAGCTATTCCGTACCAGAAACTTTTCTATTATATTCTGTTTGCTGTTGTAATAAAAAGTGTTGCGTACTATGTTTTGGGAAGAGGTTTATTGGGTAGTATTGTATTATGTTGGGCTTGGGTTAGGAAAGTAGGTAAATTCCGTGTGATTTTTAGCAGAGAATAGGCAAGGGCTGCTCGACTTGCTGGCGTTAAAAGTGAAATGGGTTTCAAACAATGTACAGTATTGTTTTATTGTCCGTTAATCTATTACCTACTATGACCAATTACTCATCGTTCATCGTAGCGATAGTGTCACACATCAACCAAGACATCGATATATGGTGGTAAAAAAATCAGCTGCTCCCTACATTTATGTTCGCATATTTCGTCAAAATGTAGGGAACAGCTGATTTTTTTCGCGGTTTCTGTTTTGGTCCCATAGTAAAAGTTGTTCAGAATTATGAGTTCAATGACTCCTTATGAGGTTGGTTGGTTGGTGATTGTCCTGGGTAGTGGAGGTCAGATAGGCAGTCGCTCTATGTAAAATACTGGTATTCAGCTGCATCCGGTTAGACTGGAAGCCGACCCCAACATAGTTGGGAAAAGGCTAGGCAGATGATGATGATGACTCCTTATGAGGTTGTGCGTTATTTAAGTTACAACTTGTATGTATAAATAAAAACCTCAAACAAGCTCTTTTCGATACATTTCCATACCGGTCTGGAGCTGAACAAAGTTGTTGGTACGGCTATTTTAACCGGTGGCCACAACTTTACCCGACATAAAGATCAAACTACGGTCCTAAGTTGTTCGCCACGGAACGAGGAATTTGGATAAAGGAATCTATTGAGATAATTACGGTTCATGAGATCTAGGTGTACCTAATGGTGTATTTTGTGTTTTTTTTATTTTTTATTTGACATAGGTATTCTTAAAAATAAATAAATTATATTTTTTTGGAAATTAGTTTAAATAAACTCTTTTCCACGTCAAAAAAATATATATATTAAAACTAGATGTTTTTAAAAAGATTTTTCAGAAATAATGTCTCGTTTTTTAAGTTTATAAAATCAGAATAGTCTTACATCATGATGAACACAAGCAGCCGTTTTGGTTAGTTATTTACCTGAAACAAAAAACAACATATTAATTTAAACGTTCAACACGTCTGAAAATTATAAAAAAAAAAAATATAAATAATACAGACGACTGCACGTCCGTTGGTGGTAACACTTTTGTACAGATGGAGTACGATGACTTAGCGTAGACTGAGAATGTAGAGAAGTAAATGAGTGGACTGTATAAATATGATTATTGCGTATATTACAATATTACACTTTGACCTTCAGTTGGCCTAGCGTAGAATAGAATAGAATAGAATACTCTTTATTATGTACACCATATAAATTACAGACATAAATATAGAAATTTTACAAAGGGTGATACAATGGGCGGTCTTATCGCTAAGAGCTATATTTTAAAGACAACCTTTGGATGGATTGAAAATGGAAGGAGAGACAAATACTGTAGGTAGTCTGTCATTTATACGATACAATGAATACATACATAAACTATATTATACTAATCTAAATAAATATACAACGTGTAACGTGTACAACGTGTAAATACGCAAAACCTCAGACACCCCAACTGATTTTTAACTCAATTTACCTATTTCAGAAAGAAAATAAGTCATTAAAAAATTTGTAAAGGTTTTATGTGCTGTTTTAGTTTTACTGGCCATTCTGATCGTTTCTTGCGTCTGCGACGACGCTTTACCAAGGGAGGAGTCGTCACCGGGCCGCTGCGCCGCGCTGACATTGGGTTGCTTGACCTATTAATAAATAGACACGGAAACGTTTTTAATGAAGATTTTTTGAAAAATGTGACCCATACTAAAAAGTGGTTCAATTAATTCTGCTCGTTATTCTGATCAAACTACTTTCAAGTTTTGCGCATTTAACGTTACACGTTGTATACATATAACAATAGACATGAAACAGGAGTAACGAAACCATAATGATGCTGTTTAAGGAGAGAGGAAGTGCTTTTTTATCATAATTTTAAAAGTGGACAAAGATTGAGCACGCCTTATCGACACGGGCAAGTCATTCCATAACCGTTCTGCTTGAACGGTAAGAGATACGCAATACGCGATACAATACGAGTAGCGTAGAACGGAGTTGAGGCCAGCTTGTTCTGGTTATGTTACCAGTGACGTGCGGCCTCCTGTAAATATAGTCCTTCAGACCGTATTTCGGCCATGCAGCCAATCTCAATGGAGACTAGCCTTCGGCGCGGGAGATATTATAGCGCACAAGTGTGTCTGCAGACACAGGTGAACTCTCTCTCCCCTCACTCTCATAGTCCGATGGGACGGCACGTAATCCGACACGACCGATTCCGATGTACGAGGGTACAGCAGTGCCATCTTCCAAACTCCGGCCTGCTACTAAGAAATTCCTAATGGAAAACCCAATAATACTTTTCGCGACCTAGGAATCGAACCCAGGACCCCACGTTCAGCAGTAGCGTTTGCGACCACGAGACAGGTACGTATGATACATAATCTATACTTATAATAAAGCTGCAGCTTGTTTAATGTCGTGTGTCGCCTGAAATAAATATTAACAGCTGTTTCGAACACCACACTATTTAGTTCGAATTTACCTTTTGTTACAGCGACGTTATTGGGCTCCCATTGATTCAAAATCACCAGTTCGCGAATAAATAATTATGAACTGGTCTTCTATAATAAAATAATAATATAGTGATTTTAAATAATAATATTTATGTATTTTCGCATCGATAGGCGATCGCTTTGTTAACAACCATTTTAATGTATGCAGATACCTAAGTATTTGTTATGCGTAGAATTGGAGATATTCGATAACTATGGAGATAATAATATTAAGATAGAATTACTGTCGATACATGAACATATTACTATGATATTACATCATCGGCCTATAATGTTCCCACTGCTGGGACACAGGCCTCCTCTCGGTGAGAGGTACAGACGCCAGCACATCAAGCTACCCGAAACTGTCAGATTTTCCCAATCAACTTTGAACCTTATGCTTTAGTGCTAAAGTTGAAAATCTATTAAAGAAATCTGACAGATTGTAGTAGCTTGATGTGCTGGCGTCTGTACCTAGTGGGCTATAATCTACCACTCAGGTCCAGTGCGGTTTGGTAGATGTCACGTGTCTTCGAATAATAGATTAAGAACTCGACTCGACTTCGACAACGATAGTGTTTACAGTTATTCCAGAAAGTGAAAAAAAGTAATTGAAAAATGCATTTTTATACAGAACACAACAAAAATAATTATCCAATTTGGTGCAGTCATTCGGGCGTACAGACATTGCGGCGACTTTGTTTTATGCTATGTAAGGATGAGTGTCACATATTTTTATATTAAAACAAGAAATTTCACGCGCACGAACACTCGGGAAGGATCTTATAGCTTATATGGTGCCTTAGATGCATTCCCCTTTTGCACCGTACAAGAGTGTCTCCCCTTTGTCTTTCCTATTCTTTACATTCCGCCACTCCTACTTACCCATCTGAAAGCCAAGTACATAAAACGTAAACAAGTCAACCCCCGATTGATTTATGCGCCCTGGCCCGTAGTAAAACGGCGTCGCCAATGTTCTTCCACATAAAGACCAACTCGTAAAATAGATAAAACATATATGTGCCGATGTTTGGTCCAAGTCCTAGACCAAGGTTCGCCAAAAGCATTCAAAATTGTTTCGTACTATTCTAATCTTATTGGCCTGAATCGATTTTAGGATTCTTTGAAGCCATTGGTGTGTCTTGTGGCTATTAACGTGAGACTGATAAAAAGCAATTTGAACGATTTATAGTATGAAATAAAAACAATTTTTGGTTGACAGAAATTGGCCGTAGATATACGTTCTGACAGTTTACGGATACAAAATTTGGCGCGTAGATCTACGCTCCGACATACCAGAGGTTAATGAAGTGTCATATTTCATGTTTAGTCTTTTGATTGACAGTAAACGTGTATTCCACGCCAGACAACCATTAGCGGCCGCTATAAGTTACAAGTTTGTTCAGGCCAAGGACAAGGTCAAACACTGCCAGACAATATTCTTCGAAACTTGTGAGGCTCCAAGAATATACTCCTTAACATAGAAAAAAGTGACTGCCGGTCGATTCTGGAAAAATCTCACCATGATAACTAAGGTGAAGTGAGCTTAAAGTGAGCTGTGAGTCATGCTGATGCTAGGGATTGACACTATTGACGACTCACTCCACGCTCACTTCACCCAAGCTTTCACGGTGAGATGGTTACAGAATCGCACGGCTGTTCTAAGTTCCATAAAAAAAAAAAACACGGATTGGGTTTTAGAAACGTGCCATCTCGTTAGAAAGAATGTGAAATGGGGCTTCTAGAGGCTGTTCTGAACCCTCCACAACATTTTTTTTTTTCCGGAGACGCTTATTTTTTTTTTTATGAAAGCTCGTGCCGCCATGCCATCTTCGTCTTGGCCTGCCGCCATGGCGTCGTGCGTTTAGTAGCACCCAATCGGTGGTTCTCTTAGTGACTCCTACCGTAAGGACTGGCCGGCACTCGCAAAAGACAGACTTGTGTGGAAAAGGGGGCAAATGCCTCCCGCATTTGCCCTGCAGTGGGACAGTACAGGCTAGTTAGATTAGATTAGATAAAAGTTTAAAATATACTTAAAAGGAAAAAAGTATAAAAAGTTTTTTAGGTTAGGTTAGAAATCTCACCGTGAAAACATAGGAGACATGGAGCTTGCTGTCATTCCGCCAGATATTGACACAAATGACAGCTTGTTTCAAGCTCAGTAAGTTAAGTTTTCACGGTGAGCAGTTTACAGAACAGACCGGCCGAATTTAGATCCGATGTGGTTCCTTTACTTAGTAACTTAGTAACACATGCAGTATTGGCGAGTCAGTTACAAATGGGGCAGCGCCATCTTTTCCCATGGCATTCGGCCAAGGGCCACTAAGGGATTATGTCGGAGATACGGGCAGCGTCCACCTGAATACGTGATGCTAAAAATTCTGCTTATACTGCATTAGATATTAGAGCATAACAGTAGATTCTACAACTAGTGTATAAAAGAAGCCATTTTACCCCGAGACGATGGATAGTTAAGTGGAGGGGTAAAATGGCTCGTTTATGCCCGAGTTATATATACGCTGCTTTTCACTTAATTTCGAGAAAATGAAACTGGCATTAAGTATATAACAGTATTTTCACTGTTAAAAAATTTTGCAAAATTGAAGAAGAGAAATAAGCTAATTCCCGCCACGAAACATTTAGAAAGTTTTTTTTTTTAGTTTTTAATTTTCAACATATTGTGTCATTCGACCTGAGTCATGAAAACGTTTCTTTGCGTTTTTAAATAATAAATGACAACTAGTTTACCTGCCTTTATTAAATTATCGATAGAAAACATATGTGAATGAATTAAAACAAATGAAATAAAATAACGACTTTAATCTGCGCTGTTTTGCTCGACTTAATGAGTTTATCCAAAGTCGTTTAATTATGAAATAATTGCACTCCATCGTTACGAGTATCTCCCTCCACGAAACCGCCAATCAATATCAAGCCTCCTTCCCTGGCGAAAATATTTTCTCCACACATACCTAATGTGGAGAAAATTTCATGATTTATCCAGAGTGAAAAGTAGCCTATGTCCTTTTTCAGGTCTCAGGCTACCTGCATGGTCAATTGCACAACGATCGGTGGAAAGGTAACAGACAGACTGAGATACTTTTACATGTATAGTACCTACTAGCAACCCGCCCTTGCTTCGCACGGAGTGCCATTTTGGGTCCAAAACCATCCTATGTTTCAAGCTGGAAAGAACCGTAATCATTTACAAAATTTCATTGAAATCAGTTGGCTAGTTTCGGAGATTAGCGTGTACAAACATAGTGAAGAGGGATTTTTATACAGGGTATTTGGTAAAACAGTAAAAACCTCTCGGGACTCCATCATAAACAACAAATTTGGTTGTTAGTGTTTTACTAATAACCCTACAGGACCCTATATTATCATAAAAAAACGTGTTGGGTCGGGGGACCCTCGGCAGGAACAAAGTTGCTGCGAAAATGTTAAAATGACGAAAAAAAAGTTCGCTGCCGCCATCTTGTATTATCATTTTTACCTGACTATCGGTTTCAGCACCCTCAAAAACGATGAAAATCTCTCTCTCTCTCTCTATCTGTCTCTTCCTATTATTCTTCTGTTATGTATAGTAAAAATTCGCATGCAGGGGCCATACGCTTTTTCGTTACGTGACGATTTCTACCACTTTACTCCTTGTTTTTTTTTTGTTCTCGGGGTGGAAAGTCCTCATGGATGTCCGCCGCCCCGGGGGCGGGCGGCGGGGTCTCTTACTGACTAACAACCACCCCGGTGTTCCTTCTCTCACCTACGCCGGGGGTCGCGGGACCAGTTTACTCCTACCCCAAGCTGCGATAAATGAAAAAAAATATAAAATATGGAAGTATGGACAAACAAAAGCAAACACCACGATACGAGGATCTGTAACGTATATCTCACTGTAGAAAACACGAAGCACCGATGCAGACCGTTTAAGACACTGTTTGTATTCGTGACGTCATATGCGGCACATATTTGCATTTCATTCCACTAGGGTACGTTTAAGGAAGGTGATGGCGAAGTATGTTTGGAAATCATTTGTGTGTGATCGAAGAAATATGTCGGCTGCCGATTTTCTTTTCAGATTCGTTTGAGAAAAAATGGGATATTTGGACGAAGTAAACGATTTGTAGAATTAGTGATTGTTTTGTAAGGACCGAACGCTACTACCGCTGTAGATATATTTCCAAATAAATCATCAGCCTAGCCTTTTCCCAGCTATGTTGATCCAAGTTCTTAAAGTGAAGATAAAAGTTGTCCCTCACTAGGACCTTGTATAGGAATGCTTTAGAACTCAGAGAAGTCACTCATCCCTAATTAATTTCGGAGATGCATTCATTACATACTAATTTAATTACGAAACTCACCCTAATGTTCAACATCTAGAATGCACAAAGACTGACTGCATAAAATATTCAACGCACTCAGGATATAATTTCTAAGAAATTCAGTAAAATGGCCGGTGGTACTTAATTCAAGGTTATTGGGGAGGTCGGGGCAATAAAGGAAATTGCATACCAAGAACTGGAAATTGCGCTCAATAATTCATAATAATTTTTCTAATACCAAGGTTGACATCGCATTAAGGCACACGCTTGTCCGATTCCGGACGATTTTGTGATGAAAGCGTTTTATAAGCGGGATAACCTCGTGTATCGTGACATTTGATATACTCGTATATATGCCTAATAAAAACAAACAATCTTTTGGGATTTTGAAAATACTATGACTTACTTGATACCTAAAGATAGAATTCGTCACCGAAACAGACCAGAGAAATGCGGTTTACCATGGATGTTATGCTCAAAGACTAAGTAAATGACAGAACATTAGGCATTCTAGCAGTTGCATAGCTACGGAGAAGACAAAAAAAAGAACAGAACTAAACAGAGAGCCTCACATGTCCTAGTCCCTGAATCCGATCCATGCAGACAAAACAGCAATGTTCAAGATGCGGAAAGCACACTGAAGACGTGCCTCTAAAACGGTGGACATGAGCTTAATAGCCTAAGCTCATGCTCATCATCATCTGCCTAGCCATTTCCCCATTATGTTGGGTCCGCTTCCAGTCTAACCGGATGCAGCTTAGTACCAGTATTATATTTACATGGAGCGACTACCTACCTGACCTCCACAACCGAGTTACTGGGTAATACGATACCCCTTAGTAAGACTAGGCGCGCTTCCGAAGACCCGTAACGACTTTCACAGATGCACGAATGACAGCCGGGACCAACGGCTTAACGTGCTTTCCGAGGCACGGAGGGGTCTCGGTATGTAAAAATGGTCACGCATCTACAGACCAACCGCGGCAAGCGTAGCTTAACCCGATCGATCAACCCGTGCGGCTGTTATTACTTAGCCACAAGCCTCCGCCTAAGCTCATGTTCAACAATGGATATTGACAGGATGGTCTACAGATAATACGACAAACAATACACACACGAGCACTTCGCCATTCCCAATCATTCGTTTGATCGAGCGATTCCAACGAATCCTCCACCAAACTTTATTCACTCCCAACTATGAGCGGAGTTGCGATCTTCATTTCCATACCGCGTTAGCTTGGTGTATTTCGAACAAAAGACAAACATTGGCGTGCACATAAAACTTATTCAGTGGTTCGGCTTAGCGGATATAACTTTTGTATGGAGTTGAACGATAGTGGGTAATGTGCTAGGAATGCACCAAAATAAGTGCAGACAGATTTGGCATGACCGCCATTTCAGAATAGAATATTATGTACACCAAAAATATTACAGATATAAAGTAGACATTTTACAAGGGGCGACATTTCAAATTGAAGCTCAGCTGTTCTGACTGTATACGCATTCTGCGAAAAACCTAGATCGTTTCATAGGTATTAGCGTTCTGTAAACATTGGTAGAGGTTATTTATTTCAGTTGGTTACCAAAAGTGGAACTTTTTACGTTCTCAAGGTTTTTTTTATTTTTTATTACTTTGGTGAGTTTAATTTCACTCATAAAAAAACATTAACGGCTGCTGAAAATTGTTTTCTGATTTTTTCCGCTGAAATAATGTGAAGAAAACAAAGGAAAGTTGCTTGTTTTTAAACCGAAGTTTTTAAACAAATATTATCTGCTTTTTTACTGTTTCCTTCGTCTCATTTTCTTACCAAAAATTATGGGCACATGAATATTAGAGACAAACGAGAAAAAAATAAAGAGTGTCTAGTAGACATATATCTAGAACACTACAAACCAAACCAACTTGAGCTACATAGACGTGAACTGTTCGCACTCATCACAGTCCACTGCTGGACTTAGGCCTCTCCCAGACTGCGCCACAACACCCTGTCCTCCGCCTTCCGCATCCAGTCTACCCCAGCTACCTTCTTTAGGTCGTCCGTCCATCTAGCTGGGGGGCGTCCCACACTACGCTTGCCGATACGCGGTCTCCACTCTAGGACTCGTCTGCTCCACCGGCCATCGGCCCTCCTACAGACATGACCAGCCCACTGCCACTTCAGTTTGCTTACTCTGCAACCTATGTCGGTTAATCCGGTTCTTCTCCGGATAATAGAGAACGTCTGTACGGAGCGAACCTCATAGAGAACATATAAATCAGGGCTCGGAAACGTTATTTAAAATAACGTTTTTAAAACGTTTCTAACAGTTCTTTGTACAACATTTTGTTCGGAACGAAAACGAAATGAGAACGTTTTCAAAAACCGGTTTATTCCGCAGGACGCTGCCGCGCACGGCGTGCCGCTGCGGCGACAATAATGAACTTGTTTACGTATCGTACCTATGTATTCATTTCATTATTTTCATTGCATGATTCATTCCGATGCGCTTCGTACCTACGTATTGATTGGGTTTGTGTTGCGATTTGCGACTCTTGCGAGTGATTAGTTAGTGGTGCTTATTTCTTGCTCACAAAATGGGACGAAAGACTACTCGTACTCACAGAATAATAGTCACAGATAATAGTACTCGTGAAACGACGAAACTAAGCCGCGCGGCCGTGAAATACCAACTGAATGAAATTCATAATACATATTCGCAGAACTTTCGTATTAACCCACCCAAAAAAATTAAAAAAAAAACGGTTAAAAACGTTTTATTAATCGAAAACGATTTATGTTTTGTTCTTCTTCAAAAACGTTATTTATAACGTTCCGTTTGAACGTAACCGAAACAAATCGTTTCTTAGGTATTTAAGACGAAACCGTTTCGAAAAATATACCGGTATCCGAGCCCTGATATAAATAACTTTCGATGGATATGCACTAAAATGCACTAAAAAAATACACATTTATAGGTGAAAATATTTTGTTTTTTTTTAGTGCACCTTATCAAATACAGTAAAAGGAAGCATTTAATACAAAAAAGTGAAAATGCTCAAAATGCTGCATTTGGCCTTTATACGTAGGACCCATCGATATTTATGTTTTATAACTATAGGACACGTTTGTCGCATGTCGAACGAGTCATGGGCCAAAACTATCACAACGTGGGTCCCAGAAAACGTTCGGCGACATCGAGGCAGACCCAGGAGGAGATGGCGAGGTGAGCTTGAGAAAGGATGCCACACGAGCTCAAGTCAGCGAGGAGTGGAGAGAAGAGGGGAGGCCTTCTACAGTGGGACCACATAATATGTTCATAACCTTTGATAATTTTCATTCCATCGCCGCTAATTCAGTTATAAACATTAGTGAAATGTAACAAAAAGGTCTTAATAAGTTATTGGTTGCAATGGTTATTATGTAGTGGTATTACTGCAGTGGTTAGCTAGTGACCTCGACGATTGATCATATTATTCTTACCTGAGCAACCGGCAGCAAGTTCGTCATGCTCCCTTAGATGTCACTGCTTGCGGTAGCGTCGGGGGTCGGGTTGTCTCCTTCCCTCAAATATGGCGAGGGGGGTAATAGCTGATCTTTGCGTTATGCTCGTGAACGGGTGCTGCTTGTGGTGACTGGTCGTCTTGCTGACCATGGTTTTATTATTGTTATCATTATAAATAACTTGTTTATTTAGTTTCCTTCAATGTTCCTAATTTATCATTTGTGACTTCAAGCGACAGCTATGTAAACAGAACCCAGCATTGCATAAATATGTTAGCGGTCACGCCCTTTATACCTGGAGGCTTTTATTTAATTTCCGTTTATTAATTTTTGCTTGAGTACTTATAGTTTTTTATTGTATTTCTTGATATATTGGCATTGCTAGCTGACATATGGCATAAATAATAAAAAAATAATATGTGGTATGGCATAAATAATTTAATTTAGCGTTCTGTGTCTTGTAACGTTAATTGCTTTGCATACCTTGTATTGTATTCAATCAAGTATTTTCTAACTGAACAGACAGCTGTGCTGCTGGGGAGTCTGTTGCGCTTCTTCTTCCCAGCGAAAGCACTAGGAAGTGGTGAAGGGCGGGCGTTTTGGGGGACTGTCTTTTGTAATTTTGACGTTCGAAAAGTGCTGATTCTCAGCCTAGTTTGAATAAATGACTTGATTTTGATTTTTGATTTTGAATGGAACTTGAACTGTGTTAAGTATGACTTTCAGTTCATTGTTCCATAACTTGAAAATTATCTCAAATTCCTGGGTCTAATATAATTTTTGTGCTTTTAGGTTATTGGAAAACCGGAAGAGCATGGAATGCATTTTTTTTTTTTATTGAAGCTGCAAAAATGGAGTACAAACCTCGATTTCCATTAAAAAACATAGGTTCATTCACAGATGCAGGAGAGAAACGTTTTCAGTAACCTTTTCTCAACTATCTTAGGGTCGGCTTCCAGTCTAACTGGATACCAGTATTTTACAAGGAGCCACTGCCTATCTGACCTGCACAACTCAGTTATAGTTAAAACGATGTCCCTTAGTAAGACTAGTTATCAGACTTTCGGGTTTTTCAATATTTAGATGACAAAAAGATAAAATAAAGCCTTTATATTCGAAATAATTAGCATACGTCGTCGTCAAAATGCATGGCTGTGGTTTTCATCAGCATTCTTTATGTTTTTTTATTCGTTTTCAAACCGCAATAAAACGTTAAAAAAGCAACGTGAGCGCGACTTAAGTAAACGACGGAACGTAAACGTAACCCATAACTAAGAGAAAACGCAAACCATAAAGATTTGTTTTTGTACAGGGTTGTACCGTAAGGAATCTAGATTATAGTACCTACTCGTAATTGGTCACTGGATATCGCAAGAATATTATTTCATCGACTTCGATATTGAATCTCTCTGAAGGTTTATTAAAAGGCAAGAGAAAAGATTTTATTTTTTGTATGTTTCTTTGATACGCTTTCATGTAAAACGGATTTGGATGAAATTTTGCACATGTCATGGGTAGACCATGACTTTGATTAGGACATAGGATACTTTTATCCCGATACTCCCACGGGATCGAGATGTATGCGGGTGAAACCGCGAGGCGCAGCTAGTAATACAAACACATAGCCTAACAGTACAAACTAAAATGTGGCATCGAAATTACTTCACCGCATCGCTGTCGACTGGTTATGTTTTGAATTGAAGTAAATGTTAAGTATTTTTAACTTGACAGCTAGAATCCAGCATTTAAATAAACTCTTGCACATTTTCATTTTTAATAATATCAGCCGCACATGTCGATCGATCAGGTTAAGCTACGCTTGCCGCGGTTGGCCTGTGGATGGATGACCATCTTTACATCCCGAGGCCCCTCCGTGCCTCGGAAAGCACGTTAAGCCGTTAGTCCCGGCTGTCATTTGTGGATCTTTGACAGTCGTTACGGGTATTCAGAAGCCCGAAAGTCTGAAAACCAGTCTTACCAAGGGGTATCGTATTACCCAGTAACTGGGTTGTGGAGGTCAGATAGGCAGTCGCTCCATGTAAAATGCTGGTATTCAGCTGCATCCGGTTAGACTGGAAGCCGACCCCAACATAGTTGGGAAAAGGCAGATGATGATGACATTTTGCCAACCCTAGCATCGCACATAAATGTCTTTACAGCGGCCATACAAAAGACGGAGGGTAAATAAAAAAAAAACTCCTATTTTCATAAAAACGCGGGTAACATAGAGTAACGAAGTATCAGGTGTTACCGACCGAGATGCGTGATTAATGCTCGGATATGCTCATAGACGCTCGTGTATTCTCGGCATAATGCTCGCTTTTAACACGTGCGCTCCGGAATATATTAATTAATCTTATCTGCAAGTTGGATAGAAAGCTTTGTGGCACATCTGTATTTACGTTGCTCTGTGCTCTCATGGTTTATTAATTAGTTAGTCAGTGTTAGTGCTCATAACTTTTAAATATCTATAACTAAGAAGATATTTTGTTTCATTTTTGTATTTTTCAGTATTTACTGAGGCGTCAAATATTGTTGTCTCTAAATACAGATTGGCAGTGGCATCGACTCGCAAACCGATACCATAATATCAGCGCATGATATCATAGAAAAGTCAATGATCAAAAATGGTGCATTTTTTTTTTAAGGCATAAAAGGTAGAATAAACTTTATTTGGACGCAGTTCGTGAAACAAAATACAAAATGAACAAAATAAAAATAATGTTTCAAACAACAATAGTGTGTGCCTCACGGCTGCGCCAAAAAGGTTCATTTCAGTATTAATGCCAGACAGATACTGTCTGACGCTGGTTTTCTAATGAACTTTTAGACAAGTGACGGGGAGTACACACTTGTCTAAAAGTAAAACGTAAAAGTAAAAAGTAAAAGTAAAACGTATTTATTAGGTATACCTAATAAATACGTTTTATACTTATAAATAAATAAAATTAGTAATTAAATACATATCATTACAAAATCAAATAAAATTTTTGGATTTTGATGCGGGTTTTTATTATAGATAAAGAGTGATTCAAGAGGAAGGTTTATATGTATAATACATGCATAATATAGTAGAGAAACACTGATAACTGACGAAAAATTTTAGGACAGGGGGTTTCAGAATCACGTACTAAATCCACAGTAACAGTGTGTGCGTCGATGTCCATGTCACCCTATATTGGACACACCTTTTATAATAAATCTGATACTATATTTTCATTCAAAAGTGTTGCTATAAGCCAGTTTGAGAAAATGTTTGTCCGGTAAAGAGCCGCTCCTAATCCCATGAAGGGTCAACGACAAAAAAGGGGTTAAAACTTCGTGTTTTTACCAAGCTCAAGGACATTTTGGTAAATATTTAAATACCAAAAGCAAACAAAGCCAGGGACGTCGCGGACGTACTAGTATTTAACTTTTTTTGACGCTTTCATGTTAAACGAACGTTCAAATGTCGGTAAAAAGTTCTTTAATTTTTCTGCGTTTTTCCCTCAAAGTATTAAGAAATTGTTTATTGCACTGTGTGACCTAAACGCGCACTTAAGTCACGCTTGTCTGTGACTAAAGTAGTCCTTTTTTACACAGAAAAACGTGACAGATCACACGAACTATAAAATAGTATAGCCTAGGATACGTGTGACTTAGCGGCATATTAATGCACGGCGTTTAGCACCCTCGTCACACCGTGCAATAATGGACTACTTAACCCTTTACTGCATGATATATTAAATAAGTGACAATTTTTTTTTTATGTTAATGTCTTTATTAAAGCTTCAGAATTAATTTTACTGTATTTTTTATTTTTTTATTTATTTTTTTTTATTTTTTTATTTCCAAGTGGTATGTGATGATAGACAAAATAGTTGTGTTTTATTATTGCTAATGATATGAAAAACAAACCACATTAGGATTTATACGCTAGTTTTTTATTCTTTTAGAGTAAAATAAACTGTAAACATGTCAAACCATATATGGTTTCCTATGCGGTAAAGGGTTAAGACACACGTATCGTAATGTACGGACGCCAGCACAACATGCTACTACAATCTGTCAAATTTCTTTAATAGATATTCAACTTTATCGCTAAAGCATAAAGTTCAATGTTGATTGAGAAAAATTGACAGTTTCGGGTAGCTTGATGTGCTGGCGTCTGTACTATTATTTTATGTGCAAAAATATCAGCACCTTTTTAGAAGATGAAAATCTTTGGCTGATTTGCGATTTCACATAACACAAACTCATTACATATCTGGCTGGTAGCAAATCCTAAGAGGCGGGATCCAATAATCCGACAGCGAACGGAAAGGAACCTGTTTTCACCGTTAAAAGCCAAGGCTTTTCCCTTGGGTTTGTTTACACGATAACCAGAAGGCCAATTCTCGTACTTAAAAAACGTTCAAATTCAAGTCACAGTCTCATCTCAGTGACAATCAACGTCAAAAGCTAATCAAAAATGTAGGGAACTTTGACGTATTTTTGACAGACTGAGACTGAGATGAGACTGTGAACGTTCTTAAAATTACGGGGATTGACTCTGATGACGACATTTATTATGCTTTTTAACCTTTTGACCGCCACGGACGGCTATAGCCGACAAACGAAAACGTGCCAAACACGCCACCGACGTCTACAGCCGACATTTTTTAAGTACAAAATAAATCTTTTCTAATTTAGTATATTTATTTTGTACTTTAAAAATGTCGTTTTCTTGACGGCTGTAGACGTCGGTGGAGTATTTGGCACGTTTTCGTTTGTCGGCTATAGCCGTCCGTGGCGGTCAAAGGTTAAGGAGTTCTTACGTATTTGTTTATTTGTGATCTTCTTGTGTACATATTATAAATTAATGTCGCTTTTCATGTCTGTCTGTGTGACTGATTTTGATGCTTTTTTCACCATCATTTAGAGAATTCATTCCGGAAGATTTATACGTAAAATACAATAATATTCAACTTACATATAGTATTTATTATTTATTTAATTAGGGCACTCCAACGACTTATTCACTAATACATTTTATGGGGTACTGTAACAATTAAACTTAAAATCTATAATGAATTTGTCACTTAAAAGTTTGCGCAGCACTTACATATTTCAAGGGATGTAATATTATGTTGTCAAATAGGTTAAAAAAACAAAACTACATGAAAACAAAATTGAAAAGTAAAAAAAAAAACAGAAATTACTAAATCTATTTTGTAGCTCTAATGAATAACACAATCAATGACAAATAATAAATAAGAAACTAATAATGTATATATATATATTTTTATCTTTGTTCCTCTCAACCAAAGCACCTGCCATCTAATCTCTTCACCCCCCTTGCTTGACCGGTAGAGAATGCCCAAGGCATTAAGTCCGCCTTTGTACATTTTTGTGCGAAAAGTTTAAATAAGTAATAATATTAAGTATATAGATATAGATATTAACTGTGGCCACTGTGAGTAAATAACAATTGTTTGCGAAATTGCGATAGTGTGCTGGCGAAGATTTCCTCATCAACCTGAACTCTCGATATTTTTTTAAGTCCTAAAAATCGTGAGTAGTAGGTCCGTTACCTGCCCCTGCTTCGCAAAAAAGCTCTCTATATTTCAAAACTAGTGACTTTTAGAATACAAAAAGCAGTTTTTTTTTTTTTTTATTGATTGAAATAATTTATTCATCGTTCTCAGATATAGTTCAAAGGTCTCATTTAATTTGAATAACGAAGTTGCACAGCCTTAATTATAATTTGACGGTTAACTAATAAGTGAGGAGAATCAAAATTCAGAAGCATTAAATTCGAGGTTTAAAACTAAAATTGTAATAATTAGTTCGCATCAATCATGTTGACATTGCCAACTACTGACAGTTTTCGAAATGTTCACGAAACAACGCAAATTAAAACGAAAAAATGTGTCCAACTAGACGTGTAAAAAAAACACACAAGGTACGTTTTATCTATGAAGTTTTCCTGCTACAGAAAAACATTTTCCACTAACACACTACCACTTTACAACAACAAATACCGGCCAAGTGCGTGTCGGACCACGCACAATGAAGGGTTTAGTAATTGGATTGAATTTATCCCAAGAACAAACAACATTGTAGTTGAAAACCATCTTCTCCCATACATTGCAACTGCAAATATAAGTTGGTCGACTATTACTCGTAAACTTGTAAAACCTACGTAGCTGTGATAGTTTTCCTTTTAACTTCGTTATATATAATAGGAAAAACTGTTTTCACAAACCCGCAATATTTTTGAAAGACCTATCCAACGATACCCCACACGTTAGGGTAGACGAGAAAAAAAAATCCCCTCTTTACTTGTAGAGGAGGTCGCGAAATTAATTTTTTTTTTTCATGATTTTATTTTACCACTTTGTCGGCGTGATTAATATGTATATCCATGCCAAATTATAGCTTTTAAGTCTCTGA
Source organism: Eremobia ochroleuca (assembly GCA_949629135.1). Classification (NCBI taxonomy): domain Eukaryota; kingdom Metazoa; phylum Arthropoda; class Insecta; order Lepidoptera; family Noctuidae; genus Eremobia; species Eremobia ochroleuca. The sequence goes on along the minus strand of OX451386.1, from coordinate 19,996,268 downwards.
GTTAAGCTGCGGACGGACGGACGGACGAACAGACAGACATGGCTAACCATAAAGGTTCCTTGTTGACTACAGAATCCTAAAAAACAATAGCAATCGCGACTAAAATAATAACAAATCACGCGGCTTATTTACAAGCAGCAACATTACATAAATCACTCATAATATAACTTCGAGACTTTCCCGCCATCGCTAGTGGCTCCACCTACTTCCCCGTATGCAAACTATTTTGTTTACACGAAGATGGGGCGCGGAATAACTTTTCCTATTTTCTTTTCTTCCCAATGTTTATAGTTAGTAGCTTGGTTTGGAGTTGAATTTGTAATGTTTTGCGAGCTCGAAAAGATGGAGCTTGATAATCCAGCAGTAACGGCTTCAGGGTGGTTTTTAAGGGGTCCATTAGAAAGGATAATGATGATACTTGAGTAAGGCTTGCGTTCTATAGGAAGTCAGTCCGCCTGCCAACCTCTCTGACGAATAAGTAATCCATTTCACCATGGTATCCATACTAATATTATAAATGCGAAAGTAACTCTGTGTAGTTGTCCGTCTGATACCTTTTCAAGCCTTAAATTTAATAAATTTCCATACATATACAGTGGAGAAACCACATATATGCAAATAAATTATACCACATAGGTACTTGTTACCGCTTTTTCTGACGATATACAAAAAATGAACAAAATCGGTAGCGAAAAAAAATCAGCTGTTCCCTACATTTATTTTCGCATAACTCGTCAAAAGGTAGGGAATCCAAACGTGTTAACCCTGAGAAAGTCGGTGTAATTGCAAAAATGTTGCTCGAAAATTGAATAAAATTTTTGCCCGCTGCAGTAAATGTTTTTTTTTCTTATTGAACACATGTTTTCTAGCTGCGTAAAAATATTACCACAGGAAAGGTCCACTGTTCTACAACGTCCTGAAAAAAAAAAAAATGATAGCCCTGATAGTTTTTTTTAATATTTTTTTTTTCTTTGAACACTATGCACAGTGAATGAAAAACACAAAAATTGATAGTAATTTTTGAATCGTAAAAAATTCACCGACATTCTCAGGGTTACAAAGTTTGGAAATTACCTTGCCCACGCCCCTATTCGATTTGATCCATACTTCCAGGGACACCCTGTATAATGTAATCAGCACCTTAACTGCGAAAAATTTTGTGTGCTCAACACGTAAATAACGCAATGAATGTTGTTGAACTGTCAAAATGAAACCAATTCCGATTGATAACGTGTTACGCAATTGCCCCGCAGATTAGTTTTATAAAATGAGAGGATGGTACAGCACAGTTTTCCGAGCAGAACATATTCACAAACTTAGAGCGGCGAAAACACAACGTGTTCCGATTTCCTTTGAGCATCTTTAAGGATTATATTTTATCTTTAATCTGATATCTTTGAAGGAGAGATCTGGCTTGTAGAGATGAGATACAGGCGGAAATTCAGGCATTCCTAGGTAGTTTAGCACTTATGATATTATACGATTTTTCTCTTTCACAAAAGGAATATCACAAAGACTCACGGCGTGATTTCCAATATATTTATCTAAGAATAGCTTCGGCTCGCGACTATGTCCGCGTGAAATTTCTTGGCCCCGACCTACCGCATCGCATCACCTACCGCATCGCATCACCTACCCGCGTTGTTACCTCGTTTTCGCTTGCCGTTCTTTCTGACTTTTTTTTTTATTGCTCGGATCCTAAGGGTCTTGGCGTGATGCTAAATCACCTCTAACCTACCTCAAGAATTGAGCTATCAATTGTAAAAGGATTTTTCAAATCCGACCGGTAGTTCCAGAGATTTACGCGTTCAAACAAACAAACTCTTCACCTTTATTATTAGTATAGAGATATAGTATATGGATTTCCTAAGAAATGGAAGTGAAAGTGTTTAGTTAGTGGGCAAAGACCTCTCCCCATGACTTCCAGCTCTTTCGATCCAGGGATAAAGTGGACCACTGGTCGTTAGTTTTGTCCAGCTGGTCCCACTACACGGTACTGTTAGAAATTTTATATCCTTTCCACAAATAGACAATAAAATATAATATTACAGGCATTGTATGAAAACTGAAGCGTCTCTCAACCATTTCACCGCACGTAACAAACAGCAAATAACGTTTACGTCTCAAATTTCCGACATCATAGGAAGCTTCCATATCCTTTTCCGTTTGTACTGATAACTTGTTAGACCATGTACTTGGGTTTTCAATATATTTCATGTTTAATGTAAAAAAAAAATATAATTTTCCTGGATATTGATGATGAGAGTCTACTTTCTCCAAGGAATTTGTCATTCTTTTTTCTGGAGCGAAAGGCTACGGAGAGTATCATTAAGGATAACGGATTTGTTACTGAATCTTCCTGTACGAAAATATTACATTATATTTTAAGAGGATCAAGCATCTGCGTAACGCATATGCGTTACGGAGATGCTTGATCAAAACTAGTCCGAATAGCTGAATTGAATTTAGGCATACCTAAAAGAAAACTTCCGAATATATTGGATGTTTTTTTTACAGGCTCCAAATTTTTTCAGGGTGTTCTACTCATGACTATGAACAACTTCCACTATGGGACTCTGAAATCATGAAATCAAAATCAGCTGTTTAATACAAAAGTTCAATACCTACTTGACCAAAAATTAATGAAACAGCTGATTTTATTTTCGTGATCTCAGAGTTGGTTCCATAGCAAAAGTTGTTCATATTCATGGGTAGAACATCGTGTAAAAATTTGGAGACGGTAAAAAAAACATGCTGTATTTTCAGGAAATTTTCCACGTATACTTTCAGTATTAAAACTCGAAGGCACAATAAATGGACTTAGAAGGTGTTCGAGCGCACACTGTTAGGTAGTGAAGTAGAAAATGAAAAGCTATAACATTTAGCGTTAAGTCCCAAGTCCCTCCGACATCTGCAGGGTTACGGGGCGCATAAATCTATGGAACCCTCATTTAATACTATGGTGCAAGTGAAGGGTGCCTAGAAACGAATGGACGAGATAGATACGCTTTTGGGGAGCACAACATAGCTACGAGTATTCACAATAATTCGACAGGCTTCCGAGTGAAAAATTACACATTTTCGGTTACATGATTTTCCTAGTCCCCGACCGCAAAATGGCCTGCGTAGAATAGTGGTCGTTTATTTGGTTTAAACTGTCAAAATTTTCGGATTTCGGATTTGTGAACAGCGTTTAGAGCAGTCCTTCGGTAACATAGTTTGATGTTCGATTCGGCTCGGAAGCGTATCGAATGGATGGGAATTGATATGCTGATAACATTTTACAAGATTTAAGTAGTTATCTATAGATAGACCGATTTAAACCGTTCACTATGCGCTCCTGCGCATAGTGAACGGGTTAAATCGGTCCGCTATTTTATTAACGACGGGACTACCATTACAATGCCTACATTTAGTCCCAAAAAAGTAAATCAAGGCTAGAATAGCACTATTCACTAGTGTAAGCTGCTTATACTCCTATCATATGAATTGATTCATATGATACGAATATAAGTAGCTTACACTAGTATGGCGTCTGCCCTCACGAGACACATGCCTTCTTAAAGGCAAATAGTAGGAAAACAGACACCTTCTATTCCTATGCGAGCAATAAGCAAGAAATCCACCAAAATAGTTGGCAATAATCTATTAAAGGAAGCCAAAGTGGCAACACCGCAAAATATCGCTAAAATTGAAAGTCCTGACAGCCCCCGGCGTCCTCTCGCTAAGTTTGATCCTAGAAAAGGACATTAGTGCCAATCTATTGAGCGCTACAGAGGTGTTAAAGCGGGTTTACGACACGACACTATAGGCAATAGCGTACCTGTATTTCTGTCTGGTGAGTCCAGTAGAATAGCTGTGTAAACAGCTTTTGTAAACCTTCGTTTTGACGGTCCGAATTTGATTTATTTGAGTGTAAATTTGTGATGGATGGCTGTAATAAATCATATTGCTGAAGATTAAACTTAACTTGAAATAGGCAGACTGTATTCTTAGATATAGTCTTTAGTAAGTAGAATACTATTGCACAGAGCCATGTGTACGGTGAATGAATATTTGTTAAACTGGGTTAAACAGGTAGATAGAAAAAGTACTCTTTAATGTGTACCATTTAGATAGTAATAATAATAATAATAATAAAAACTTTATTGTCTCAAGAAGATACATACAATGGTAAAACACATGAGTTGTAACAAACTTAACATGTACAATAATTTTGTTGACCGCTAGTACCCAAAGTAAGATTTAACTTGTGGTATGGATAGTAATTCGTTCGTTTAAAATTGTAAGGGGGACTCCTAAAGCCATGTGCTACGTCATAGGCATTGCTACAAGTCCAACTAAAATACGTGTTATGATATACTAGCTTATGCACGCGGCTTAAACAGCAATGATGGCGGAAATTATCCCAAGGGAACCTGCTACCTACACCCAATAAATAGAAGAAAGAAAAAAAGAAGAAAAAAGAAAAATTGTTTATTCTGGACAAACTAAACGCACGTTACATACAAAAAAAAGACATAAAATATACACATACAACGTAGTCAAAAGCCTCGTACTCAAGCAAATAAAATGTTGACAATTTTGTCCATTCCTTGATGTCAGGGCCGGGGACCAAAGACAAAACACATTCAGTCTGTGAACAAATACCAAATACGGCTATCTGCCAGTGAAAGTCCCATCAAAATCGATCTAGCCGTTTCGGAAATTAACCAGATGTACAGAATTTTTTTTTTATTGTTCGTATATATTTTCATAATATGCATTTAGTAAACAGCTGTTATTTTGACATTACAAAAGGACACTTAAATTTTATTTATTTGTATGTATAGATAATAGTAGAAGAGTTACGGAAAGAAAATTCGAGTTTTATGGTAGACAGTTTATGTAGCGTAGCATCTTTGAAAACATTATGAAAATTCGGCTAAAAACTTTGTTAACATCTTCTGACTTACGCCCCACCAGGGAAGCATCCCACCTTAAGAGTAATTGCAGAAAAAATGCTCAAACAAAGATTGGACAAGAAAATAAACGGGAGCCAGAGGGGACCGTATGTAAATTGACTAAAGCGAACTGTGTATTTGTAAGTAAATACTATGTTAATAAAAGGTATTTATTATTCAACGAATTGAAAGATCTCATCTCACGGGCCACTTAATTTCATCTCGCTACGAGTATGTTAATTTGCAAATAGCTATGAGTTTTTTGTGGTGATTTTTCTACTCTTTTATTTTTATTAACATTCAGCTTTTCATGACTTTAGCACGACCATTTAAGCATAATTATATAGGGTGACAGGTAATTAGTGATTGATACTTAAACACATGATTCTACTCATCATTACAAACAACTTTTACTATCGGACCAAATCCGAAATCGCGAAAAAAAAATCAGCTGTTCCATACATTTATGTTCGTACGAGTCGTCAAAATGTAGGGAACAGCTGATTTTTTTTTTGCGATTTCGGATTTGGTCCGATAGTAAAAGTTTTTTGTAATGATGAGTAGAATCATGTGTTTAAGTATAGATCACTAATTACCAGTCACCATATATAGGTAGGTTATTATTCTGGCATTTGCACCGGTCAAAGAGACGCCATCACATCATTTTACCAGAAAAATGTCCACTGCTGCACATAGGCCCCCAGCACCGCTACTTCGACCAGTTCTGTGCTTCTCGCATCCAGCGGATTCCTGCGGCCTTCACCAGGTCGTCGGTCCACCCAGGTCATAGAAACGATGCTGACTGTTTGATGCTGGTTTTAAACAAAAGTTAATTTAGAATTATAGAATAAATAATGTTTATGGAACGCGGACGTGGGTGAGGAGGCATGCTACCATCGACTATGAAGGATTTACCTATGGAAATCTGCAATGTAATAGATGCGAAGAACTGCAGTGCAATCTAGAAACGAATATATCTGTACCTACCTTATTGTTCATTAATTATTAATTAATATGTAGTGGCACCGAGACGCCGTGTCTGGCCATACCGCTGTTAAACCCGCGATGGGTTTTTTGGTATGTTTAAAGGTTAAAAAAACGCTTATAAACTAGTTTTTGAATAATAAACAATAAAAAAAAACTAAAGTTTATGCGCTGGCTTTATCTGTTCACATAGAGCAAAAGAACCAAATACAGCGTGTATTAGAAATGTGTGGTCATATTTAGGGGTGTGGTACGCACGGCTAAACGTCAAGCTACACATAAACAATATAAGCTGACTTATGATTGTACGAAAAACCTACACAATGCGACGTCAGCTAAAACTGGAAATATGTAGCTTGATGTGTAGCCGTGTGTACAGACCATCAAACTGATCAAATTTCTCCCAGCATCGTAATCCCGAAAAAGTTATCAGCTGTCCCATACAAAACTCCAATACCTACTCGACCCAAATCCATGGCAAAGCTGACAACTTTTTGCGATTACGATGTTGGTCAAAGATAGAACGTTGTTCAGTGTGATGGTTTGTACCACATACTTAAATATGACCACACATTTCTGATACACGCTGTATAATGAACAGTTTTACGACCAGACTTGTCATTATATTTGGTACCTACATATACATACACTCACGCCTTCTTCCCATGGGGTGTAGGCAGTAACTACAGAATGCCACCTCGCCAGCCTCACCTAGTAGTACATCTATCGTTACTTTAACCCGTGAGAAGGCGCGCCTAATTTTCTTACACGAGTAGGCGCGTGCGAGCAAATTGCTCACACTATCATAAATGTTTATATTTTTAGTGTTTCTATATTTATTGGCTTATAATGTATTTAAATAAATAACACAAGGTTTAGTAAGTAAGAAAACAAGTATTTTAATCAAAACTATTAAACATAATAGCAACTTCTAACGCAAATAACAAAACAACCTAGTATTAATTAATTTTTTTGGCACGTTTCATAAAAATCACAATAAAAACTGTCCCATAACAAAAACTAAAAAGTGTTATTCATCCATTAAATCTACACTAATGTGCCTTTCGAAACACACTGAACACATGTATTTTACATGTTCGGTGCAAAGTAATTGCTGGGCGCGTGATGAGCAAATTGCCGCACGTTGGTACACGGCCTCCACAAACGCCTTGCTGCGCGGTCGCAACGCCACTGAGCGGATCGAGAATTGCGTCAGGGGAGAGGGGGTGAATATTTAGGAAGGTACTTAAGTGCTTGAATTGGTGTGGCATGGGAAAGACAAAAAATTTTTGAATTAGATTTTTGTGTGAGCAAATTGCTCATAGCGCGCCTTCTCACGGGTTAATTAGTTGTTCTATGTGTCTTTGTTGTTCCACACAATTCTTAGTTATAACGTTATCTGGACAGCTAACATCGCCTACTGAATTGAAAAGGCCCGAGTTTTTCTAAAGAGCCACTCTAAGTAAGTGGCTGTTTACGGATAGCCACCCAATGGCGTCAATATCTTAAAATGTTTGTGTTTCTTGCACGTTTTTTTCGTATAGTCACTTCCAATTACGGGATAAATGTAGCGAAGATTTTTAGTAAGGTGAGGATGTTCCTATCTTATTCGAAATATCCGTTAATTTTATTAATTTAAAATTAAACTTCATATTGTAAGAGAAACTGGTCAGGAGGATGACTGGTGAGGTGGTATTTGATATAAGAATCTCTAGCCGCCTTAGATTACTAGAATTTCGATCAAGACACCATATCTCGAACCAAATTGGGTTTGGCCTTGTATGTCTACAGGGTGTTAAGTTTAAGGATATGACAGGTTTATGTATGGTGTCCATACATATCATATCCTTAAACTTAACATTTTTGCATGATCCCTTCCCACATACAAGGACATAGTTTGAAGACGCTGCCGAAACTTAGGACACTGTAAAACGCTCTGTTTTTTGTCGCACAGTTAGGTGTATAAAATTTGTACATATTACATGTCAGATAAAAAAATTGTGTCAAAGAAAAGGCACAAATTAATACTTACTATCATGGTAAAACAATCATAAAACAGAGCTAAACAATATCTTGTGTAACGATAAAAAAGGGAACTCAATCAGCTAAAAAATATCTACAAATTATTCCACCATGTTTTTTTTTATATAATTTAAACTGCAAAATTAGTTTAATTTTGGTGGTAATTCGATTCAAGTAACGTCAAACACATTGTTGTTCCTTATTCGTTGCCGTGATGCGCTTTTGTCAATTACCTAAAAAGTTGCTTCTTACCGCGACTTAAGAACAGACGCCAGCATATCAAGCTACCCGAAACTGTCAAATATTCCCAATCAACTTTGAACCTAATGCTTTAGCGATAAAGTTGAAAATATATTAAAGAAATTTGACAGATTGTAGTAGCTTGATGTGCTGGCGTCTGTACAATACTACAGTAAACAAACTCTTTATAAATAAATATTAATTACAGCATCAGCCTTTCAGCTTCTTAATTGCATTCTATCAGTTGCGTACGGCAGAGCAGCGCGCGAAAACTACTTCATTGTTTTGTCTTCGGCGCGGTCGATTCTTTCGGTGTGGATATGTGTGCGAGGCCTCCTTGACTTCGACTCGGTCGACGCGTTCGGCTCGGATAAGTGTGTGTTCACCTTTAGTCTTTGTCAACAGTTTTTTAACCGTGCCTACAAAGGTATAAGTCTCTTTTGTCTTTTTTAAAAAAAAAAAAAAACGTTGCCCCACACTAGCAATTTCTCCTGTATTGTGGGTGCGTTTACAAACATTTAAAGTCACATACACAAACAGCCAAACCCGGAACAGGTACTTGTAGGTCATACAAATATTTGTACCGTGCGGGAATCGAACCTGCGACACGCAGCGCAGCAGTCAGTTGCTTAACCACTGCCCCAACCGTGCCGTCAAGATAAGTGCCACAAAAAGAAAAAAATTGCCTACACATCAAAAACACACTTTAACCACTTCATTTTACCAGTAAACACGACAGCAACGTTATCAGTGTCAAGTTGACTTTGACACGAGAGGAGATAGCGCATTTAGGCCAGATACGCACGGGCGGAGGTTATCAATCAGCCGCGGTGGCATGCCAGGGTCGTAGGATCAGTGTGTAGCTCGCCTTATTCGATCAGAAGGAGGTTTTAAACAAGTTAGACAGATTTGTTTTTGAAAGGAAAAGTTGAGCTAACTGATTCTGTGTGTAAATGATGGGATGAGGAAGGGCGGATTTTCACATCATTGACGAGTAATGGGGTTTGTGGCGAGCACGGTTGGGGGTCTGACGTCTGGCAATCTGTAATCGATTAAGGTCGCATTTCACCAACGAAACTGAACGCGATCAGCACATCTAAATCGCATTCAAGAGTTGTCAGTGTCGTCATTGTTGTGGAATATTGACTTAGACAACTCAACTTCAGAAAAACTGACGATCTAATAATGAAATTATTGGTATAAAAAAGACAAAACGTGTTATATCTCCTTCTTTCGTGTTCCTCTTATTAATGGTGTTTGTCTTGTAATGGTAATTCCCGTATCTTTAAAACGTTCGCATTCTCTTAGCCTCAATCTGTCAGAAATATCTCTAATTTCCCTACATTTCTGACAACTTTTTGACGCTGATTTTGAACGTTTTTAATGACGGGAATTAGCCTTCAGAACGAATTACACAAGAATATAGCTATGGTATACAACGTGTAACGTTAAATGCGCAAAACCTCAGACACCCCAACTGATTCTTAATTCAATTGACCTATTTCAGAGAGAAAATAAGTCATTAAAAAAAATGTAAAGGTTTTATGTGCTAATTTATTTTTACTGGCCATTCTGATCGTTTCTTGCGTCTGCGACGACGCTTTACCGAGGTAGGAGTCGTCACCGGGCCGCTGCGCCGCGCTGACATTGGCTTGCTCGACCTATTAATAAATAGACACGGCAACGTTTTTAGTGAAGATTTTTTGAAAAATGTGACCTATATTAAAAAGTGGTTCAATTAATTCTGCTCGTTATTCTGATCAAACTATTTTCAGGTTTTGTGCATTTAACGTTACACGTTGTATTAGCCCATGGGAAAGCTGTGGTCTAGGTACCTACAACATATAGTTAAACATAAGAATTCGGATTATTAGCATTCATAATCCAATTTAGTTCCGAATAAACGATATGTACATCTAATTAGAAGTATTTACCTAACCACGAAGTAGTTTTGGGCGTGATGTTTATTGAGTATCAAATTATTAGTTCCAACAAATAACAGATAAATTCGTATTAACCCTTCATGATAAATTAGATGCATATTAAACAGCGATGGTAAATAGTGCTTAATTAGAATTGATTATAATTAATAATTTGTATTATGTGGACTGTTCCTCATTAATAACAGGCGCACGGGCCGATCGAAGGTTAAATTACGGTTGCCGCGGTTGGTTCCTGGATGGGTGACCATACCTTCGTGCATCAAAAAGCACCAAATTGGTACCGGTTATCATTTATGGATCTTCGACAGTCGTTACGGGTCGTCAGAAACCCGAAAGTCTGACAACCAGTCTTACTAAGGGGTATTACCAAGTAAGTGGGTTGTGGAGGTCAAATAGGCAGTCGCTCCATGTAAAATACTGGAATTCAGCTACATCCGGTTAGATATTTCTACACCATACATAGTTCTACACCAACCGGGGGTTGTCCTTGGGTAGACTTACATAGTGCATACAGGGATAATCGTCGGATGGTGCCTCATTTCTCATTACAATCTCCTAAGGGGCCTCTGCGAGTTGGCTTCGGCCACTCGTACGCCTTCCAAAGGACCGGGACCTCATGGTCTCGAGATATGTAAAAAATATAATAATAATAATATTAAAATTTCTTTATTCGGAACAACATAGGCAGCATTTTGTTAGTATAAATACACCTTAGAAACTAAACTTATACACTAGGGTTAGTAATCATTTTTTAAATAATGAGTCATGTACTTGTGAGGCATCTCTTGCGGACAATGATTCCGCATGAGATGTCTCAGTACAGGAGCTCACGGGTCCTCAACCACAACCGACCTTTTTCCAGATAGCATGGAAACTATCTGTACGCGATTTAAGAAATTAAGCTAAGCTGCGAAGCGAATAAAGGAGCAATACATTCCAACAAGATGTAAGATGCAAATTAGGGGGGCTTGTGGCTAAGTAATAACAGCCACATGGGTCGATCGATCAGGTTAAGCTACGCTTGCCGCGGTTGGTCCGTGGATGGGTGACCATCTTCACATACCAATACCCCTCCGTGCCTCGGAAAGCACGTTAAGCCGTTGGTCCCGGCTGTCATTCGTGGATCGTTGACAGTCGTGACGGGTCGTCAGTAGCCCTAAAGTCTGACAACCAGTCTTACCAAGGGGTATTGTATTACCCAGTAACTGGGTTGTGGAGGTCAGATAGGCAGTCGCTCCATGTAAAATACTGGTATTCAGCTGCATCCGGGTAGACTTGAAGCCGACCCCAACATACTTGGGAAAAGGCTAGGCAGATGACATTCCAACAAGATGCACTCAAAACAACTGAACATCGTTCGTCAAATAACTCTGTATAATACAAAACATGGAAAGGACATCAGCATCTGACCCACATCTAAAGCAAGCTAGTCAATTGTAACACCAGATTTTATTTACATAATATATTAAACGAAAACGTATGAGATAACGTCCCTGAGCGTTGGCAATCGTCCAAATGGGAATTAGATACTGACATAACGTAAAAAAACTGTACTACCGATACCCAATAGTTATTGATGTTTCCTCTAATATAACTGGGCTATAATTCTTGGCGGGTTACGCTATCTGGATGGAGGTTGAAGGCTTATTTTTGCTTGAGAAGTCATTTTTTGCCGTTGTTTTGGCAGCTCGTCTCGATGTTAGCTGAAGTTTTCGTTATAAGTGCCACGATGAATTGACTGTTGATGTTTTTGCTTTCAACGAATTGAGTTTGGGAGTGAGTATTGCGATTTGTTGTTGAGTTATCGTTGTTCATTTGTTCTGGATTTAAGGTTTCATCATACTCATAATCAGTCTCTGTGAGAAGGATTGGGCCGTATTCCACCACCTAGCGAATTTTTCATTCTAAGACACGCCGGTTTCCTCACAATGTATTTTTTTTGTTTTTTTTTCAAATTTCTTCACCGTTTTCAGATGTTGGGTGTGACAAACCTATTGACTACAGTTTCATTTTCTGACGAAGGCAAATACAGAATGCAACTGTCGATTCAGTCATGTAAACATGTCTTGTCTGTTGTGTCTTGGTCTGAATTTATGACTGTAAACTTTGACTAAGAATACTAAATATTATCATTACCAACTGCAGCCCCATTTAGTTCCTTTCCTGATACATACAATAAATGAGTTGAGAGTATAGACTAGAATATTTACTTGTAACAGAACATCGAGAATTCGCCGTTTTTAGGGTTCCGTACCCAAAAAATACACGGTAAAACAGGACCTTATTACTAAGACACCGCTGTCCGTCCGTCCATCCGTCCGTCTGTCACCAGGCTGTGTGATAGTTAGACAATTGAAATTTTCAAAGATGATGTATTTCTGTTGCTGCTATAACAACAAATATTAAAAAAAAAACAGAATAAAATAATTAAAGTGGGGCTCCCATACAACATACATGATTTTTTTGCCGTTTTTATATTTAGATATCGGTACGGTACTCTTCATGCGCGATTCGGACTCGCACTTGGGCACGAAACTCACACGAAACTCGATGTTTTGTTACAATCTGATTTTAAAAACCAACGAGCGTATTGGTGTAACATTTTATCGAGTAAAGGCACGGAGCGGTACCTGTAGGTCCGACATTTGAACCATGAACACATAGTAGACAGAGACGTTACAGGTAACTGGTCACTTGCCGTGAGCATTACGTCGAACGCAGCGTCGAGCACTCGCAGAAATATTACATTACATGGAAATGCTTTTGGAAACTGAACTTTTGCCTGTATTGTACCATTCGTTATACATGGAAATGCTCGAGAAAATGCACTAGTGTATACTCACCAATATACTCATTCCTTTTACGAACATAAGAGCAAAGGCGGACCTAATATTACATGCACCGTGCAGTCCTAAAGTAAGTCGAAACCTCTTTATCCATTCTCTCCAATACTCTCGATTCCAACCTGAACTAATAAATTCCACTCGACATTGAAAGAATTCTCAATGTTTCTTTTGATGCAAATAAACTAGCAGTGAGCGCATTAAGGTGCAAACTGTAATAGGATGCAGCTCATTAAGTTGATCTTTAAATTCAATAAATTTTGCTATTCATGGATTCAAACGATGTATCGTCCGTTACTTTGATCCCGTTTAGAAGTCTATACCTCTGTAAGGAAAAAACGTGGGCGACATACTGACATTAAGACGAGATCTATGAAGATTGTATGGAGGATGGATGTTTTAGATGGCTTTGTCCGGTGAAGCTGTAAAAGCCTCTCGCGGCTTCAATTGCCTAATCCACATTCTGAACGCTGGATTTGGTAAGTTATGACTTGAATTTAGTTCTATGTTACTGGTTACTTTAACTATTTTGACATCTTGAAACCTGAGATAGCTAAATTAATGATATTCCTTTTCAAATTCAATAGGTGCTGAGGTATTAGATAACTTTAACGTGTTTTCTGCATTGGGTTTTCATGCTAGTTTTGAAATGCAGTTGCATTTTTGAGATAAATGGTTTAACATAATCTTAAAATGTTAAAAATATGATTTTCCAAAAATTTTAGTTGATTAAAAGTTTAGTAACAAGAAAATACAAAAGATGAAACCGCACAAAAGTTTCGCCGTACGAAATGAGCGGAACAGTAAGAATTATGAGGACAGGACGGCCGACTTCGGGCTAATTAGGAGCGACGAAGCCTGAAAACTTATCATTTTAAGATATTAATAACGTTTAATTAAGAAACAGACTTCACGGAAAATGAGTTTTAATATAAAACGGAACATAGCATCTGCAGTCTTGCGAGTGGACAGATGTTACAGGACTGGATAAAATAAATAATGAAAATTCAGAAATGTTGGATCAAGATGTTGTTTTGATTCATATGAAGACTTTGAGGCATAGATCTATAGACGTTACTTAGCACGTAGCTGGCTAGGCTAAACGTTAGTCCTGTCACTGTCGCACAACTGGCAAAATACAAGAGCAAAACACAGACATTTCTATCGTTTATAACAGGTCTAAGCACGAACAAGTAACGTTTATACATAGATCTCGGGCACTTCTAAATAATTCTAACTACGTAAATAAGTAAATAATGTATCCAGAAGCAAAAAACAGTCGAATTAGACGCCAACCTCCGTCTTTTTAATGCAAATTATAGAGACATTTCAAAACTTGTGACACTCCCCCAACAGCGAGAAAAAAATCTAATTTCCTTCCACGAAAAATCCCTGAAGTACTTATTCCAAGTATATAGGATCAAATTCCCCTAGCAACACGCGGCAGCTACATCAACGAAGGCGAAATTGCATTAAGTAAAATGTGAGAAATGAAGATAATATACGAAAAAGGAGGAAAAAAGGCTACAGACGTAGCTCGTGTTTTAGCTAAGAAGCGTAATATGGAGCTCCTTAGATCAAGTGTTAAGCATAAATATTGGATTGAAGATCAAGCAACAGATGAACATGGAATGTTAAGACTTATAGGCAAAAGATGACAGGATAGTATCTCAACTGAATGTTCTAAGATGAAATAAATGAGGAGAAAACTCGTTTATTTATTTATTTAATCTTTTCGCACACAAAAAAGGTACAAAGGCGGACTTAATGCTTTAGCAATTCTCTGCCAGTCAACCTAGGACGGTGAAGAGATTAACTGGCAGGAGCTTCGGTTGAGAGGAACAAAGCCGACTAGAATTAGTTTGATTAACAATTTCGAGGTGGCGTCGGAAAAGAGTTCCTGAATGGGTTTGCAAGCCCAGCAGTGGGACAGTATGGGCTAAGGGAAAAAATACACTTTGGTAAATGAAAATGCAAATCTACGAACGAAAGGGACGGACATCATTAGCTAGTAGCAAAAGGTGTAAGGATAGAAACCAGTATTTATCTGCTTTTGAATTACCTTTTGAAAAGCACGAAGCTAAAGAAGAAAAATAAACACCAAAACACGACGATAAACGAAATATTAGCACCAGTTATATCATCTCTGTAGATTTATTCTCCTTATGAATATTAACGTTCGTCTGTATTGAGGGCGCACACAAATATCGTACCACTTTGTTACTCCCTCTGCAAGTGACTACAGACTTGTAATAATGAACTCTCTGCTGCTCGGCTATAGTTGTTTCTGCAGAATAAATTAAAATAAATATCACTTGAACTTCGTCGAATCGCAGAAATAGCTGCGAATGGAAAGGGGTAGTTGACTGAGTGAATAAAATAAAAGGGTAATATTTAAGAGTTGGGTTTTACAGAGAGAGAGAATCTAAATGGACTGTAGTTTCTTAGTGAAATTGATGTAGATAGTATATTTTAATTTCAAAGGGACTCGTGGCTAAATAATAACAGCCGCTATGGTCGATTGCAAGTTAAGCTACGTTTGCCGCGATCGGTTCGTGGATGGGTGACTATCCATTCTTACATATCGAGACCTGACCTCCCCTCGCCTCCGAAAGTACGTTAAGCCGTTGGTCCCGGCTGTCACTCCATGTCTGTGCCTCCTTGACTGTCAAAGACAGTCGTTACCGGTAGTCAGAAGCCCTAAAATCTGAAAAACCAGTCTTACCAAGAGGTATCGTGTTACCCAGTAACTGGGTTGTGGAGGTCAGATAGGTACTCGCTCTATGTAAAATACTGGCAGTCAGTTGCATCCACTTAGACAGGAAGCCGACACCAATACGTGGGAAAAGGCAGATTGAGTATATTTAAATTTCAGCCAATGAGCGTCGACCGATGAACATAGGCGTCCAATCAAATCGATTCAATTAGCATTTGTAAGGAAATTGATTTGATGGAAAACGCTTTTTATAGCAGTAGGTAGTCTGCTAATCTTCACATGACATTTTCATGACGATAACGAGAACATTCATATACAAGCAATAAAGATTTATGAATGTAATAAATGCGTGTTGCAATTAGTAGTTTTTACAAACAACAAGATAAATTTAACAAGACCTCATTGATCTTAATAATAACGTGCTAATAATTAGAGGTCATACGAAGGTCATCGATATGCGATATCATTCAATAGTTTTACTTATTTATTTATTTATTGAGGATCTCCAACTAAGGATGCACATATACAATATAAATTTAAAATAATAAAAAAGGTTATTTTACGTGTGCTCCTTCAATTACAGCTATGCTATTCTGAAAATGGTAAATCACTTCGAAAGCCATCTCGCAAGTCATCTCGAAAGTCACAAGTCACTTCGCTTCTCATGTCGCTTGTACAAGTTTCGGTATTCACATGTCAAGATCAAGGCCAAGTGAAGTGAAGTGAGTTCCGAAAACTCAAGTGACATTGCTCTATGGTAGTAGGGTAGTGACGCTGAATTGTGTCTTGTTATAATTTATATCGACTCACTGAATTTAGCTGAATTTGCGCTTTACAATAATAGTTTATAGTTTATTTCAGCCATAAATGCAATGTAAATGCATAATTTTGTACGTTTTAATATTTACAAGTTTTATTTGAGATGAGAATGAAAAAACTAGGCTGAACGCAGTATCGCCTTTGCCTCATGTCCGTGTATATTGAAAAAAAAAACGTTTAAAATTGTTTGTTTACAAACAAGCAGTTTAAATTATATTTATTTTTCCGCGATTTTTCAGTAAAGTGAGTAAAGTGATTAACAAAATGAAGTAAGTACGATTTCTGTGGTAATTAGTTACTGCCGGTATCGATATATTCACATTTAAGTAATTGTTAATTCTCTACTTCAGTGCCGAGCGTACTTCCCATCCATCTGCGGCCCAAGTGGAGACGCTAATAGATTTTTTAGAAAGGAAGCCTAGCTTGGCTCTGCCAAAAATTAAAGCGCCAAACAGGCAGCTAATAAGGAGTAGGATCGTATCACCCTAACACTAAATAGTATGGGTGGAGGTACGGTGAAGACGGCAAAAAATTGGACTAAGGTAAGTTGGTCATTTCAGTTAACGTATATACAAAGTATACTTAGTTTATTGTGCGTATGTTATTTACGCCTCTGCCTATCATGCAGTGTGAAATTATTATTATTTCCCATTATAGTATTGGTCTGACAAAAAAAAGTGCAGTAAAAAAGAAAGTTGCTGAACGCGCCGCTTTTAGAAGTACCACAGGCTTAGGAATGGTAGAAGGTGGCATGCCAGAGCTTTCGAATATAGAAGAGCGGATACTACTGTTAATGGGTGGTGAAGGTTTTGCTACAGGCGACACACATTTACAGATAGAACCATTTAATGTACTTAGGTATGTTATTTTTTTTTACATAGGTTTCATAGCTTACTCATATAAAGGTATATAATTTATTAAATTGATTTTATAGGAACCTTCACAGGAAAATAGTCCCTCTATTAGTATAGAGGGACTATTTTCCTGGTACCACTGGATTGTGCCACTGGTGCACTAGCACCAGTGGCACAATCCAGTGGTACCTGCACAAATATGCCAGTAAGTGATTTAAGTATTAGTATTATAAAAATATTCTTCTTCATTCCACTGTCAAGATCTGATCTCAATAAAAATGTCTTCGAGCTTACTTCACCGTGCTGCCTCACTATGGCTAGGCAGAAGTCAGTGTTTTCAAGCCGGCTGGAGGCCACTTATTTGGCTTAATTACTGTCATTGTATAACAACAGCTGAGATCAAAGACTTATATATTATAATATATGTACTTACATACACTACCATGCATGAAGGAGCTTCAGAGTTTCAGATAATGTAGGTGATGATGGGCTGTCAGGTTTTTTTAAACTGGCATATTCAATTTGCAACATTAGTGACTCTTATTTTTTTTTTATTACTAAGTTTTGTTTTTTTTTGTTATATTTTTTACATTAAAAATGTAATGTTTCAGGATATTGATGAATGTCTATTTGCGGTACCAGGCACATCAGCTCTTGTTGATCCAGTTATTGTATGAAATATTCTATATTTTCCTTATTTAACATAATTTGTAATATAATAAGTATTAATAGTTATACTTATTTAACAGAACACAGCTGACATGGACTTCAGTTTGGGTCATAGAGCCCAATCAGAATTAATGGTGTGTTTTTATCATTATTATTCATTAAAATTCTTATTTTTTACATATATATTCCTTTAAAAAAAAAATCAACATAAAAACATTTAAAAATATAATAAAATAATTAAAAATATTTTCTAGAACAATCTTCTGGGCCCAGAAACGGAAGTTGCCACCACCACCAGTCCCACCAGGCCTAATGAAAGTTTTACAGTTGTAAGAAATTGCTAAATTTTTTTCTTTTGCTTCTCATTTGTATTATACATTTAATTTTGTTGTTTTTGTCCAGAACATTACAAATCAACATCTGACGCCTGCTATTCGGAACCACCAGCAGCAGCAGTCTGAGCCTGCTAGGAGCACCACCGAGCAGCACTTACCTCCTACTACTCGTACAAGACCTTCATCATCTAGGCTTACAAGTAAATTACTTTGCTACTTTATCGACTCAGAGCAATATTTACAAACGCAACAAGTAAAGGTTCGACTGATGTAAAGCTGCTGCAAGAGTTTGCTAATTGGCAGGGTGCACCACATGCAGGCTGCACCACATGCAGGCTGCTTTCCTTTGTATACCTTATATTCAGTGCCAGTACTGCACCAATTGCGGTGCTTCTAAGTAAATGTGGCTTTGCCGTACTTGTATGTTTTGATTGGTGGGGTGCACCACATGTAGGTTTGGTGACGTCTAAGATAAACCATTTACATGCTGAAACTTGTTTTGTTTTAGGTCCAAGACGACTGCGTCGCAGGATTTTACAGGCCACAAGAAGAACTGACCAGGCGTCACCACCATCTCAGCGACATAGCAACTTAATAGGCATGGCTGATACATTTTTGCAGGTACAGCAGCAGCGTTTGGATTTAGACAACAGAATGTTTGCTCTCATGGAACACAACAGTGAGAGGGACCGTTTGCTGGTGGAGGCTACTAAAGCTGTGGGAGAAGGCTTAAAAGCTCTGGCGGGAGCAATCAAGCGCTAATATGTCAATGACTACTTCTGCACACGTGGCTTCCCTGGTAGTTCCTTAACTGCATTATCTTGTAAATGTCTATTCCGTTTTTTTTTTGTATTGTTTTGTGTTAATTATTTAATTATGAATTATAATTTTTCTTTTTATAACATTGTTTTTGTATATTATAACATTGTTTTTGTATATTATTTAGACCACAGCCACCTTAACTTCATTAGTGATTTATTATTGTTAAAGCGTTACTCTGGTTTATTTTTCCTTTGGCCTTTCTTCTCAGAGTAGTCAGATAGGAAACACCGACCTCACTAGTTTTAAAAAAAATATGATTGACATGTAAAAGTGTTTGTACAAACCTACTTACAGAAAATAAATCATTTATCATTATCATTTATTTTATTTACCTTCTTTTCTATGATGTTGTAAATGTGAGGACTTTGTAGGCCTTGTAGACTTTAGATCTGTAGATCATTTTTATTTTATCAAGTACCTGGTACTTGTAGACTGGCCTACGCTGTCCTGGGAATACCTACTGTAATTTGAAAACAATGTAAAAGCCAATTATTTTTAAAAGAGTAACCGTGGAGTTTCTTGCCGGTTCTTCCCCACAGGAAACGACCAATTGGAACTGTGCACCTAGCTTCTGACGTTTCATAAGTGCCCATGTAGGCTTATGTGAAATAAAATATTTTTGATTTTGGCCAGACCTCTTCCTTTTTGTGCGGTCACGGGTAATAGACGTCTAAGCTCTTATTCTAAATTTCTAATAAGCTCCTCTGTTAATCTGTACATATGCACTTAGTCTTGACCACGGCTCAATATGTTCAGATTTCTAATATTCCGGGCTTGGCGATTGCTTGCGGCAACGTCTAGGGTATCAGCTTCTTTCAATAAACTTAATATCAAGAAAGAACGAGACATCTACAAAAGTTAGAAATAGATGAAAACACAACAAGTTCATAGAGTTTTATAAGGTCGGTAAGTATATTAGTTCACACTAATCGTTTCAATTTTTCTGCAATAAAGTCACAAATATATAATTATTATTTTTGTTTTGCGTTAATTTCATTACCTTTATTAAAAACGCTTCAATTCGCTCAAGAAATAGTTACTTTTCATTTGACAGATGAATTCGTGTGTGAGATGCGAGATGACTTTCGATATGACAAGCGAATTGTATTTCAGAATACAAAATCCTATAGACAAACGTCAAAATACTCACTCGTTTAGTTCCTCTCACTTTGATTGTCACTTGGTGGCGCCAGTGGCGAATTCACTCCATTTAAGAATACGAAACTTTAATTTCACAAGTTTTCACTGCGGATTCAGAAGTGATTTCGCAAACAAACTTTTCGGAATAGCTATGCAGGAGACCACAGCATGCATATACAGCGTGTAACGGAAGGGGGGTATCAACCCTGAAGGAGGTGAATGTGCTCATGAAACTCAACAACTTTCCCCAAAGAACACAGGTCGAAATATGAAAAAAAAATTTGGCCCTCCCATAGTAGGTAAATCAATCCGCTAGTAGTCAGTTTTGTAAGGGAGGGCCAAATTTTTTTTTAATATTTCGACCTATGTTCTTTGGCGAAAGTTGTTTAGTTTCATGAGCACATTCACCTCCTTCAGGGTTGATACCCCCCTTCCGTTACACGCTGTATACCTATAGGTGTAAACACGATAAAAATATAGAAAACAAATTACGAATATAAATTATAAAATTAAAGAAGTGAAAAAAAATAACATGTCAAAATTTAGCATTCATATTACAAATGGTGTAGGCAGGATGAAAATAATAATTGAGAAAAAAACATTGAATGAATTTGAGGAAAATAATAATATTTAATTAAAAATTAACATATCAAGATGATGGAACTGCGCAACATCTTCGATTATAAAAAAATCATGTTTCAAGACTAACAGTCGTGCGATTCTGTAACCATCTCACCGTGAAAGTTTGGGTGAAGTGAGCGTGAAGTGAGCTGTCATTCACTAGGGATTAACACTATTAAGTGTTCACTTCACTTATGATTTCACAGTGAGATTTTTACAGAATCGATCGTCTTTATCTTCCTTTAAACACTATATTAGATGTGATAAAATAGGTCAGCACCCTAATTGCGTAACACACTATTACTCTAATTTGAATCATTTTGAAGCATATTGCTAATCCATTGCTCCATATGTTCGAAAAATGTGTCTGCTCAACAACGTTAATAACGCAATTAATGTTGTTGAACTGTCAAAATGAAACCCATTGCTACTCACAGTGTGTTACGCAATTACCCTGCAGGTATAGCTTACCAAAAATCAGATACGTACTCATCTCAGCAAACTATGCATATCTGAACCACAAATCCTATACTGGTGTTTTTTTTTTCAGGCTCCAAATTTTTACAGGTTGTTCTACTAATGAATATGAACAACTTTCACTATGGGACCAACTCTGAAATCACGAAAACAAAATCAGCTGTTTTATACAAAAGTTCAATACCTACTTGACCATAATGTATGAAACAACTGATTTTTTTTTCGTGATCTCAGAGTTGGTTCCATAGTGAAAGTTATTCAAATTCATGGGTGGAACACCCTGTATAAATTTGGAGGCGGTAAAAAAAGCATGCTGTATTATTTCGATCAAAAAATAAAGCTGGGAGTTATTGAAAGAGGCTACTCTACTTTCAGTGATTGATTTTCATTAAAAAATGCTTTATTGGAATTAAACAATTCCAAAACCAACGCTAAGCAAGACCACTATGGCATTTGGCTTTTATTACATTCTAAGGCCTCATTTACGGAGACGCGGGGCGTCTCGCGTCGCGTGTGGCGTGGCGTCTCGCGGCGCGTCGGACGTTTTTTCTGTTTACGGTGGGGCGGCGCGTGAAGCGGCACGCATCATCGCACGCGTAAACACAAACTTATAGCAATATACGACCATGTTCATAGAGAAGCGAGACGGGAAGCGTGGCGGTGCCCGCCGCGGCGCCAGCGGCGAATCCTCTAGCGTGTAGCGAAGCACGCGGCGGGCATCGCGGCGGCGCACGCTCGCCTCGATCAAATCGACTTGTTTTTTGTTGGCGCACGTGTCGCAACTTGCAGCATGAATTACGAAAAATTGGAACTAGTTATTTCTGCAATACAGGAGCGACTCCAGTTGTGGATGGACTGAAGAAGATTCAGAAAATTAAAGATAATAATAATTAAAGATACAGAAGATTCCGCCTCGGACATAGCTTCATCGAGAATTGCCGCTGCGTGCGCCGCCGCGATAAACGCCGCGTGGGACGCGTCGGTGCCATCCGCGGGCTCGGCCGCAAAAAACGCCCTAATTCAAACAAACGCGTCTAAAATCGCTTCTCCGTAAACGCACTCATACAACGCCATATATTTGAATTCAGTGCGGGCCGCGCCGCTCAACGCAACGCGCGACGCCCCGCGTCTCCGTAAATGAGGCCTTAGGCTTTCTCAACACCAGATTTACTTAATATTACCAAGCGTGAGAAAAATACTGTACGACGAAGTACGAGGAACTTATCATTCTGCCCATAAACTGTTATAATTCATCATTAGTACATATGTACAGACATCAGCACACCAAGCTACTACAATGTGTCAAATTTCTTTAATAGGTTTTAAACTATATCACTACAGCATAAGGTTCAAAGTTGATTGGGAAAATTTGACAGTTTCGGGTAGCTTAATGTGCTGGCGTCTGTACTTAAGTACGTCTCGAGAAAGGCAAATAAGCATAAAACGCACGGTATCGGTCTCATATTTTTCTGTCAACTGTGTGGGAGTATGGTAACAATGCCTTTGGGCAACACTAATGATGAAATATTGGTAATAGAAAATTGTAGTAAATTGGGTAGTTTTGAATAGATGGAGGTAATTGTTAAAGGGAATTTCTGTTTCATGGCGCAATACTATCAATACCAGCACCCTAATTGCGTAACACACTATTACTCTCAGTTTGAATCATTTTGAAGCATATTCCTAATCCATTGCTCCATATGTTCGAAAAATGTGTCTGCTCAACAACGTAAATAACGCAATGAATGTTGTTGAACTGTCAAAATGAAACCCATTGTTACTGATAGTGTGTTACGCAATTAGCCTGCTAGTGCAATTTAAATGATGTTGGACCTGAAAAAAGGCCATTGTACTCATCATTATGAACAACTTTTACTATGAGACCAACCCTAAAATCGCGAAAAAAGAATCTGCTGTTCCCTAGGTACATTTTGGTGAGAACGTAAATGTAGGGAACAGCTGATTTTTTTTCGCGATTACAGGTTTGGTCCCATAGTAAAAGTTGTTCGTAATGATAAAATACAACGGTTTTCAGGTTCAACACCATCTCTCACAGGTGGATCTATCAGGTTAAGCTACGCTTGCCGCGGTTGGTCTGTGGATGGGTGACCATATTTACATACCGAGACCCCTCCGTGACTCGGAAAGCACGTTAAGCCGTTGGTCCCGGCTGTCATTCGTGGATCTTTGACAGTCGTTACGGGTAGTCAGAAGCCCGAAAGTCTGACTACTAGTCTTACCAAGGGGTATCGTTTTACCCAGTAACTGGGTTGTGGAGGTCAGATAGGCAGTCGCTCCATGTAAAATACTGGTAATCAGCTGCATCCGGTTAGACTGGAAGCCGACCCCAACATAGTTGGGAAAAGGGTAGGCAGATGATATATACCCTACCATCATCATCTGCCCAGCCTGGTCAGACTTTCTTGGATCCATAAACCTTTTATGGCTCCCCAAGGTAGCGATATATTTCACTGCGCCGGTGATGCGCCCTTGCCCTGGCTGGAGGCCTTATTGTATTGAGGTATCTAAAGGCAAGCCCGGTTAAGTAGACGACATCCTCATATGTTGAGCTGCGAGAAGTCATTTATAAAAAAAAAAAGAGATAAGCGCTCAGTACCGAAATGTAAGAGGGCTCGTAACTACAAACCCTTTATCGGTGATTCAAGGTTGTACATCTTGTATTGCAATACAAACATAGAAATTCCAAGCAAATGTTAGCAAAATAAACAGAACTATTTGAATAAACCGCAAACAACACGCTCCCCGAAACGTATTATTTTATTATTAGTTCATTCCTAGAATCTCAAGTTAGAGCCAGCAAGGGAATTCAAAACAGCATTTTTATAAATTCAACATGAATTCTATATAAATTTTTGAGTTAGGGAAAATGTATGAAAAATAATTCCGTTGTGAGATATCATTCAAAGCCAGGAAACAAGGTAAACAGAGAAGCTCATATATGTTTTTAAGAATTCAACACTTTATAAGGAAGGCGCCAGATGGTAAGAGGGAAGCGTGGGCGATAATTTAATGTGATGAGACCTTTACAAAAAATGCGAAAACATTTTTGTGGACTTACAAAAAAACACCAATGTAACAAGAATAGTAATTTCTTTCGTTTGAACAAAAATAACTTTATGTAACTCCCAAATGATGTCTTAACTTAAACAAAAAGAATTACATGTTACAGAATAATAATGAAAATGATATCTTTTCGCAATAAATTACAAAAGAAACAGACATCTAAATTCTACTTACCATAACAAAGGGCTCACCCACACTTTATTTACTAAGACATTACAATTTAATGAAAATATCGTTCTACGTGAAACCTCGGACAGCAGCAATAAAACCTCGTCTAGTTTCAATAAATTCAACACAAAATGCGTGTCGTAATAAAACCAAAAAACAATGGTATTCCCACTCAAAACACTAAACATATCGCACCTTCGGTAAGACAAGGGCCGAAGTGCTAAAATTTCTGAAAATGAGTTAAATATGCCAAAGTGCCTTAAAAACTAATTTCTACCTGTAGGAACAAAGACCTGAAAAATTTGAAAATTAGCACTTCGGCCCTTGTCTTACCGAAGGTGCGATATGTGAATTAGAATAAAGACCCAACTTCACATTGACCTAAACAATAAATCTCCCTGTTCGGCTGACTTCGGATGTAGTCGGAAGTATTCGGGCAAGCATTTGAACCCGCTACGAATTTTGTCAGAGGAATAGAAGATAAACAAACAATGGAGGACAAAACTCAATGGAACTAAACCCACTATTGTAGTCGAAATAATGAAGAGGCGCAGCAACCAATGTGAAAGGAATATCGAAGGATTCCGTCATTCGACCTTTTGGTATGTCAAGAACTGCGACTAATAACGTCGATCAAGATGGTGTAGGTTCGTTTCGTGCGGGAATGTCAGTGAATTTATTTAGAGAAGTTTTCGTTGGCGATGCACCACGAGTCAATGTTTTCCCATGGTCGGATTGTCGCGTACCTTGAATGCAGCTATGCATACCGCGTCCACTTAGTGATGAGGACCAAATCATAATCATAATTTCAGCCGAAAGACGTCCACTGGTGGACATAGACTTCCCCCAAGCAACGCTAATTGGGCCGGTTCTATGTTTCCCGCATACAGCCGAAAGGACAAAATAACTGTCGAATATTTTTGGCTTCTAGTAGGGAATGCTGCGCATCACTAGGTTTTGCAAGATGATTTGCAATATCGGTATGCAGTTCGTTTCGGAGGATTAACTCAAGATCCTCTTGAGTCATAAATGAGACCTTTGGAATGAGATGGTTAACTACGTTGCTCATATATTTGGTGGACACCGAGACGTCTAAGCAATCTGTGAGATAATGTTTTAATATGTAGAACACCCCGCTTCCGCTCACCACAGAACCCTCGCTACCCAAGACCTCAACCCGCAAGAGACACGAAGCCAGCATAACGCCTTTCCTCCACGTAATATTCATCAAACATGCATGGATTCTGCACAAATAAATCGCATTATACGTAGCGTGAACCGACCCGAACACCTATGAATAAATGAGGGCCCTTAAATTCAAGTTAACGTGTCCCACCTTCGCATAATACGTTGGAGCGTAATATTCTGTGTATTATGCGAAGAGCCTTTGTCTTGTACTGAGTCATGGTGAACAAGTAACATTTCTTCATATAAAAATGTGAGCTAGCATAGAATAGTTATTCATTACCACGTATGGATATTTCGAATCCAAATTTCGTAATTTCAAGGTCTTATCGTTTATTTTTGACTTTGGAGATAGAGAGCTAGAAAAGTAGGGGGAGTCCAAAGAAACGATGGATGGACTGTGTGAAAGATGATATATAAAGAAAGAGGATGACTGCCGAGATAACGATTTATAGGTAAGTATGGAAGAAAAAGACATTTCGCAACGACCCCAAATAAATTGGGATAAATAAGGACAAGATAAAGAATTTCAGATGAGGATTTTAAAATCAATCATTTTCAAAATACAGCACCCACAATCTGAATGATTTTGAGGGATATCAATCCATTGCTTCATATATTCGAAACATTAATTGTGTGCTGTCAAAATGAAAGCCGTTGCTACTGATAGTGTGTTACGCAACTAACCCGCAGTTTCTTATGAATCGTCTTTCTATACTACATTATGCATATGATGTAGAATTTTGACTTGAGCATAGATAGACACAATAACTATTAATTAGTAAAAATGACCCATGGTAGTAAAGTTATAGTCCCAATTACTGGCACTAGTTCACTAGCTTGACTTTCTGTGTCCAACTTGACATATCTGTGGGAATAGGGGCGACTAAGAATAGTCCCTGTCTAGATGAAAGCAACTAACGAAGGGTCAACATAAGAGAACAGGAGGCTACTGGGTTATGTCAGGTGGATGAGAAACATCTGTTCTTAAAACTGGCTTTAATATAATGGTGAAACCGAAAACCCTACTTTATTCCAAAACTATGATTGATTGATTAGGGGATTAAATAACCTACTCCTAAATGTTTGTTTATTTTCTTGTCTCAAGATGAAGATGAATTTCGTATGACTTAAATATACAACGTGTAACGATAAATGCGCAAAACCTGAAAGTAGTTTGATCAGAATAACGAACAGAACTAATTGAACCACTTTTTAATATAGGTCACATTTTTCAAAAAATCTTCACTAAAAACGTTGCCGTGTCTATTTATTAATAGGTCAAGCAACCTAATGTCAGCGCGGCGCAGCCGCCCGGTGACGACTCCTCCCTCGATAAAGCGTCGTCGCAGACGCAACAAACGATCAGAATGGCTAGTAAAATTAAAACAGCACATGAAACCTATACAATTTTTTTAATGACTTATTTTCTCTCTGAAATAGGTCAATTGAATTAAAAATCAGTTGGGGTGTCTGAGGTTTTGCGCATTTAACGTTACACGTTGTAGATATTTGTGCCAGCTATTTGAGAATGTGAGATTTTTTTCTTCAAGGTGTAATTGACATAACCGACAACCTCATAAGGGTCATTGTACTCATCATTATGAACAACTTTTACTATGGGATCAAGTCTAAACTCAAGGGAAAAAAATCTTCTGCTCCATACATTCATGTTCGCATATCTCGACATAATGAGTTATGTGAACAATGTTTAACACAGCTATTTACACTAGGTACTAAATTAAATTAAATGACTTAACTATACAAATAAATACAAAAACATAAATGTATGGAGCATCGAATTTTTTTTTTTTTTGCAATTCCAGAATTTGAGTACACTTTGTATAAAATCGCAACCACTAAACATGAGAAAAACCGATGCATCAGAGTTTTTCAAGCACAAATTGTTTCGTTTTTTCTACATAACGTTACATAAGATACAAACACGACAGACAAGGCTGACAGACAATTATATAAATGTTAACAATCGTCTAGCGCAACGGACATCACGACACTGGCATATGACGACGACACGGCACGATACGATGCATTGTTTTTAATTGGAAGAAGAAAAATGTTTCGCAGAGAAAATTGGGACTTCGATCAAAAGGAAAATCCAAGTGGTGTAAATTTTTGGATCAATTTTGGACGAAAAGAAAAGAACAGATTTGAGTGTAGTTGTTATTACATCATTTTACTTCTGCCCGTATCCCAATTTTTCGGCACAACATGTTTTTTTAGGGTTCCGTGTTCCGTTCCGTTCCCAAAGGGTAAAAAGGAACCCTATTACTCCCGCTCCGCTGTCCGTCATCCGTCTGTCACTAGGCTGTAACATGAACATGAAATGAACATGAACCGTGATAGACTGTTGAAATTTTCACAGATTATGTATTTCTGTTGCTGCTATAACAACAAATACTAAAAAACAGAATAAAATAAATATTTAAGGGGGCTCCCATACAACAGACATGATTTTTTTTGCCGTTTTTATAGATAATGGTACGGAACCCTTCGTGCGCGAATCCGACTCGCACTTAGACGGTTTTTTTTTCTTACTTCTCTATTAGTCGTTATCTCGGTAGTCCCTTTCTAGCTATATCATATTTCACGCAGTCCATTTATATTTTCTTTGTGTGGAAATAGGAGAGGAAAACCTTTGCCCTGCAGTGGGACAATTCAGGCTAGTTAGTGAGTTTTGGTCTTCCCCTACTCGTATAGCCATCCAATTTCGTATTCAAAACTGTCTTGACAATATTTTCCATTTTCCAGTAGGTGCCTCGTTGTAATAACAATGGTCGAATTGCATTCAACAACAGTGTTTATACCAAAAAAGTGGTATTTTACGTCTTATTTTATTTTTATTTTCAGATTCTATTCTAGGTTGTACGGGGTTTTCCAGCAACGACGATGCACACATTTAGTTCCGCTATTAGTCCACAGCTAAAAAACTAATCACAACGCACAACCACTCCACAAAAACACAAACAGCAATAAACAACACAAAACATAGTGATGCGACACCACACACCGGTAATTTACCCATCGGTTTACGACGCAAATATTCCATTAAATCGATTCTAATGACAGTTGCATCGGTATCGATTATGCACTGGTCAGTCATTCGTAATGGCTCTCGTGCTGCACGAGACGTTGATGCTCACACTCGGGTGGGTTTCACGACGTGAAAAGTGATTTCACGAGTGCTTGGGTACGTCGAGTCGTGGATTATGTAGTTGATAGGACGAAAGTAAAAACTTCTCAGTTTGTTACGTTTGTGAAAATGTTATCAGACGAATTCGCTGGTGATTTTCTGCTGTGAAAAACACTTGTAATTTACATTGGGATTTTTCCAAGATAAGTGGCTTTGCTGAATCGATAGATAGACTATCTCAAACATACTACAAAGTCACTTTGTCTAACAGTTGTTTAGTCTAAACCAGACTACACAAAATTCACGTCTCGAAAATGACGCAAGACGCGGATTTTTCCAATGTCAACATTTATAGCAAGAACACAACAGCCATTTCCTACTCCAAAAATATTAATATGCTATATGATGATGCTATGGTAGAATGAAGTACCTTTTTACATCAATTCACGCCTTTCCCCATAAGAACAGCCAGTTCGCCATGCCACTTCCTATGATCCTAACATACCTTTAAAACTAATTAATCATCATCTGCCTAGCCTTTTCCCAACTATACTGAGACTAGAGACAGAGCCGACGCATTCCCCCAATCTCTAATGATATTCTTTTAGTGTTCATGCAGTGCGGTTTTGGAATGACTTGCCCGTGTCGGTAAGGCATGCTCAATCTTTGTCCACATTTAAGATTATGATATAAAAGCACTTCCTCTCTCCTTAAACATCATCATTATATTTTCTTTGCTCCTGTTTCATGTCTATTATTATACAACGTGTAACGTTAAATGCGCAAAACCTGAAAATAGTTTGATCAAAATAACTAGCAGAATTAATTGAACCACTTTTTAATATAGCTCACATTTTTCAAAAAATCTACATTAAAAACGTTGCCATGTCTATTTATTAATAGGTCAAGCAACCCAATGTCAGCGCGGGCGCAGCGGCCCGGTGACGACTCCTCCCTCGACAAAGCGTCGTCGCAGACGCAAGAAACGATCAGAATGGCCAGTAAAACTAAAACAGCACATAAAACCTTTACAATTTTTTTAATGACTTATTTTCTCTCTGAAATAGGTCAATTGAATTAGAAATCAGTTGGGGTGCCTGAGGTTTTGCGTATTTAACGTTACACGTTGTATATATATTTATTTAGATTACTATAATATACTTTATGTGTGTATTCATTGTATTGTTGAAAGGCTACACCACAGACTACCTACAGTATTTGTCTCTCCTTCCCCTTTCAATCCATCCAAAGGTTGTCTTTAAAAGATCGCTCTTAGCGATAAGACCGCCCATTGTGTCACCCTTTGTAAAATTTATATATTTATGTCTGTAATTTATATGGTGTACATTATAAATAGAATTCTATTCTATGTTGGGGTCGGCTTCCAGTGTAACCAGATGCAGCTGAGTACGAGTATTTTACATGGAGCGACTGCCTGTCTGACCTCCACAACCCAGTTACTGGGTTAATACGAAACCCCTTGGTAAGACTGGTCTGACTTTCGGGTTTCTGACAACCCGTGACGACTGTCAAAGATCCACGAATGACAGCCGGGACCAACAGCTTGACGTGCTTTCCGAAGCACAGAGGGGTCTTGGTATGTAAAGATGGTCACCCATCCACGGACCAAACGCGGCAAGCGTAGCTTAACCTGATTGATCGACCCATAATGAGAAGTCAGCTTATACTGGAAATGTATTACTTGATATGACGTCGTGCGTACACACATGGGACTAGGAAGTTGACGTGCGAAGTCGTCAGGATGTCGCCCCACTTCCGTCATCTCGACATCACAGATTACTGTTTTTTCTGTCCCCCTCTTTCCCCCTTCTTCCCCCACCACGCATATCCGCACTGCCTAACTATCGCAGCGGATGATAGATTAGTTAAAAATAAAGAGCGTTTTTTGTAAGACGTCGAGTATGGGTGATGTCTGAAGCGACTAAAAAAGCGGCCAAGTGCGAGTCGGACTCGCCCATGAAGGGTTCCGTAGCAGCAAGTAACATAATATAAAAGTTCTTGTACTTCGTTGTAACTAAGTTTATGTTTATGAAATTAAATGTATTTATTTCTTTTATTTTTATATTTGAGTTGATTGAATGAAAGGTAAATTGCGGTTTACGATTTATGATGTATTAAAAAAAAACTACTTACTAGATCTCGTTCAAACCAATTTTACAGTGAGGGACACACATTTTACCACTTAGGAAGTGTCTGTCGCGCAAACTAATCAGTTTAGATAAAAATTATATTAGAAACCTCAATATCATTTTTGAAGACCTATCCATAGATACCCCACACGTATGGATTTGATGAAAAACAAATGTTGAGTTTCAGTTCTAAGTATGGGGAACCCCCAAAATTTATTGTTTTTTTTTTTCTATTTTTGTGTGAAAATCTTAATGCGGTTCACAGAATACATCTACTTACCAAGTTTCATAGTTTCGGAAAAAAGTGACTGTGACATACGGACGGACAGACAGACAGACATGACGAATCCATAAGGCTTCCGTTTTTTGCCATATGGCTACGGAACCCTAAAAAGGAAAGTTGACGTCGAAAATTGGGTGAAAATAAGTAGCCGATGTTTTTTGTCATTGTTGATGGTTGCTCGTCTATCACGAGAGTTTTTTGTCTCTGGGTTACTAATAGATTTGAAAGACCGCAAAAAGTTCTTCAATTCATGTTCTTCTAGTTACAAAGGTAAAAATATCATAGAGGGTGGTAGGACTGGAACATCGACGCGCCAACTGAAACCATGAATTCAGCACATGATTTTAGTAGACCCACCCCCATCTTAGAAATTTTTCATCGGTCATCAAAAAAAAATCAGCTGTTTCATAGAAAAGTGCAATACCTACGCGGTCAAAATATATGGAACAGCTAATTTTTAACCGATTTCCAAAAAGGAGGAGGTTATATGTTCGACTTTATGTTTTTTTTTTATGTATGTATGTTCACCGATTTCTCCGCCAATTGTGGACCAATTTAAAAAAAATATTTTTTTCTTTGAAACGGTATGCTCTCGAGGTAGGCCCATTGTCAGCAAGTCGTAATCTGATGAAGGAATCCCATGGAAATCGAAGGAACATTCAAATTTTATATGCACACCTATAGTGATTTGGGTATTTTTTATAGTAACTCGAGCATTTGCTCTCGGAAAGCACCATTTGGTAAAGTGGAACTGGTGATGAAGACCACAAATGGCCATCGAAACTACTCAATAATAAGTACTGATCGGCTTAACCCGTGAGAAGGCGCGCTATGAGCAATTTGCTCACACAAAAATCTAATTCAAAAATTTTTTGTCTTTCCCATGCCACACCAATTCAAGCACTTAAGTACCTTCCTAAATATTCACCCCCTCTCCCCTGACACAATTCTCGATCCGCTCAGTGGCGTTGCGACCGCGCAGCAAGGCGTTTGTGGAGGCCGTGTACCAAAGTGCGGCAATTTGCTCATCACGCGCCCAGCAATTACTTTGCACCGAACATGTAAAATACATGTTTTCAGTGTGTTTCGAGAGGCACATTAGTGTAGATTTAATGGATGAATAACAATTTTTAGTTTTTGTTATGGTACAGTTTTTATTGTGATTTTTATGAAACGTGCCAAAAAAATTAATTAATACTAGGTTGTTTTGTTATTTGCGTTAGAAGTTGCTATTATGTTTAATAGTTTTGATTAAAATACTTGTTTTCTTACTTACTAAACAATGTGTTATTTATTTAAATACATTATAAGCCAATAAATATAGAAACACTAAAAATATAAACATTTATGATAGTGTGAGCAATTTGCTCGCACGCGCCTACTCGTGTAAGAAAATTAGGCGCGCCTTCTGACGGGTTAACGTGCTTTCCGAGGCACGGAGGGGTCTCGGTATGTAAAGATGGTCACCCATCCACAGACCAACCGCGGCAAGCGTAGCTTAACCTGGTCGATCGACCTGTGTGGCTGTTATTATTTAGCCACGGTCAATTGTTTGAAAATATCCTGTAGGGTTCACCTTCGAACAATCTCTTTACTTTTGGCATTTAAATGCCGCAAAATAACTAGGTAATATCGAATAAAAAACGTGATCAAAGTAATAACCGAAAATAAAGTGCTGCATTATGATCGCACGAGATTCGTTCAGAAACCTTGACATTTCAATTAAATATAGCTAAAGAAGTTTCTATTTTTACCAGTTCAAGATATAAATACATGTGAAGTATGCAATAAAATCATTTTAGGGCCACCAGCATCCTAACTGCGTCACCAACATACCATCAATAACAAAATGAATCATTTTGAAGGATATTGCTAATTCATTGCTTAATAAGTTCGAAAAAAGTGTCTGCTCAACAAAGTAAAAAACGCAATGAATGTTGTAGAACTGTCAAAATTAAAGTTATTCCTACTGGTGTGCCCCCCGCTGATCATATTGTAAGGTTTCTACTATACCATACTAATAGTCCAGTAATTTGGTCGTAAGTACTAATATTTCTGTGCCATATGTACCTTTTCAATAGAAATGTACACAAACTAAGTCTAGCACTAGTAGCTACATTGTACAGACGCTAGCACATCAAGCTACCCGAAAATGTCAGATTTTCCCAATCAACTTTGAACCTTATGCTTTAGCGATGAAGTTGAAAATCTATTAAAGAAATCTGACAGATTGTAGTAGCTTGATGTGCTGGCGTCTGTACAAATGACTAAATATCTCTGGTAAATAAAACATAGAATTCTAACGTGGTAACCCTGTGATTACTCTATTGTTGTCACAGCAAAGTTATGACCGACGAATCTAAATGTTACGCTTCATAAACAGCTACATCTGCTCTATAAATCTCCAAGAAGTAGGAAGAAAATGTCCAAGAAGTCTTACCCCCAAAAATCAGCCGATAATGTTCCCACTGCTGGGACACAGACCTTCTCTCTATGAGACGGAGTGGTCTGTAAACCACCACGCGGGCCCAGTGCGGGTTGGTGGATGTCACGTCTTCAAATTTTTGGTCCTAAGACATGTCGGTTTCCTCACGATGTTTTCTTTCATCATTTTGAGAGCAGTGATGATGAAATTAAATACTCAAAGTGCCTGCCTGGGTTCGAACTTACGACCTACAACTCGTAAATCGGGGCATTACTAAGAATAACTTCTTTTAAAAAGCCAAGATTTTTTACTTTTAAATTCTGTAGTTTTATACCAAAAGAAATACGACATTGCATGAGGGAATATAAATTGCATAAATCAATAGGCCTAAATAAAATATCGTTCAAAGAATAACTGAATGGTCAACAAGCCAGCAATCAGTCATCGAAAACGAATACTAACTTTTATAAATCCAGAAATATGAGTGATTAATTGACATTTGACATGGACCGAAGCAAATTACATTACCTTCGTGTTTTTATGTACAGACGCCAGCACATCAAGCTACTACAATCTGTCAGATTTCTTTAATAGATTTTCAACTTTATTGCTAAAGCATAAGGTTCAAAGTTGATTGGGAAAATCTGACAGTTTCGGATAGCTTGATGTGCTGGCGTCTGTACATTTGCTTTTAAAATAAATAGTGCATAAAAATATCGTGAATTTTCATTCACTATTGCTGCCACTTCCATCATTCGGTAGCGAGTATCCTATTTTTGTTATTTTTTTACGACTAATCTACTGAACCGATTTTGAATAAAGTTGCAAAATTAGTCAGGTGGATTAACAAGTGAAATTAAAGAAGTGTAACTCTTAATTTATTATATAATAGTTGCATGTCCAGCAAATCCTTTCACTTGTACACAATTAAACTAAAACAAAACATTATTCCGGGCCAATCTCCTCATTAAAACATCAAAACTAACAATATGACACACGCAATCATATTCGTCATAAAAAACGGTTCGTAAGACGTAAGAGTGACGAACCGTTGACGTTAATTGAAACAAGATGAGAACTGCAGCCGTCATTTGAGTTGCATGTACAGGTTTAGCAAACTACACTTTCAGTTTTATTGTCATTGGTGATGAAACGTACGTGTTTTAGGAATGCTTTTAAATTAGTTTGTGAAAAAGTGAGGCATTAATCCTCCGATTTCATCATCATCATTCAGGCACTCTTATTCCACCCACTGAGTACAGGCCTCCTCCCTTTTGCACCATGCTCCCCTGCAGTGCTATTCTGTAAAAATCTCACCGTGAGAACTTAGGTGAAGTGAGCGGAAAGTGAGCTGTCATTAGGGATTAACACTATTGACAATGCTCACTTCACTTATGATTTCACGGTGAGATTTTTACAGAATCGACCGGTGGTCTGTTCGAGTTTCATCCAAGTCCACCCACCCACCTAGCTATTGGTCTGCCAACGCTCCTTCTACCTTTTCTCGGCAACCACTCCGTTAGGGCTCCACACCTATTGATTTCCCGGGCTTTGGGGATAAGACCGGGAGTGTGGGATTTTTACCTCACTAGAACCACCTGGTGGTCTCTATCTACACATGGAAGTGGGGCACCATTACCTGTCAAAAGACCGATCCGAAACCCACCACCCACCCTCAACTGTTAGGGCACATCCCTGGGGAGACTGTTGCCATTACCACGTCTAGCCTACGCGTATTTATAGTGGGAGGAAAATCCTTTTACATTGATAATAGCTTCAATCAACGTTCAACCCTTGAAACTTCTGATTAAAACTGAGGTTTTGGAAAACGAGCGATTGTAAATTAAACGCTCATTTAAATTAAGAAAATCATTTTAAACTGGATTAATGTAAGCATCTCTTTTTCTTATTTTGGGGTGGGGGGGTCTCCGGAATTGGTCCTATAAGAGGAACCGTGACCACAGCTATGTGCTGATGATGATCACCAGGGTGGTTTTAGTTAGGTAAAATCTCACACTCCCCGACGGTCTCGGACCCTCCCCGGAGGTCGGGTGCCTTTTGAAGGTGCCACCCGAAAAAAAAAAAAAAATAATCATAATAATAGGCCGGATAGTGTTATTGGGTTTTCTGAAATTTCCTGCCTTTTCCAAACTATGTCGGGGGCTGGCTTCCAGACGAACCGAATGCAGCTGAATACCAGTATTTGATGCATGGAGCAACCGCATCCACAATCCAGTTACTAGGTAACACAATAACCACTTGGTAAGACTGGTTGTTAGACTTTGGGCTTCTGACTACCCGTAACGACTGTCAAAGATGTATGAGTGACAGCCGGGGACAGCCACGGAATAACGGCCTTTCCGTGTGCTAATGGACGGTCACCTATCCACGAACCGACCGCGTCTACCATAGCTTAACGTAATTATTCTTTAATTCAACATAATTCTAATCACTTCGTCTGGTTTCATCATGAATCATTCACGGATACAAAAATCAATGATGGCCGCCGTGCCCAAGTGTCAGACTCACGATGCGATATCCGATATGATTTTGAATGTACCCGAACTACCGACCGCCGATATTGCATTCCGCGGATGTCGAAGCGACCGGCCGCAAATTATTGAAACCTGGTTAACGACCCCTCACATTGCGAGCGTTCCGATGTGCTTAACTAATCCTAGAACTATAAGGTCTTTGTCTGAGCTTTATGTTAGTAGATACTGACAGAATCGTATTCATTACAATCAATTACAATAAACGAAATGGCGGAATCCATTTTATTGTGGGGCTGAAATGTTTTTTGTGACGTAAATCCTCGTAAGCCTTATTCCACAATCTTACAAAACATGAACATGAAAGTAAACTAAACTAAAATAAATATAAAGTAAAAATATCATAATAAACATAAATATATTTGCAAGACGTATACGTCAAATATCGGCTCAGGAAAGAAAATAAAGATAAAAGCGAGCGCTTACAGTCGCATAATTATTGAATCATTACGAAAACCTCAGTAGGTTAAAGTGAAAAGAGAATGTAGTCATTTCGACTTATTACACGTTTTTTACGGCGCTTGTATACGGTAAGAAAATTTACCGTGTCTGCGGCAGACAAGACAAATTCTTCGTGTACACGACAAGAATTTTGTCTGTTCTACACACGAAACAACGTTCTCCGCAACAACGTTCGCCGCGTCGTGTCTTGCGCAGACAAGATTTTTTTCGTGCACCGCTGCGAGCAGTGTACACAGTTATTTTCTAGTTACGACACGAATTCTTGCGTAGGCCCGGCGTATTTTCTTACCGTGTACGAGCGCCCTTATTACACACGTGACACGATCGAACCAATATTTTTTGGCATGTACATACTGGATTTTTTTTTCAGGCTCCAAATTTTACAGGCTGTTCTACTCATGAATATAAACAACTTTCACTATGGGACCAACTCCGAAATCATGAAAACAAAATCTGCTGTTTAATACAAAAGTTCAATTACCTACTTGACCAAAATGTATGAAACAGCTTTTTTTTCGTGATCTCAAAGTTGGTTCCATAGTGAAAGTTATTCATATTCATGGTTGGAACACCCTGTGAAAATTAGGATCCGGTTAAAAAAAAGCATGCTGTATTTAATGCATACCCAAACAATTCCCATTTTGAATTTCTAAAAATACTAAAGAAGATCATGGAGTAAAAAAGTCAACCATCATGAGAAGTTCAAAAAAAAAATTAAAGGACAAATTACATATTCCCCATATTTTTTCACACATTTCTTTCTTTCAAACAGGGATTGACTTCAAAGTAATAAGAGTAAAACCATCTTGTTGGTTCGAAGCCAACAGTAAGAGCTGTGGAAGCCGTTACGTGCCGTGCCAATATTGCCATCAATGCAGTTCGTTTGCATGTAAGGTGTTGTTGTTTTAAATGACAGGAACTGTGAATGTGAACGAGTGAAGGAATGCGGGGTAATTGCAATGGGCTTCATTTTGATAGTTCAACAACATTCATTGCGTTATTTATGTGGTTCAGTAGACACATTTTTCGAAAATATGAAGCAATGGTTTAGCACAATGATTCAGATTGAGATTGACAGTATTACTCAATTAACGGCACGGTTGGCGCAGTGGTTAAGCGATTGACTGCTGCGCTGCGTGTTGCAGGTTCGATTCCCGCACGGAACAAATATTTTTATGACCTACAAGTACTTAGTTGTTCCGGGTCTGACTGTTTGTGTATGTGACTTTAAATGTTTGTAAACGCACCCACAATACAGGAGAAATTCCTAGTATTGGGCAACGTTTTTTAAAAAAAAAAAAAAGGAGAAACAATTAGGGTGCAGTTTTAAGAACACAAATAATAGAATTCCGATAAGCAAAATATATATAAAAATATTGCTATGGTTCCGAACAAGATTATTTGATGTTTCATCTACTTTATTGACTTCAACACTATTTAAATACAAGGTTTATTTGTATATACTTACATAACTTTTACAATATTTAATTGATCTTTCTTTGGTCGAAGAATTAGGATTGCCATGCAACGTAGCAATTCTGCCAGTCTTCTGGGCACGTTATCGGATGACAGCAATGCGAACGATTACTTCTTCTTCTGTGTTTGTATTTATTTGTATAGTTAGTTAGACAGTAATTTTTTTTAAACCTGATAGTCATTTTACGCTAATTATAAACTATTTGCATTGAATTTAGTACCTAGTGTAAATAGTTAATTGTGTTAAGTACAAGGTAAATCCAATCGTAAGTACCTTCTTGATAATCTCTTCCTTTCAAGTAAAAGAAAGATTGTCACAGAAAGTTTAACCGTCTCGCCTATTCTATATACTGTCAGAAACTGAAAATCTAAATCATATATTCGATAAAAATGCTTTTTATGATCGTAAACTATTTTTAACTCGTAAAACATAAGTTTTATATCTTCTGCATACTCACGTAAAATGTAATCTTCTAAATTACTCAGTCATAATAAAATAAATTCGATTTCAGTTTGAAGCTTGCATGAGCAGTCGCAATTCTGAATCTATTACCGAACTAAGCAGTATTCCGAACGAACTAAAGCTTAATTTCAATCTAACTTTAAATGGAATTGATGTTTATGTTCCCATATTTATCGAAGTATATTAGTGTTGCAATAATTTTGAGAGATAACAGCGCATGCTTATGGTCTGGTCGTCAGAAGCCCGAGGGTCTGACAACCAGTCTTACCAGGCCAGCCGGTCGATTCTGTAAAAATCTCAGCGTGAAATCATAAGTGAAGTGAGCACTTAATAGTGTTAATCCCTAGCGAATGACAGCTCACTCCACGCTCACTTCACCCAAGCTTTCACGGTGAGATGGTTACAGAATCGCACGGCTGTTCTTTGAATGTCATTTGGTATTTTATTGAATATTTTCGGAGCCGTGCAGCAAAGAGAACCATAGGAAAAGCGACGTGATTTGGAAAGTCATTTATGCAAGCTAAAACAACGGCAAAGCATTTATTTCAATTAAAACATTTACAGGCGCTTTTGGATTGTCAAGGTGTCAGAAAGTTAGTTAGAAAAGTTAAGCTAGATATTTAATTTCCCCAAATCGAAATTTAAATTGACCCGCGGGCGCCATAACTGACCAACTGACAAGCACGCACCAAAACCGCGCCAAAAAAAGCATGAAATGAAAAAAGTTTGAACCAAAAAGGCCTCGTTTGACTATTATAACTCGAAAAAGCCTGCAGCAGCACTCTAACTTCGTCAAAATTGTGTCAGGACACTAGTTTGTAAAATTTCATAGGATTTATATCGCGTGGCGGTCCGTAAGTGGAGCGTTGACCTAATTATACTTCGTTGCTTCGTCCTTCGAGATTAAGATAACAATGTAGTAATACGTCTAGGGTATCGCCTTTCATCCACTAAGTTTGAATATTTTTTTTTTTTTTTTTTTTTTTTTTTTTTTTTTTTTTTTTTTTTTTTTTTTTTTTTTTTTTTTTTTTTTTTTGTCGGTACTTTGTCTTCCTGATAGTTATGCCTGTACCGCCACTCATTCGCGTTTTAGTGCGTCGCCGATCACCACGTTATTTTCTTCGTTTCATTTGAATTGTGCAAAAAGATGCCAAAACGTAGTCACAAAAACGACGACAGTGATTATTTAAGAAAGAAGATTCGAAAACTCGAAAGGAAACTTAATAAACGCGACAGAAGGTCGCGTGTTCGAAGTTGTTCCGAGACTAGTAGCTCGTCGACGAATATTATTATGTCGCCGGTACTATCGGACCATGAAGGTAAGCTGAAGTGTTATTTTTACAAAGGGAAGATATTGTGAATAGTTTTTCGGACTGTATCCGTATCATAATCTGACATGATGTCATATTATCTTAAATAGTGTTGTGTACATCTTATGGGGATGTTACCTTCACATAATTTTGGATTCCCAATTCATTGGGTATATACTACTAGTGATTGTGTACATTTGAAAGGAATGTTGCCTTCATTTTAGTTAATGACCTACTTAATAATAATTGCATTTTATATCCGTACGGACTAAAACATAGTGTTGTGGGTAGTTTTAAGGACTGTCGCCGCTCTAAAACCACTAGTTGTATACTAGGAACATTGGTACTTGTGATCATATCCACGTACCTACATAACAAAATGTTATCACTCGATTTCGTAATTCTGAATATCGGTATGGATTATAAACTTGGTGTTGTGGATAGTTTTGAGGACTATCACCGCGCTATTTTCTATCCGATACCTACATTTGGTACATTTTCTATTCCAGCTGAAATGGAAGTTCAAGGTGATGTCGCGTCATCTCCGATTATTGACTCAGATGAGCCACAACCGGGTACGTCCACCTCGACGATACATGATGTTCCTGCTACAGAAGCAGTACAGGCAGGGGAATCGGAACTACCTGTTGAAGTAACGCTTCCTGAGCTGGACGAAGAGATTCTGAATCTCTTGGGCGAAACTCCATCAAAGGATAAAAAATATGGACCAGACATTAGATGCGAGTTATCTGCTCGCTGGGAACACATCGCAACAACAGGCTTGACCAAGGATGCCAGAAAGGAGCTGCTTGATAAGCATCTGGTTCCAAAAAACTGCACAAAGATTGATGCACCCAAGTTAAACCCAGAGATAAAGGCCGCCTTATCGGAGATGCTAATAAAAAAAGACAAAGCTTTAGAGAATAAGCAGGTGCAGGTCGCAGCAAGTATATCTTGTATAAGTGAAGCCCTAAGCATACTCTTTTCTGCAGGTTATAAAGATCAGTCGGTAATAAAATTACTGATCGAAGCCGGTCGACTGATGTGTGACTCACAACACAGCGAGTCCATGACACGGCGCAGTTTTATATGTTCTACAATCAAGAAAGATATAAAAGATCAACTGTTCAATACAGAAATCGATAAGTTTCTATTTGGCGAACATCTGACCGATACTCTAAAAGCTGCAAAAGCTATATCAAAATCAGGCGCTGAGATTAAAATAAACACACAGGTTCGAAGACCTGCACCAGCGCAGAGACCGAGACAGGCCCCTGTCCAGACTTTAAACCAGACGCCTCCGTTCCCGACAGCGCGGCAAGCGGGAACAGCGAGGAGAACAGCGCCGGCGCCGCGCCCGCGACCGGTGCAGCAGCAGCCGCGACAGCAGCCGCGCTTGCAGCAGCGCCAAGCCCCGCGGCGCTAGACCTGGTACGTTTTGCAGGTCGGTTATCCTACTTTTATGATCAATGGCAATTGATAACTAATGACCTCGTTGTATTATCGTGGATAAGAGGTTACAAGATACCGTTTACTAAACCTGTCTATCAGTTACACGAACCAAGTTTACCTGCATTAACTTCATGTGAGTCCTTTAAATACAAGGTGGCCATCACTGACCTTCTAAACAGTGGTGCTATTTCACATTGTGAACCATGTGAAGGACAGTTTCTTTCTAGTTATTTCCTGATTAAAAAACCCAATGGCAAAAACAGATTTATTTTAAACTTAAAGTCTCTAAACAAGTACATCGTAACAGAACATTTCAAAATTGAAGATCTAAGAACAACATTAAAATTAGTATCAAGAAACAGTTTCATGGCCACCTTTGATTTAAAGGATGCGTATTTTCTAGTACCTATACACCCGACGTATAGAAAGTACCTACGATTTAGGTACGAGGGTCAAATTTACCAATTCAATGTTTTGCCGTTTGGTTTAAACACAGCTCCATTTGTGTTCACAAAGCTATTAAAACCGGTAATTTGTTTACTGAGATCATTAGGTTATCTGTCATCTATCTACTTAGATGACATTTGTATCATTTCTAATAATTATCAAGATTGCTTAGATAATATTTTACAGACAAAACATATTTTAGAGTCCTTAGGATTCATAATTAACATTAAAAAAAGTTGTATGATTCCGAGTAATATTTGCAAATACCTTGGTTTTGTGATAGATACAAAAGAATTTCATGTTAGCCTTCCTAAGGAAAAACGAAATCTAATTAAACAAGAGTTACAATCGTTTCAATTGAAATCTCGTTGTAAAATAAGACAGTTTGCTCGCTTGGTAGGCCTCCTCACTTCGTTCTGCCCCGCGATTCAGTACGGTTGGCTTTACACCAAGCAGATGGAAAGATGCAAATACCTTGCATTGTGTAAAACGAGTAATTATGATAGCCACATGTCTTTACCACAGTATTTGCAGGACGATTTTTCCTGGTGGTTAAAATCTATTGATACCGCAGTGAATCCTATTAGACGGGACAGCTACTGTCTAGAAATATTTTCAGACGCTAGCAAAAAAGGGTGGGGGGCAGCATGCGGTGCGGAGACCGCCAGTGGCCAGTGGAGTAACACAGAGTCTAACAAACATATTAACTGTCTAGAACTCCTGGCTGCTTTCTTGGGCTTACAAACATTCGCAAAAGGATTAAAAAATTGTCAGGTGTTACTACGCGTTGACAACACAACTGCTATTTCGTATATCAACCGTATGGGTGGAGTAAGATTTCCACATTTAACTGAAATCACAAAATCTTTGTGGCAGTGGTGTGAAGCTCGTGGTATATTTGTATTCGCTTCATACATAAGCTCGGAAGATAACGAAATAGCAGATGCTGAG
Source organism: Eremobia ochroleuca (assembly GCA_949629135.1). NCBI lineage: Eukaryota > Metazoa > Arthropoda > Insecta > Lepidoptera > Noctuidae > Eremobia > Eremobia ochroleuca. The sequence goes on along the minus strand of OX451386.1, from coordinate 19,953,281 downwards.
TCTAGAAAATCTCACCCCGATACCGAATGGGAGATTAAAGATCATGCTTTTGAAAAGATTGTGAGAGCCTTTGGGCAACCAAAAATTGATCTTTTCGCATCAAGGTTGAATAACAAATGTGTTAAGTACGTCTCATGGAATAGAGACCCAGGAGCATGCGCTGTGAATGCTTTTACTTTAAATTGGTCAAATCTTTGTTTCTACGCATTTCCTCCTTTTGCGGTTATATTAAAAGTATTAAGAAAACTTATATACGACCAGGCGGAGGGTATTGTTGTGGTTCCATTTTGGCCCACGCAACCCTGGTTTCCACTTTATCAAAAACTTCTCTGTTCAGAATTAGTTCAGTTTAGACCCTCTGATAAAGTGTTATTGTCTATTTCCAACAGTGTCCCCAAGCTCACGTTGATTGCAGGGAAGTTATCAGGACGGCGTTACGAAACAGAGGAGTACCACCATCATCTTTAGATATTATGATAGCTTCTTTATCTGAAAGGTCAATAAAACAATATGACGTTGCCATTCGACGTTGGGTAAACTTTTGTAAGACTCACAATATCAAAATACATGAGGCGTCAATTCCGATGATTATGTATTTTCTCACTGAGTTATTTCATTCCGGCTTACAATACGGATCTTTAAACAGTCATCGCTCCGCTCTGTCTTTGATCTTAGGATCGAGAGTAGGGTCTGATGATCGCGTTGCTAGGCTATTCAAAGGTTTTTACAGACTTCGTCCTCCAGCCCCAAAATATAATATCACTTGGGACCCGTCAATAGTTTTAGAATTCTTATCAAAATGGTACCCAAATAATAATTTAAGTTTCGAACATTTAACCAAAAAGGCCGTAACTTTGCTCATACTTGTAACTGCACACAGGGTGCAAACCATTAGCAAAATCAAATTAGAAAATATGAACGTCACTGATAATCTTATATTGATCAAGATAAACGATTTGTTAAAAACATCTCGACCTGGTTTATCTCAACCTTGTTTAAATATTCCATTTTACAAAGATCGACCGGAAATATGTCCCGCTGAGGCTCTTATAGAATATATTGATAGGACAAAACATTTGAGAAACAATGCCAATAGCCTTTTTATAAGTATTAAAAAACCACATAAATCAGTAACCACAAATACCATCAGTCGGTGGATAAAAGATATATTATCAATTAGCGGAATTGACACTTCAGTATTTTCTGCCCACTCCACCAGACACGCAGCCACCTCAGCTGCTCATAGAGCTGGTGTCAATATTGACACGATACGAAAAGCAGCTGGGTGGAGTGGTAGCTCCAATGTTTTCGCTAGATATTATCATAGAGACATTCAATGTGAACAAACTGATCAATTTGCCTTATCAATCCTAACCTCTGATCGATGTTAGATTTAATTACTTAAAATTAATAACTTAAATTTATCTACCCCTAATTAAAGAAAAACTACAATTTAATTACTTTATTACTTGTAAGGTTTGATTAATATACATGTACCTAAGCATAAAAATTCAGTGTTTTAATATTTCACCATCTTTCAAAATCTACATTGTTATCTTAATCTCGAAGGACGAAGCAACGAAGTATAATTGGAGATTAAACGAACTTACCTGAAGTGAAGTTCTATCCAAATTATACGAGTTGCTTCGTCCGAAGAGATTAGTTCCCTCCCAACCCTATGAACCACATACCTAAAGTGAAATATTAAAAAAGGTTCCAGGCTTTCAACTAAATGAGTGGCGGTACAGGCATAACTATCAGGAAGACAAAGTACCGACAAAAAAAAAAAAAAAAAAAAATATTCAAACTTAGTGGATGAAAGGCGATACCCTAGACGTATTACTACATTGTTATCTTAATCTCTTCGGACGAAGCAACTCGTATAATTTGGATAGAACTTCACTTCAGGTAAGTTCGTTTAATCTCCAATAAATTGCCTTCGTACACCGCTTGCTCGGGGCGACTTGTCAAAACGCCAATACACCAAGGCGGTTTTCGCTTACAGAAAATTAAAGGAAGGATGTGGAAACTTGGCTTGATCAAATAGAACGCTTTTGAAAATCAACCGGCCTTTTATGAAGGTTAGGAAACGGAATTTATTATTTACACTTGGTGGTTGAGATGTTTCGCGAAGAAATTAAAGTGAGTTTGAGAGTAGCGTAGGTAGTAGCGTAGTAGGTAGCGAATGCTTGGAAAGTTTTATTATGTAACTATCTAGAATTCAAATAATACCTAAGTAAATAACAAAATGATATCCAAACTTAACTAAAACTATTCATTTCTTTATTCGATAAAAATCATTTCGATTTAGATTCCAAAGTGCGTTTCCTTAGTTAAAGTTATGTACAGACGCCAGCACATCAAGCTACTACAATCTGTCAAATTTCTTTAAAAGATTTTCCACCTTATCACTACAGCATAAGGTTCAAGGTTGATTGGGAAAATGTGACAGTTTCGGGTAGCTTGATGTGCTGGCGTCTGTACCTACCTGAAATGAAAATGATTAATTTATTGATAAAAGTTGCCAAACCTCAAGCAGTTCAGGGTAGTGATCGGTCAGTGATAAAGAGAATATATTTGACGTCAGTTTAATATTAAATCTAGCTAAATCGGAACATAACGAAACCGATATTCGTGACCAATATTCTTCACTTCCAACAGTAAAGTTCCTCTACACACAAGGGTGTGTGTAGTTCTTAGTAAAGTTTACTATAGTTGAGAACAGTTGTGTTTCTCCCAGAGGAAAACCTTTCGTCGCGCTACAGAATTTAACAATCCCTGTTAGCTTTTAATAAATCATAGGTATATACTAGCTTCTGTCCGCGACTTCGTCCGCGTGAAATTTCTTGTTCCCCCAAACCCACCCCGTCGCATCGCATCGCCTGCTCGTGCTACTACTTCGTTTTCAGTTGTATTATTTACAGCCGTGCGATTCTGTAACCATATCTCCGTGAAAACTTGGGTGAAGTGAGCGTGGAGACGTCAATGGTGTCAATCCCTAGGATCAGCATGACTCACAGCTCACTCTAAGCTCACTTCACCTTAGTTATCACGGTGAGATTTTTCCAGAATCGACCGGCAGATACCCTTTACCTACGAGTTCTTTACGGATTTAATATTTTTATGAAAAACGGTGACTGAATTTGTAGGTCAAATGGATGTAAAAATAATTGCAGAACATCGGTTTTCATCGAGAAATATACGATATTTTCTGGAAAAATTGAATATGGTTTATATTTTACAGTTACGGAGACTGTAAAAGGTATTATTTACCTGTAATTAATAATATGATTTACTTCATGTTTTCAGGTCGACAGAAAATGGGGAAGGCAATCGGATAGCTCAATTTTTATTTCATGTTAAAATATTTTATAATCATGAAGCGGTAAGTGCAGCAGCGGACTTGAAAAGGCGTAAATGTTAACATATATTGTTGTTTGGAAGCTTATAGTAAACTTTACTCTTGATAATAATACAATCGCTTCGCAGACTTGATGATACAGCAAATTCACGTAAAACATACCTGTACCATAGTATCAAGGCAGTTCTGAGCAAGGGTAGAAATCAGTCAGTGTAAAATTAACGTACCTGAAACAAAATAAAAATCATCATTAGCATAAATTGTAGCAGTCGTAGAAATTACTTAAGTAACTACTTATTTGAATGATAACAATTGCCCAAAATCTTGAAATTATTATCTTTCTCCAAGTCATTATAAGATAAATTCAGAGAACCATTAAAAATATGATGCATTCTCAGACTGACGTAATTCAAGTCTTAATTCGAGATCCCTGTCTTCATCATACTCTTGTGCCCTTATCCTAATTTATATGCGGTCGATGGAACATGTCTTTTTCTCCCATACTTTTCTATTAGTTATTATTTCTATTGAGGGGCCCGTGGCTAAATAATAACAGCCGCACAGGTCGATCGATCAGGTTAAGCTACGCTTGCTGCGGTTGTTCTGTGGATGGGTGACCATCTTTACATATCGGGACTCCTCCGTGCCTCGGAAAGCACGTTAAGCCGTTGTTCCCGGCTGTCATTCGTAGACCTTTGACAGTCGTTACGGGTAGTCAGGAGCCCGAAAGTCTGACAACCAGTCTTACCAAGGGGTATCGTATTACCCAGTAAGTGGGTTGTGGAGGTCAGATAGGCAGGCGCGACATGTAAAATACTGGTATTCAGCTGCATCCGGTTAGACTGGAAGCTGACCCCGAAAAGGCTAGGCAAAAGATGATGACTTTTTTATAGTATTTTTAAGTTATATTATTATAGTATTGTATTTGTGATAATTTTGTATGTATTAGTTTATAAGTATGTTTGTAGTAGTAAGTATTATTTTTTCTATGGGCCTTAGTTTGCCTGAAATAAAGGAATAAATAAATAAATTAGTCGTTATCTCGGTGGTCGTCCACTTTCTAGCCATATCATCTTTCATGCAGTCTATCCATCGTCCCTTCGATCTTCCTCTTATAGCCATCCAATTTTTTTTTTTAATCTTTGTTTAGGAGCTTGGTCAACATGACTAAGTCGCTCCGTAAGACTATCTAATAATATAGAATATTATTATTATTATTCCCTTCCCTTCATTGACATGTAAAAGTGTTTGTACAAACCTACTTACAGAAAATAAATCATTTATCATTTATCATTTATTCGAAATTCCTCTACTCTTATAGCCACCCACATTCATACTCAAAACTTTCCTCACAATATTCGATACCCCTATATGTCTACAATTTACATCATCATGACTCCCAACATGCATCACACAAATTGGAAGACCCATCCGTCACTAGGAATAACAAGTAAAAAGGTAGAATTCATCCATTGTTTACGAGATACGACCCCTTTACGCCCAATTAGCTACCCAGTTCACCCCGAGAGAAAGAGATGGAACGGTCTTGACAGCAGATCAGACAGGAACGTGTAATTAAAAACAGCACCGTCCCTGAACGATGGACGTATTAACTGATAGTGTCAGACTCATTGCAATTTAATAAACATTGTTTTTTATTGCTGGCAGGCCTGTTACTGAAAACAATGCGGTTATTTCGTTGTCATTACGACTAAAGATTTATAATCAAGTGACGTTTAATTTATTTATTTACTCAATACTTCACGCTCATTTTCTTCTGTGAAATGATCGGAACTCCTTGTAATAGCCGCGTTCAATGAGTCGGCACCATTTACAACTTATTTATACATTGGTTGATATACAGGGTGTAACGGAAGGGGGGTATCAACCCTGAAGGAGGTGAATGTGCTCATGAAACTCAACAACTTTCCCCAAAGAACATAGGTCGAAATATGAAAAAAAAATTTGGCCCTCCCTTACAAAACTGACTACCAGCTGATTGATTTACTATGGGAGGGCCAAATTTTTTTTTCATATTTCGACCTATGTTCTTTGGGGAAAGTTGTTGAGTTTCATGAGCACATTCACCTCCTTCAGGGTTGATACCCCCTTTCCGTTACACGTTGTATATCTCAATGAACTTGGGCTCACACAGGAGGCGATACCAGCCAAGCGATGCTAGCTGGAATCTTCTCGTAAGAAAGTGGTCCATAATTCCATTTTTTTTTTCGCTTTGCCATAAGTTTATACCGGATATCAATCCGCATAGACTTATGGAAAAGAGGGAAAATGTGTCGCCAGTGTACGTCGTTTTTATTTACGTGTAATATTTTGATATCTCAATCACATTTCAACAACTCCTGTGATTGCCAAGACGTCAACAACAATTAGTTGTAGAAAAGACGCAACTACTTAACCCCGAATTGTAAAGAAAATACCGCTCACATTCCGCCCGTCTCTGCTCTCTATACCACGCAAATCTTACTCCAGTCCGTACAATAAATCTATCCAATTTGCATGGCGAAAGTCTATCACAGTAAAAAGTAGAAGATTCAGTCGTTGTAAATGTAAGTCGTAAAGCTGTAATGCGTATAAACAGTTGTTTTATGGTATCGTGAGCATTATTAGAGAATTATTGAGGAAATAAATAGCAGTCTGTTTCCTTCACGATCGCGATACGGCGATGAATGGTACTTGATACTTCCGTGTCGTACGATTTTAACACTCGGCTATTGTGTTGTACTAAGCACTTGATATCGTTTTCTGTGCATAATTATTATCGACTTGAATTCAAGTGTGAAATGTAGGTTTAAGTGGTGAGAGAAGGCAATGCTCACTGCAGAACGTGTACCTAGGGCAAGGCATCCAGCTCGGTAGACACAACTTTGAGAAAGAGGCCGACAGAAGGATCCAGTTGGGTTGGGAAGCATTTGGAAAGCTTCGTCAAGTCTTCTCGTCACCTATCTCTCAGTGTTTGAAGACTAAGGTCTTCAACCAGTGCGTCCTGCCCGTCATGACAGACGGTGCTGAAACGTGGACACTGACGGTCGAGCTGGTCCACAAATTCAAGGTCGCTCAGCGCGCTATGGAGCGAACTATGCTCGGAGTTTCTTTGAAGGAGAAAATCAGGAATGAAATTATCCGAAAAAGAACCGGAGTAACCAACACAGCTTGCAGAGTAAGCAAACTGAAGTGGCAGTGGGCTGGCCATGTCTGTCGAAGGGCCGATGGCCGGTGGAGCAGACGAGTGCTGGAGTGGAGACCGCGTATCGGTAAGCGTAGTGTGGGACGCCCCCCAGCTAGAAGGACGGACGACTTAAAGAAGGTGGCTGGGGTAGACTTGATGCGGAAGGCGGAGGACAGAGTGTTGTGGCGCAGTCTGGGAGAGGCCTATGTCCAGCATTGGACTGCGATAGGCTGAGTTGACTGGATTCAAGTTACACTTATTGTTTCTACTTATGGTACAGCCCGATTCAAACTATTGTGGCTCTGAAGTGCGCTACTAACTGCGCAGTACCTCAACCCTCACCGCCCTGAATTCGTTAATGCGCAGCGACCCGCCTCATGTTCCGAGCCGCCATAAAGTTTGAATCGAGCTGTACCGATAAATCAGACGTATAGTTCTCTGCAATCAGATGACATCCACTCTCTTGTCCACGCTAGAAGTGTCATCAAACGCTAAGGGGTTATATATCAAGAGGCGAAACAACCTTAACCCAACAATGATCTCCCAATCCCTATGCCAGTACGCATAGCATGAACACTTCCATCTCTACTCTACGAAGACAAAAAAGTGACTATACAACTTTTGACATCATATCATTTCCACGGTGGTCATGACAGCAGGTCATGAAATACTCCTCAGAACCGTTAATTAGAACCTTCGTTTCAAAGGCCCATGACAACTCCTGCACAGGTAACACCACACATAAACACTAAACCACATACCTGAGGATCCTAAGACGTAGACTAAGCAGGCATTCAAGGAAGACGTTCGGTTCCATTGCATCTATAACTCCTGGCTAACGTGACAGATGGCGTCGTTTATCGCCATATATTGAACGTAACGCATTCAAGAGCAGTGAGCACTGACACTGGATTAAGTGCTCTTTAGACTAGGCAGAATGGAGATAGGATAAACTGGGAGTGCCAGCAGGACGTTCTGGGGGACTGTATTATTTTTTTTTAATAACTATTATTTTTTTACTGCGATATCTACTGCTGCGATTCAAGATAATTATCGCATTTAAATAATGTAATTACGTTACATTTCCTAAAAATTAATAAATGATTAAAACAAAAACATGTTTTAATATGTAATGGTCACGTGGTCAAAGTGGAGTCATAGTGCTATAGTTTGAAATAACTTATTTGAAAAGGACGGTTATTTTTGTGAAAATGCTTGTTTGTAAATAAACTATAAACCTTTTAGAAATACAAAAATATTTCAAACTAAGTAGGTATACGCGCACGCAACAACTTTTCAGCGTGATCATAGCCACTCACCTCATACATAGTTATAACAAGCCTTTCGGCAGAAGAAATACTATCTCGCATAACTGTGTGTTGATGCTCCAGTTTATTATTTAAAACGGCTAGTAAATTTCGTCGTCATAATTGCGGAATTTTGCAAAAAGTACATGAAATTCGCCCTGTTTCTCTCTCTGTGTGTTAATACAACCCAATATTTTCTTGTAGAATTAATTTTTACACTGTCTTTTTCTTTCTTCCATTGTTTATACATATAGTATGCAATAGAACTTTATTTAACTTAGTCGAATCCATTTTGTTTTACACGTTCTCACGTTGGAAGCCACTAGGTCCAGTGAGCGAAGTAGTCCCGTCACTAGTAGTATAAGCGGGTGCGAGGCGTACGCGATGCGTGCGCTGATTTTGCGCGTGTCGATTCAAGCTTTATCCGTTTAGACTAGAAACTGACCCTAACGTAGTTGGGAAAAGACACAGAATGCTATTGAGAGTGTGATGTCATGACATGTAATTAAGATATTACCTAATTATACATACGCTTCTTTCTTAACCGCACACCGGAGTGGTCTGTTTGGTAGTTAGAAAGAAGGAAGCGTATAAAACTTATTTATTTATAGGTACCGACCTATAAATAAATAAGTTTTGACTGACACTTAAACAACGCCTCAGTTCCATTCGAGTTCTTATCGATCGCCAGCTCGATCGTTATTCGGAACGAAGTAATTTGTAAAGCAATACGATACGATATTGTTGCTCTCCCTAATTCAATTAGATTATATCTTTGTGTTTTTTATGTGATCGTTTTACTTTCGGTACGTGTTTGGGTACTTAAACGTTGTGATGTCAGTAACGTTGTTGCTGTTTCTTAATTTGAGGTTTTTTTTTTTTTTTCAATGTGAAATAGAACCACCACTCTCAAAACGGTGATAGAAACTCTTTAAATACAACACGAGGGACTAGACAACAAAGGTTAAAGTTTAAAAAACCTTCATGACAGCGTAGGTTGTACTACTTCATTATTAATAACAGTCTTTTTTTTTACTTCAGCGAAAATTTCAAATAGCTGGTTGGAAAGAATCCGCATTGCCATACAACGTGGCAATGCTGCCAGGCTTTTGGGCACTTTTCCTGTTGACAGCGATGCGGACGAATTGTTTGATGTCTTATAATTATTTCCCGACCTTTTTTAAATGCATGCACATATTATTATTTTGAGACTGTAAGTATATATATTAAGTCTTGTTTGATAATATGAAGCGCTAAGTTACAATTATAATTATTACTTTATTTTCACTTCGTCACAAGCATCTGTGTAGTCCTGGCTCTTTTACTAGGAGTTCCTGTATCACAAGAGCCAAGAGACAAATGTTAGCTTTAATTCTAATTTTCTACCGACCTGAAAACCCCACTTATCATTATTTGTTTACTACCATTCTACGACTAACAATGAAACCAACCATTCACGTAGCTCAAGCACAAGCGCTGGCGCATTGTAACACTCAATTTAAATTTCGATCGATCGGTAAGGTAATTGGTAACGTCAGCATTATGATTGACGTCGAGCGCTCCCATTGGTCCACTCATGCATTGCTCTGAATTCAAACCTATTGATTTATTTTCATTGCTACGACGAGTCGATGAATCTGTTGTCAATTTTTGAAGACAATCATTGCAAGGTTCGTAGAAGGATAAATAATAATAACAGTGAAAATATAGTTTTATGTGGTTGAAAAATAACGCGGGAATAAATTCTCTTGAAACCGACAATACCTATGTACAGACGCCAGCACGTCAAGCTACTACAATCTGTCAGATTTATTTAATAGATTTTCAACTTTATCGCTAAAACATAAGGTTCAAAGTTGATTGTACATATTCATCACCATCATCATCATCCACAGCCCAACGTCGCCCACTGTTAATCATAGGCTTCTCGTTTCAATTGCCATTCTTCACCTCCTGTGCCAGCCTCATCCAGGGACCAGGTTGTACTTGTGACGGTAACAATGTCGTCCGCCTATCTCGCCGCCGGACGACCGACATTTCGTCTCCCAGTCTTTAGACGCCACTCGTTCACTGCCTTACTCCATCTGCCATCATTGCGCCGTGCCAGGTGTCCTGCCCAATTCCATTTGAGTTCCATAACTCGTTTTCCGATGTGTATATTACGAACATTGGGTTATGACAGTCGGCATTCATTTTATATACCGAAATTCGTACATAATCAATTAGTTCTTCATTCGCTGAACGACTGAACTATAACCAATATTATCGTAGTACCAGTAATAGTTTCTAGTATTTGTTTACTGGTATAAATGAGAGGAATCTACAATTGAGGAGCGTCGGAACAAAAACCGATATGTCTTAATTAAGACATTTTTTTTTTTTTTTCTGTTACAAAATGTTTAATTATACACCCTTCAGGAACGAAATCAATTAAAAAACAGTTACATCCATCTTAAAAAAAATATCAAAATACTGTGGTCAAATCAAAACAGGCAAATAAATTTTTAAATTCAACATGTTCTTGTTGTTGGATTAAAAACCGATAATTCTTATTAAGTTTTACACAATTCAACAATGGTCGGTTCAAATTCAATTCAGTTCAATACCGACATATCCATTTTGGTTTCGTCAAAAACCGATATATCCAAATGATCGCGTCAAAAACCGATATATCCATACTTGTCCGCCAAGTATCTCCCTAAATTAAGTATCTACCCTCCGTCAAGTTTCACACATCAATCGATGTCACTTTAACTGCAAATTGACATGCTATAATTTTCCACTTTTGTAACATTAAAAAACTTATAAGCTTTTTTTTAATTTGTGAAAAATATGGTAAATTCGATATATCGGTTTTCGTTCCGACGCTCCTCAATTGACCTACATTGCTTCAATTAAGATAGCAATAGTCGTTCATTCAGTTGAATACCTAGAAAAGTAGAAATCAAATTACCGTTTGTTTTCTTTAGAAGTTGATGCTTGTTGCATTACTTTACTTGTCTGAATCAGCAGGGTAATTGCCTAAGACACACAACACATCAGTAGCAATTATAGGTTTCAGTTTGACAGTTCAACAACATTCAATGCGTTATTTAGGTTGTTGAGCAGACACATTTTTCGAACATATGAAGCAATGTATTAGCAATATGTTTCAAAATGAGTCAAATTGAGAGTAGTAGTCTATTACGCCGTTAGGGTGCAGTTCAGTTGTTTAATCACATTGGAATTAATCTTCATGATATCATTGTTATGAGTATTCAACCTGGTTACATTAATCAAAGTTTATTCAAAGTTCAATCCGTTACTAATACAATTATATGCCCTACAGCAGCTATTTGTTTCATGTCTGGGTTTCCGTAGATATGTGTTTGTAAACTGATATTTAGTTAGTAATTACATACAGCTAAAAAAAAAAATACCAAGACAAAGCCACCCAGAATACACTGTTGTCTTCGGGGTGGCTCTGCCATGTTTTTTTTACCCACAACCACAACAGATGAACCCACTCGCAACAACAACAACCCAGAGGAACCCTCAGCCTCCGCAACAGAGAACCCTCTACCACAAAAACATAGGAACCTAGTACCACAACAACTAATTCCAACATTACTCAAGAAAAATTACCAACATAGACTATAGGCATAGATAACTTATTTGAATAAGCAATGAGTCACATTACAGTTCGCAGAAGCAGCATTAGGTAAATTAATTCCATATCCGACTTCTGTGTCCTTCTCGGAAAGTAGCAACAAAATGCAAGTGTACGCGAGAAATAAGCAGAAATATTAATATTGCACTTACTGAGATACTCGTACTAACACGTTGACAGAAATTATATTAGTGAAGCTTATAAATTGAGCATTATTCTGGAAAAATATTTTATAAGGTATGAAATATCATGATTTCAAAATAAGATCATCATCTGCCGAGGTTTTTCTTAACTATGTTGGGGTCGGCTTCCAGTCTGACCGGAGGCAACTGAATACCAGTATTTTACATGCCTATCTGACCTCCACAACCCAGTCAGGCGATATCGAAATAAGATATGATATAATATGCGTAGTTTGTACCATAGATAAAATACTAAATGTACAAGTTTGTACCTATGTAGAACAAACGTTATAAATTGATATACCAGCATAAGAAACCTGCTATGAAGCAGTAACCAAACCTATGACAGTGTCAAAACTCGCATTATAGCTAATTTACTGATACCTTTGAATTCCAGGTTACCAACCTACTCAAGCGTTCAATCATTTATTTGTAAATAGGACATTAACAAGACACATTTTCACACTGAATAATGAAATCACAATTGAACATCAGGACGGCAACTAGTCGGTTATCTTTTAAAGTGAAGGCACGTGAACATATCCGTCAGAAGTTGGCCGAAACATCCCAGCGCTGATATGCTGGATTTGTTTTCCACTCTACCGATCATTTTTCTCCAGACAGTTCATTTTGTTTATATGTATATACAACGTGTAACGTTAAATGCGCAAAACCTGAAAATAGTTTGATCAGAATAACGAGCAGAATTAATTGAACCACTTTTTAATATAGGTCACATTTTTTAAAAAATCTTCATTAAAATCGTTGCCGTGTCTATTTATTAATAGGTCAAGCAAGCCAATGTCAGCGCGGCGCAGCGGCCCGGTGACGACTCCTCCATCGATAAAGCGTCGTCGCAGACGCAAAAAACGATCAGAATGGCCCGTCAAACTAAAACAGATCATAAAACCTTTTCAATTTTTTTAATGACTTATTTTCTCTTAGTATCTATCTATGTGTTGTTATTAATTCTTGTATTGTATAGTAATTTCCTAGCTATCTATCCCGTATGGTGCACCTACCATATTTTGTCTCTGCATCACCATAGAAAATGCCTCAGGCATTAAGTCCGCCTTTGTACAGTACTTTTTTTACTTGTGCATAAAGTTTTAATAAATAAATAAAAGCTCAATGATTGTTTTTAATACGTCTTCGTTTAAGGTCGAAATAGACCAAACGTATACGCAACGATAGATTGCACATTCAATCGCCATTCTACCAAATTATTTATTAAAATATGGAAACAGGGATTGAGCATTTTTTCGTTGGTCTATCCATACAAAAAAAAGTCAGGAATATCAAGAAAAATGGGGAATATAATTTAATAATATTGCAATATATTGCTCATGATCTGGATCTATGATCATTTGCCTTCTTAACCCACCTTCACTCTAAGATAATTTATCACACAACACTGGAGCCAGCTGATGGCCAATTTTCATTCCAGGAAATTTCATTGCAGGGGCATGTCCCGCAGTACGTTCACGGCTGGAATTAATAAAGGCTACACCGACATCCGCACCAGGATTCCACGTATTGTATGTATGGTTACATAATGTAAAACAAATAGAAAAATATACTTAAGGTCTGTCAAAATACATGCTGTTTAGAAGCGATTGCAGACTGAACAAACAAATCATGAAGAATAATTAATTCTGGTTAAAGCAGATACTTAAATATTAGTATACTAGCTTTTCCAGCGGCTTGACCAGTGGTCTCGAAAGTCGTAGCGAAATCGCTATTTGATAAAAAAAATACAATATTATTTATTAAAAAAAAAAACTTACAGACTAATTTATAACCATCATACTTAAGTATGATTGTTATAAATTATGTGAGCCCATATCGGTAGAAATACCGAAAAATCGGTAGGTTCGAGACCACTGGGCTTGACTGGCGATGTCGGAAAATATCCCACAGGAACGTACTACCGAGTTTAAAAGTACCCGTCCTATGTGTTGAACCAGGTTAACCTTCAGTTACCGACCCTCATTTTTAGTACTTAATTGCCGAGGTTAGGTCATGGTGACACCCTATTTGTAGTGACGTTTTTAATCAAATCTATATTAAAAATCTGTTAAAATTATATACAGGGTGTAACGGAAGGGGGGTATCAACCCTGAAGGAGGTGAATGTGCTCATGAAACTCAACAACTTTCCCCAAAGAACATAGGTCGAAATATGAAAAAAAAATTTGGCCCTCCCTTACAAAACTGACTACCAGCTGATTGATTTACTATGGGAGGGCCAAATTTTTTTTTCATATTTCGACCTATGTTCTTTGGGGAAAGTTGTTGAGTTTCATGAGCACATTCACCTCCTTCAGGGTTGATACCCCCCTTCCGTTACACGCTGTATAATGTGAACGATTACTACACAAACATTGGGATGAAATCATAAAAACTCAAATCAAAATATCAAATCAAAACAAGCAGCTACTGAAGGAGACAGACATATAACCCTATTGGTTGTTAAAATATTCCTGTTTCAACTTGCGCGGTGTCAGGGTGACACCACCTCGGCAGTTAAAGGTTAAAAACTATCTGTGTGCCAAATTTCATCCAAATCCGTTCAGCCGTTTTTGCGCCAATCCGCAAAATACATACAGACCAACAGACGGACAAAATTATTAAAACCTATATTTTCTGCTTCAGACTCGTTCCCAACTCGTAGCAATTACTTCTTTCAAAAATATTCAACGTCCAATTTTGACTTCGTTACCTTTGCCTATAAATAATTGTATGCACCAATCGTGATAAAATAACATATACATAAAACTCAGTCACTTTTCCAAAAGAGTACGTAAGCAGAAAATACAGAACGCCACCTGCTACGATCCTCACATACTCCATTTGCTCATTTCATTTGGTGGCAAATGATTTTTTGATGGAAATATTATGTCTTTCTTTCTTTGAGACTTCGTTTTAACTAAGACATTTTTTCAAAAAAAGTGCCTGAGTAAGACTTCCCTATTGGTACTGGAAGTTGAGAAGAATCGATTAACATCAAATTACTACACTCACACAAAACAAAGCGACAAAACGTGTCGTTCAGCAGACAACAGACAAAGCGTGATGCAAACCGCAACAATGGCAACCAACAGCCCTGTAGAACCCTATTCGACCCTATAGGGCTGGCGTCACACCGCCACACCGCACCTGCCGCGCAGATTGATGGCTGCAGTGTGCACTGTGATTTTATTAGGGCACGGGTAGATAATATACACACCAAACTTCTGGTACATTTTTCCCAATGGGACAATAAAGGTTGAGTCATGGGTATGTGTAAATGTAGTGAAACCTATAAAATATCGCGTCGTGTTTACGATTTTTTATCGCGAGGTGTGTACGATTATTTATCGCCGCTGTAAAATTTGATTACTTTTTTTAAATATTCAAGCGTTTTATATTTTGTACTTGTAGTTTAAACTGTTTACAGGCACTTATGATTTGTCGAAGGAGTCAGTCATTCAGAAATATGAAGTTTCCTATGGTTCGTAGCGTGATATTAAACAGCATTGAACCTTCCTCATGATTCCGTCTATCAAATGCTAAAAATAAATTACAAATCCGACTGGTGGATCCAGAGATCACCGCGTTCAAACAAACTCTTCAGCTTTATTATTAGTATATAGTTAAAAATATTAGTTATCACATTTACTTGTGTATACGATGTACAGACGCCAGCACATCAAGCTACTACAACCTGAATTGATATTCAACTTTATCGCTAAAGCAAAACGTTCAAAGTTGATTGGGAAAATTTGACAGTTTCGGGTAGCTTGATGTGCTAGCGTCTGTACATACTTATATAAAAACTTAAATGCTATAGAAACTGAAATTGTAAAACAATTTATCAAAACTTGAGAATTAATTTGAGCACAAACTGCATGGCACAGACTATTGCTCCAACAACTCAAATTCAGATTATCGTAAAGACTACACCACCACAAAAGACGAAAACAAAGATAATAAAAACCCAACAAAATCATACTAGAAACAACAATAAAAAGCAACAAAACCAATGCGGGCACGTTCATTCATAGTAAAAAGGTCATGATAAAAAGTTTTTTAATTCCCGCATGCAACTCGAAACGAAACAACAACGAAAAAAAAAACGAATTCGCTCTCCGGCGTGACACTATCTAACCTTTTACTGGATAAACTGTTGAAGTCCATCGGAATACGAACCACAAAGGAAACGGTTACGGAAAAGATAATTATTTCTGTGTGCATACTGCGGAGACACATCTAGTGAACAGCTTTTAGGGCCCGTTTGCACGTACTACAAGTCCACAACCACACCACGTCGCAGCGACAGAAGGTGGGCAAGCTGTGGTTACGTGTGAATAGTGTCGCTGCAAATTCTTGCAGTTGCGTTCTCGTTTGTAGTTGCGATGTGGTTGTTGCTAGTGTTTGCAGAAAGACAGGTAGCCGACCGCTAGTGCGCGGTCTCGCTGGTGGTTGCGTTGTGGCTACTACGTGACCTTGATGTGGTCGGTATCGCCCGCACCCCGCACGGTTCTTTTTGACGGTGAAATGTGGTCCGTGTGATTAAACTATCCATGGTCCGTGTGAATAAACAATTCATTTTTATACTTACAAATTAGCGCCCGTCCACATGTTGTCGTTGTGGTTATGGTGTGGTTGTGGTAAAATTGACCAGGCCCTTATGGACAAGACTTGATATGGTCGGTATCGCCCGCACGGTTGATTTTGACAGTCAAATGTGGTCCGTGTGAATAAACTATGCATTTTCATATAAATTAGCGCCCGTTCACGTGTTGTCGCTGTGGTGTGGTTGTGGTGTGGTAAGTGTGATGTTTCCCTTATGGCCAACGAGCGCCTTGTTTTTCTTTTTTTGATATCGAAGCGAGCGTCTTTGTTCTTTTCATTGTGTTACGCACGATTTCTTTTCCATGTTTTTTTTCAGTGAAGATCGTTTTGGTCTCATGAATAATGGATTCTGTACCACATTGATAATTAGATGCGCTTTGTCGTTAATTGATTATTTTAAGTGGAGGCGATACGGTGTGAATGATTAATTAGAGAAGTACATAGATATGTACAATATGGTCATTAGTGTTGATGACAGATTGTGTAGATTTTGTGAGGAATGCAGATAAGTGAATTAATAAGCGAGGACGCTTGTTGGGTTGAACATTTAATCATAATCTGCCTATAATGTTCCCACTGCTGGGATTCATCACTCTCTCTCTTCGAGTGAGAGTGGGACGTAATCTACTACGCGGCCCCAGTGCTGGTTGGACGATGTCACATGTCTTTAATTTTTTTTGGTTCTAGGACATGCCGGTTTCCTCACGATGTTTTCCTTCACCGTTTTGAGAGCAGGCGGTTGGACTGTTGATTGTCTTGTTTTTCGTAAAAATCTCCTCATTACTATTTTTACATACTTATTTTTTTTTGTTTTTGGACTACATAATCATTCACAAGATGTGTTTTCCTACTTTTGGATTTATTATTTCGCAGCGACAAATTTATTAAGCCTTCCACTCAACAAATTCTAACTATGTATTTTAAAACACGTTGTTTCACACAAAAACAAATTAATAGCTTACGTCAGGACCCCAAACTGTTTAATTGTAACAATAAAACACCACGAGCCAAAACAAAAAAAAAAAAACAAATAAAATCTATCGCGACCATTAAAACGGATTTAACGATACATTTCGTGAAACATAACTGGAAACTAGTGACGTGCCAGATCGATACGAATCTCATCAATTTGGTAACAATGCCTCCGACCTTGGCATAGCCGCGCCTTACGATAAACAACGTTTTGTAGGGAAATCGATATTTTAGTGAGGTGAAACTTTCAATTTATGTTGAGCTGGGAGAATGTTTATTTATTTGGAATCTCCAACAAAGGATTTATCCTTTATATGGTAGGTATATGTGTACATATACTACAATATAAATTATAATTATAAAAAGTTCTTTTACGTATGCTCCTTCAATTACAGGAGACTACAGCATGCACATATAACTAACAATAAGTGTAAATATGATAAAAATAAAAATTGAGAAAATAAATGATGAATGATGAAAATAAATTATGAAATTTTACAAGAAAAAAAAAATAACATGTACAGATTGAGCATTCATGTTACAATGGTTTAGGCAGGATAAAAATAAAAACAGAGACTATAAATTAACGAATTTGAGAAAAAAAAAGTCACTTAAAAATATAAAAATAATTACAATTATTTCACATTTGATGATTGTGTTAGGCCTCTATGACTGCTGACAAACTAATATTTTTTACCACGAGTTCTTGCTGTTATTATTGTTGTTACAAGGGAGGGTAGATTAGAGCAATTCATTCAAGGAAACAAGACCACAGATTATTTGTAAGGCAGAAGGATCAACTTCATACTTGCTTATAAAATAAACATATTTAGGTAAGTAAGTAAGTAAGTAAGTAAGTATATTTTATTTGCTCAAACATGTGTATACATACAGAACGGTGATATCATGCATGCTAGATTTTATTATAAATTATGTTCGACATGTTTGTCACATACGCGACGTGCAAATACATATATTATGTTGTTTTTCAATAAATAAAATAATTCAGAAGGTTATTTAGAAACATTAGAAAAAAAATTAAATTAAAGAAATAAGAACAATAATAAAAAATGTCAAATTTACAATAAAAATTTTAAATGTCAATGAATTAAAATAAAAAAGAATCCTATAACAATGTCAAACTTTACAATAAATTGTCAAAATTACAATAATATTATATCAATTATATAAAATATCAAATACATAATAACCAAATTTTAACTTACTGCAAATGACTCAGCCATAAATTCATTAATTTTATAATAAGCTTTGGTCGTCAAAAATAGTTTTAATTTCGTCTTCAAGTCTATGTTAGTAAGCTCCCTCCAACTTTTCGGTAATTTATTATAAATAGTTGGAGCCATGCAAAGAACACTCTTGCGCATAAATGCTGTCCGGCTTGCATGCATGCAGATCTGACCTTGATCACGGCGATTTCTTGGAAATTGATCTGACATGCGGGGAAATAACTCTGGATTATTTCTAATAAATACAACAGTCTCTAAGATGTAAAGAGATGGTAATGTCAATATTTTATGTTGTATGAAATAGGGTTTGCAACTGTCCGTGGTTTTTAAACTAAACATGGCTCTGATGCATCTCTTTTGAGCTTTAAACACTATCTCCTTGTTTGTTGAATTACCCCAAAACATAACGCCGTATCGGAGTATAGATTCCGTCAGACCGTAGTAGGACGTTAATAACGCCTCAGTATTAACAGTTCGCGCCAGAATATTCAAAGCATACGCATTACTACTAATTTTTTTACTTAGAGTCTCTATGTGCGCCTTCCAATTTATATGGCAATCGATAGTTAGCCCCAAAAATGTTGTGGTATTTACTGTGTCAATAATATTATTCTTATATGTAATGTCAAAATTTGGAAATGTCATTGTACGCTTGCTAAAATGAATTATAACGGTTTTATTCAAGTTAATTTTTAAATTATTCTCTTCTAACCATTTTATTATTTTTATTAAAGTATTCGTTATTTCATCTTTATACAGATCTCTTTGGTTACAAGGTATGGATATAGTACTGTCATCTGCAAAAAGTATCATAGGATGTTCTATTGCCATTGGAAGGTCATTAATATAAAGTGTAAAAAGTGGTGGTCCTAGTACACTTCCTTGTGGAACTCCATACCTAACTTTACGTTCTTCAGATAAGATTTTTTCTTCTTTTTTGGTATTAACATTTAATCTTCTTATTTCTGTTACTTGTATTCTGTCACGTAAGTAGGATTTTAAAAGATCAAGCACATTACCTCTAACTCCGTAAGCATCTAATTTTTTAAATAAAGTACTGTGTTGAACATAATCAAAAGCCTGGGTCATGTCACAGAAAATAGCACAGACTGGTTTATTGTTATCCATATTTATTATCACATTCTTATATCCATAATATATCCCATCATCAGTTTATACAAGGTGTAACTCAAATAACGCACAACCTCATAAGGGGTCATTGTACTCATCATTTTGAAAAACTTTTACTACGGACCAAACCTGAAATCGCGAAAAAAAAAATTTGCTGTTCCTTACATTTATGTTCGCATGAATCGTCAAAATTTAGGTAAAAGCTGTTTTTTTTGGCGTATTACCCAGTAACTGGGTTGTGGAGGCCAAATGTAAAATACTGGTATTCAGCTGCATCCGGTTAGACTGGAAGCCGACACCAACATAGTTGGGAAAAGGCAGATGATGGTGAGAAGTGACCCAGTTTTTGTAAGTATCAAGCCACCCCTTTATTTTTCCCGTATCGTAGATGCATATCCTGACAATATGTCCATAATAATTATTATGTTGTTTGTACATGTTCGATAAGAAAATGCCCCCACAACAAAAACACTGCGATTTTTCTAGTATAGTAGGCAAAGTTATTGACTAAAATAAGTATCAGAAGGCATGAAGCGAGCACATTCTAACCAGAGGCAGTGAGCAAGTTCACAAAAGCTTAGCTATGCACAGCAACTTTCCAATACTCTATTAGGTAGTTGAAATTTAAGTGTCTAAACACACTATGCCGAAGTTACGCGACCGAAGTTCAGCGGCTGATTTTACGATCCGACGTATTCGGCTGATATGACACACCATAAGTGCCGAACTTACGCGGCAGAAATTCAGTTCCGAAACTTTGTGTGTGTATTAAGTGTCTCGAGCGCTGTCTTGGCGTCGTGTCGTGTTATCTACACAGTTGGACAGACAGACGCAAAACAAAGTGATCTTGTTATTACTTTCGAGGTGCGAAACCCGAACTTACGCCCGACCGAAGTTAGGCTGTACGCTATGACGCGACGTAATTTCGGCATAGTGTGTTTAGACACTAAGAATAAAGGTAGTAAAGTTCACTCATCCTCCGTATAAAAGAAAGAATCCTCCGACCATATAATATAATTATGCTAGTTGCGCAGTCAACTCTGCATGCCCGATGCAGGATTTTGCGTAACGTCAGTATGATGCGTAGTTTGCATGTAGCGATGTAGATGCGCCGGAAACAGAAGAAAAAACTCTTTGAAAAAAAAGACCCCGGAATTCTAAACATTGGCATCGGAAATTATGTCTTATTACTACAAACATCGTTAAGGGGAAATCGATATTTCAGTAGTTAACAAGTTCGTAAACATTTGCCACAAAATATCATCTCCATCCTCGAGGGAGATTACAAAGGTCAAACCAGATATTACATAGTTAAAAGACCATCATAATAACCTTGAAATGCCTACCAGGCGAAATTTCTTTGAAAATGATTTAAAAAAGAAAACTCTTTAGAAACAATGACTTCGTAGTTCTAAACCTTGGAATCGGACTGTGATCTGTCTGTCTTATTCGTACAAACATTTCAGTAGCTAGAGTTCGTAAACTTTTGCTACGAAATATCATCTATATCCTCGAGGGGGATTACAAAGGTCAAACCAGATATTACAGAATTAAAAGACAGTCATAACCTTGCAATACCTATCAGACAAAATTTCTTGAAAATTAACAAAAAAAACTCTTTGAAAACAATTACTCTGAAGTTCTAAGCATTGGCATCGGATATCGTCTAATTCCCAGAATAATCGTTAAAGGAAAATCGATATTTCAGTAGTTAACAAGTTCGTAAACTTTTGCCACAAAATATCATCTCCATCCTCGAGGGAGATTACAAAGGTCAAACCAGATATTACACAGTTAAAAGACCATCATAATAACCTTGCGATGCCTATCAGGCGAAATTTCTTTGAAAATGATTTTAAAAAAAACTCTGGAAACAATGACTTCGTAGTTCTAAACCTTGGCATCGGACTGTGTCTTATTCCTACAAACATTTCAGTAGCTAGAGTTCGTAAACTTTTGCTACGAAATATCATCTATGTATATCCTCGAGGGGGATTACAAAGGTCCAACCAGATTTACAGAATTAACGGACCATTATAAGACAGAACTTGTTACTAGTAAATCTTAATATACCGGTCTACCTGATGATGAAGAATTCTTCTTCTCGTGTCGATGACTGATGTTTTGTCTGACCAGTGGGGTAATTGCGTAAGACACTAACAGTAGAAATGGCTTTCATTTTGACAGATCAACAACATTCATTGCGTTATTTACGTTGTTGAGCAGCCACATTTTTCCAACATATGGAGCAATGAATTAGCAATATGCTTCAAAATGATTCGAAATGAGGATAATAGTGTGTTACGCAATTAGGGTGCGGAAGACCTAGACCAAGGGGCAATCGCTTTCAAAGTGTTTCGTATTTCTACGACGACTTCGAAAAGGATTGACATCAGTTTTTCGGTGGCTTAATATGTCAATTCAACGCATTATTGACTTTTCCATCATCGTTATCACAGCTCAGTTGTTTGCCTCATATTAATTTTCTTTCGTATCGGAACAACCAATATAGACAATAACGTATACCGTGGTAAAAGTATTAACATTTTCTTACATTTTTTTGAAATTTTCAGGTCAGTATCCTAGTTGTATAAGTATCGATCTGAATATGATTCGCGGCCGTAACAAATTACAATACAAACAAACAACAAATTACAATTTATAGAATTATAATCAACCCCTTAATGAGAAACCTTCAATTGGAATCAAATGGTATCGTATTACCCAGTAACTGGGTTGTGGAGGTCAGATAGGCAGTCGCTCCATGTAAAATACTGGTATTCAGCTGCATCCGGTTAGACTGGACGACCCCAACATAGTTGGGAAAAGGCTAGGCAGATGATGATGAATGAGGAACCTTCAATTATAGCAGATACATTTTTAAAACGGCTTTTCTCTTTCGACTAATACAACGGAACAATAGGGGGAGTGGTCCGTTTTTTAGTATCCGATACCAGACAGAAAACGTTAGTAGTATCACTATCACTACATAGTATAAAACAAAGTCGCTTCCCGCTGTCTGTCCCTATGTATGCTTAAATCTTTAAAACTACGCAACGGATTTTGATGCGGTTTTTTTTAATAGTTAGAGTAATTCAAGAGGAAGGTTTATATGTATAATACATGCATAATATAGTAGAGAAACACTGATCATTTTAGGGGTTTCTAATGTGATGTCGTAAATAAACACATTTTTTTGCGCTTACATTGCAAACGCTAGCTTAACCCTACGAGATAGATCAAAATAATGTACTACAGTATTGTACACTTTAAAAAGGTCTACAAAAAAGTCCGCGATGGCATATGTCTATCTCTTAGGGATAACCCACAATAACCATTTTTTATCCTATACTTTTTAAGAGAAATAATGGCTCTAAAATTATCATTGTTTCTCTACTATATTATGCATGTATTATATGCATATAAACCTTCCTCTTGAATAAAAAAAAACCGCATCAAAATCCGTTGCTTATTTTTAAAGTTCTAAGCATACATAGAGACAGACAGACAACGGGAAGCGACTTTGTTTTATACTATGTAGTGATAGTGATCAGCATTGCACCCGTGCGAAGCCGGGGCGGGTCGCTAGTCAACAAATAAATTAAAAAGACCCTCGTCTATTAGGTATGTAAAGGAACTTCGTGACCTTGACAGCAATTTCGCTGCTAATTAGATAGACAATGTTGACTAATTAGGACACGCCGATGTTGTTAACAAGCTTAGGACAAGGGAACTTCCTTTGATTAAGATATGTACAGCTACAGTGCTGCCGACGAGAGAATTCGTTCATGACACCAGCCGTGCGATTCTATAACCATCTCACCGTGAAAACTTAGGTGAAGTGAGCGTGAGTGAGTCGTCAATAGTGTCAATTCCTAGCATCAGCATGACTCACAGCTCACTCTAAGCTCACTTCACCTGGTGGTGAGATTTTTCCAGAATCGACCAGCTGTTTCATACAAACGAATATGTGTTTTGCGAATTTGATCTTTATTAGGTACTAGAATTGTCGCACTGACAGGCCTGTGTCAGAAACGCATTCTCACGACGGACTGACTGATAGGTATAAAGATATATATATATCATCAACCGAAAGATCTTAAATTCTGGCATAACTTTTTTGTTTATTTTTTTATTTTAGTACACGGAGGACTTACAGCTATTAAAAACAGACACAAAAGGAAATCATAATCACCCGAAAGCCAATTACAAATCCTCACGTATAGAATTACAATAATAATTTATGGTGTGAACACAAAAACAAAAAACCCATCACCTAAACTAAACTAAGTAGCAATATAAATACATAGTTTGCAAATATATGCCTAAAATAATAGAGAAAACAATAAAATAACAAAATCAAATAATATAACCTACCGCTACTTAAAAAATTTGAGGCTTAAACACCTTCTGGCCGAATTCACACTAATAAAATTGTGAATGGATCAAAATCCTATTCCTTGCATATGTCATTGAAACTACTGCTTGCGCGCACAATGTAACTGTTCTGTCTATAATTCGAAGATGTATGAGGTACACGTATGGGTGGATTAAAACGAAGTGATTTACTTGGCACAGTAAAATAAAATTTTGACAATAACTCAGGGTTATCAATATTGTTATTGAGGATTTTCAACAAGAATAAACAGTCTGCAATTTTACGTCGATCTACCAGTAGGCAGCAGGCAGCAGATGATACTTCTTACAAAGTCGAAGATAATCGTTTGACTGATATGGAATCTTTTGATGAAAGCAAAGATATTTTATAAATCGTCTTTGGATGTTTTCCATGCGGTCAATGTATTTATGATAACGTGGATTCCAAATCTGAGACGCGTACTCAAGCTGACTTCTTACAAAAGTGCAATACAATATTTTTAGTGTTTTAGCGTCAGTAAAACACTTAGAAAGACGTATTATAAACCCAAGCAGTTTAGAAGCTTTTTTAACAATTGCGTGAATGTGTGTGTCAAAAAGTAACTTACTGTCTTGATGGACGCCTAAATCACGAATAGTATTGCACCTTGACAAATCTAAGAATTGATTTAATTAACCGACTTCAAAAAAAGGAGGAGCTTCTCAATTTGGTTTATATATATTTTTTCATATATGTTCGGGCATAACTCCGTCTTAGACCGATTTGCAAAATTCTCTCATTTTTTAATGGATAAGGTATGCCTCAGGGGTGGTCCCATATTACGAGTAATTAAAATTTTATTAACTTCGCTTGGGTAGTTTTTGAATCAGCTTCAATAATACGTTCTTTTTTCCACTTAGTTTATATTGATAATGTTTTAATAGCTTCCTGTCACTGATATTTACACAGGAAGTAGTGTTATACGAATTTTGGAGGGGTTGGTATAACTAAAAAGTGAAAAATAAAAACATTTTTGTGTCAAAAAACTAAAATGCGGTACCAACGACACCGACTTCCCAAATTAAAGTAATTTATTTTTCACTTTGTAATGTTTTTTTGGAAGTCGGTTGTTTTTTTTTTATAAAAAAGTTTTTATTAAATTGCCTAATACTGCAGATAATTCTGGTAAGCAACGTAGCAGTAATTCGAGCCAGAGAAACTTCCGTTTCAACTCTCCCAATGAACCAGAAGCAGTAAACACAACAAACAATTAAGCCAAACATCCGTATAATTCAATATATTATATAATATTACACTTTGGCAACAAGCCTAAAACATTAAGTTACAGACGTCGCTGTTCAAACCGATTGATTAGATTAAGTACCCGATGTATGTCCATCGGCGATTTCAATAAATCGATTCGGTTCCGAATCTAGTCACGTCCTAGTGACAAGCACGAGGTGGAGAATGGGGATGGGGTAAAGGGGGGGGGGGGGGGGGGGGCTGGATGCGGAATATTCCGTTTGGTACTGTAATCAGAATAATGTATGTACCCGGTGGTATAATCTTACCACTTGGGTAATCCGTTGCATGAATATGGGAGCTCGTTTTAAAGTTAACTTGAGGGGAAATGGGTGTACCTACCTACTGTATATGGAGGTGCCTTAGGCATTCTCTACCACTCAACCAAGGGTGGTGAAGAGATAAATGAATAAATTGGCGTTTTGAATCTGAAGGCCAATACTCGTACTTAAAGTCAGTAATTGACGCGGCCTACCCAAATGTCCTTTCATTGGTATTGTTCATCGAATCGTGAGGCTCTTCTAGTTCTGAGTTGAGCTGCACGATTTTCGACAAATGCGTGCACTGAGTGGACAGTTCCCGCTCAATCTTTATGGTTCTTTCCTCAAAAGACCATTTCAGACACCAATCTACATGGTCGTCACATGATCTCACCAAGATTATGTCTGGACTTTGAAAGAGACTGTGACCTCTGAGTTTGTTTCAGCCTTTCTTCTCAGAGCAGTCTGACAGGAAATGCCGACCTCATCTGGTTAAAAAAAAAATATGATTGACATGTAAAAGTGAAAAAAAATATTTAAAAAAAATAGAAAAAAAAACAAACGTACAAACCTATTTACAGGAAATAATCATTTATAATTTATCATAAAAAACCTTCAAATTCAAATCGCAATCTCATCTCAACCACTATCAATGTCAAAAATGGGTGAAAATTAAAGGTTTTTGACAGATAGATTAGAGATAGGCGGAGGACAGTCTGTTGTGGCGCAGTCTGGGAGACGCCTATGTCCAGCAGTGAACTGCGATAGGCTGAGTTGAGAGACAGGTTAGAATGCGAACGTTTATAAAATACGGGAACGGGAATTGTCTCTCTTCAATATTTTACGGGTTCCATCAATTCATAGAACATCATTATTTTGTTAAGAGTGGTTCGCAAGAGTTCTTAGATTCCCTTTATTACATTCAAAAGAGTTTTATATTAGAATGCATACGGAAATAATATTTTCATGACTTAAAACAATACACCTTATAAAATCCCACTGAACAATATCAGTAAGTGACAGAAATAAAAAATCTAAACACAAACGAGCTCACAATAATCTGTTATAACCAAAGAGAGCATTGCTTTTTATGAATAGAAAATCATATTTAATTTTCCCCCAACCGGCACATCGGCAAATATCGCAGCATTTAGCGAAAACAAAACAAACGAAAAAAAAATTGAGAGCCATTCAGACGTGCATCTCTATGAAAAACAGACGAAAATGTGCGTTCTTCACATCTACTTGGCTCGGAGCCCAGAGTGTGATTAGAAGTTTCCAGGACTTCAAATCCTATTCCAATACCTTAAAGTTTACTTTCGACTGACAAAAAGCTCCCCTGCAAACATGCCTTAGTATTCTCATGGCGGTTTTTTTGGCCTTTCCCGGTCAGTCCTTATCAAGAACGACGCGTTTCTAGAAATTTCATAGCTTTTTGTTGCTTTGTTAATTGTTTTCATTTTAAATTCTTTCATTACCTGCTCGTAAAATGGTTTGCTTTTTGGAGTTTTTAGCTAGGTTTCTGTGGCAAAAATATGTTGTTGAGGCAAAACACAAAATGTTTTTGAACCATCAAAACTATTAAGCTCTTTGGCTTGCCTTACATTTTTTAAATACCTTTTATCAAAAAGTTTTTGCTTGTTCTCTTCTCACCTATCTACCTAACAACATAACTGTGATAATTTACTTATCTACACACAAATACTCGTATAATAAAACAGTAAAGAAGTCAAAACTATACAATGCATATTTTGGGAACGAGTCTGTTGCCGCAAATATAGTTTTTAGAATGTCTGTCTGTTTGTCTGGATGTATGTTCCGGATTGGCGCAAAAACGGCTAAACGGATTTGGATGAAATTTGGCAAACAGCTAGTTATAATCTGGATTTACACATAGGGTACTTTTAACTCCGGTAGAATGTTCCCGTGGGATAATTTCCGACCTCCACGCGCGCGATGCCACAGGCAAAAGCTAGTACAGGCAGTGCACATCAAACTACCCGAAACTGTCAAATTTTCCCAATCAACTTTGAACCTTATTTATCAGCGATAAAGTTGAAAATCTATTAAAGAAATTTGACAGATTGTAGTAGCTTGGTGTGCTGGCGTCTGTACATCATAAAGCTAACATTTAATAACCACTTGAACGTGGGTGCAAAGTGACCATCGATTCCAAACTAAATACGGCTAAACCCACACAAAACAGACGCCCACTTCAATTCGTACAACAAACTAAATTGTATCTGTACACAGATCCGATGTCATTAAAACAATAATAAGCTAAATTACGTTAAAACCTGTTATATTGCCCGTAGGTTGTTCATTAGCTGCACTTAATTCTCTACGCAACTCGAATTTCTATCCTTTGACGCAATTTATTACGTCATTATCATCAGCCTTTGTCTACTTATTGTTCATCGGAAGCCTCCCACTGTGCAATTACTTTGGAACCTCGAAATCTTCTAAATCTGAGCTTAAATTGGGAGATTTCATTAGCATTTGAAGAAGCATTTTCATTTGATTAATAAAACACCTATAAAAGCATCGCTTTTATCTTGAGCCAGGCAAATGCAATTAAACGAAGAATGAGTTGCAATTAATCGAATGATTCGATTATCAATCGAATGGTCCGATTATTATTCGATGTTATCGGATCGGCGATCCCTTCCGGCCTATTCAGATCCGAAGATATGACAGCTGGTTCTGATTGGCCGCTTTCTTCATTTTGATTATGAACTTCATTATTCAATCCAGGTACATATTTTTAGATGTCGATTGTTCCCTGATTTCGCCTTGCCTATACAAACTCCAGTCGCTTATTAAAATGGTAATGAAGATGTTCCAGAAACGGAATACTTAATACTTTTGGGAAAATTAAGGAAAACTTGAGAAGGCGTTTAGAAGCCAATATTTTTATGTTTAGAAAGTATTATGATTGAATAATCAGTGTTTAATTAAAATATTCACACCTACAACAAACCTTTAGGGCTATATTTCATCGGGACCCCTTGGCGGCTCAACTAAGCGCACCACCAGCAATATTTATCCAACTCCATAGAGAGTATCTCACCTGGTGTCCGCTTAGTTAAGCATACATACATACATTTTGTTCGCATCGCGGCCTGGCCAGTGCAGTCCCAGTGAGATACAGGACTAAGAGTAGGTACTTACTGTTATCTATAAATTCTACATATTTTATTGTAATGGAATATTTACTTCATTGACCAATATCCTACTTAATATTATAAATGTGAAAGTTTGTGAAGATGTTTGGATGTTTATTACTCAATCACGCAAAAAGTACGGAACGGATTTGGATAAAATTTGGTGCACAGGTAGTTTATAACCAGGATTAACACATAGAATACTTTTTATCCCGATATTCCCACGGGATAGGAACTTACGCGGGTGAAACCGCGGGGCGCTGCTTGTTCTTCATAAATGATGAAGTAATCCCTAATAAAAATCCAATTCAATTAATTCGATATCAAAGGGGCCTGTGCAATCGTGAAAAAAATTATCAGACAGACCGCTAAGGTAAGCTTAGCTTATTAAAATCTACCCATTCCATCTGAACAGTTCACGCTCACAGAAGAGTTCACGATAAATTAAAATTCTTAATTAAATAAACGTCAAGCTACCTTTTTTATGACAGCAGGGAAGTAGCGGAAGAATTCGAATAAGCATGACCTGAATAAATGCGTCCCCAGACCGGAAAATTTATTCTATTTTCTGTCAAAGGTGATGTTTTAAGAGACGGAATATCTTAATTCTGTTTAGGAAATAAGTTTTGGAGAGTTTATGTATCATATAATGAAATATTTAGTTTTTAGTCTTTTTGCTCAATGCATTAAATGCAGTGGTATGAAAGCATATTTTTTGTTAAGATGCATGAGTATCGCTTCGAGATAAGGTATACATATATACAACAAGATTTTTTTACCATCTCCATATTTTTACAGGGTGTTCTACCCATGAATATGAACAACTTTTACTATGGAACCAACTCTAAGATTATGACAAAAATAAAATCTGCTGTTTCATACATTTTGGTCAAGTAGATATTGAACTTTTGTATTAACAGCTGGTTTTGTTTTCGTGATTTCAGAGTTGGTCCTATAGTGAAAGTTGTTCTGAATATTCATGAGTAGAACACCCTGTAAAAATTTGGACCCTGCAAAAAAATCATCCAGTATACGTATACTGGATGATTTTTTGCAGGCTCCAAATTTTTGCAATTTTTTGCAGGCACATACGTATGTGGTGTACTAAAAGTTAATATGTCTCTATCTATTGTCCTATCGCAGGTATGCTGGAAGAGATTTGTTATGAAATAAGCATCACATTTGTACCTATTTTTCTGTTCTGTTTTTATCTTGTCTGTTTATATATGTGTACATCAATGGTAAAATAAATAAATAAATAAATGATTGAACATTTTATCCCTCTAAAATCGTTTCCTATCCACTTTTTAATTGACTTCAAAAAGGAGGTTATATGTTAATTTGTACGTACCTAAAAAATGTATTTTTATCAATTGTGTTACAATTTTGAAAATAGTTTTCATTATGTTTTTTTTATTTTTTTTTCTCTTGAGGTGGTCCCTTATAAGTTTGGTTAGGTTCTGATGGGTGGAGAGTAAGCTCCAATAATAGTTATTTTTTCCACTTACTTTATGTTAAAATAACTTCCAGTCACTGACATCTACAGCAGTAGTGGCCCAGTGGTAACGGCTAGGGCTTAAGGGGTGTAGGTCGTGGGTTCGAACCCAGACAGGCGCTTTACTTGGTGTAAATAATTTCATCACCACTGCTCTCAAAACGGTGAAGGAAAACATCGTGGGAAAACCGGCGTGTCCCAGAATCATAATTTCGAAGACATGTGACATCTACCTACCCGCACTGGGCCCGCGTGGTGGATTACGGCCCACTCCCTCTCACCGAGAGAAGGCCTGTGTCCCAGCAGTGGGAACATTATAGGCTGATTATGTAAGCAGTGGTTTACGAATTTGTGTGGGGTAGGTACAGACGCCAGCACATCAAGCTACCCGAAACTGTCAAGTTTTCCCAATCAACTTTGAACCTTATGATTCAGCGATAAAGTTCAAAATCTATTAAACAAATCTGACAGATTGTAGTAGCTTGATGTGCTGGCGTCTGTACCACCACTAAAAAGTGAAAAATAAAAACAACCGACTTCCAAAAAATCACTAAAAAGTGAAAAAATACTTTTCACTTTACTATTCTATTTTATTACTATTTCGGAAGGTGGACGAACAGACAGACTGGAAGTAGTTACTTGTGTGGGAAGTGAGTTAGGTATGAATTGATAAAAACCTGTTAGAAGTTAGGTAAGGTCGGTAATTTTTTTTTAACCTTCTAATCAATGGTCAGTTCTTCTTCGTTTGGTTTATCATTTCTCTCTTTAGTGGTTCCAAATCTTCATTAGCTTATTCGACACAAGCCTTCTCTTTGCGAGAGGAAGTATATCATGTATCGTCATTGCCCACTCACACACTCTTTATTAGGGGCTGTTCATTACGTAAAACAATTTCAACTAATTTCTGACCCCACTCCCCCATACGTAAGAAAAAATATGACTTGAATGAAGCCATCCCCCTTTGAATCTTACGTAAGATTAGTATCTAGAATAATCTAGACCCCTCCCACCCCCAGGTAAGAAGAAATAAGACTTGTTCGGACCCCCCCAAATTGTCTAAATGTTGTGTTGTGTAAATGAACAGCCCTTATCAACCGCTACATACCACAGTGCAATATTTACGTGTTCCTATATAACAAGTAATCGTAGCACAGGCAGTAATCCTCTATGACACATGACAGCCGCCTGTCCATGCCAGATAAAGTGAGCGAACATTCGTCAGTCGCAGTTTAATAGCAGTGCCGTTCCCGATAGTTCCGATTGGGAGTTAAGGATTTTTTCTGCTTTTCTACGCTTTTTTGTAAAAGCTGGATCAAGAACTAAATGGCTACTGTAACCCGGTTTCTGAATTGAAAATTTGAAGTTGAGGACTTCTCACACTGTAGTGTCAGAAACTCTTCTTGTTTTTGCTCTTGCATTAGGACTTTAGGTGAAAGCAGGAATTACACTTTTCGTTTTTGCAAAGACCTACTTAGGCTTTGAAGATCCATGGCATACCTACCTGTCCGCCATTTTGTTTTTTTTTTTTTTTCAAAATGGCGACCACGCATGAATCTTATAAAAATCGATAGCTAACATCAATGCAAACAGAAAACATAGAAGGACCAAACCCCGTAAAGTTTCACGGTTCGGCGATATTAAAAAAAATGGCGGAGAGGTAGGTATGCCAAGCTCCATACAAAATTCTTCAATCCCCTTTAACTTTCCGTGAAAGCCAAAATTAAGAAAAAGTTAGTATCGCGGGCTACATTGAAGGTAGGTATTCAAGGTGGGTCCTGGAGTAGATAATGAGTTCTCACACAAAACCGGGGTATGTTTTTTGATTATGTAATTGGTCTAAAACGTTTTTGATACTGCCTATCTATTCTGCAGTGCAATTCTGTAACCATCTCACCGTGAAAACTTGCGTGAGGTGAGCGTGGAGTGAGCCGTCAATAGTGTCAATCCCTAGCATCAGCATGACTCACAGCTCACTTTAAGCTCACTTCACCTTAGTTATCACGGTGAGATTTTTACAGAATAGACCGGCAGTAAAATAAATGAAACGTTATATTTAAGGCTTCGTTTACCAAAATAGCAACCGTTAATCAAATAACTTAGCCCAAGATTTGAAGACAGATTAAATTAAGTAGATTTTCAGAAGTCTGTCAGTCTGAACGACATCGTTATGAGCGATAAGACGGCTCATTAAAAAGTTATATTTTTAGTATTTAAATTAAGTTGCTGTTTTACGAGTACTTCAAAGGTACAGTAAGCCTCAAAAAGATTTATATGTCGCAGCAAACCAGCTTAATTAGACTTTCAGATAGCTACCTAATAGCCTTTTAACTAAACGGCGACGAACCAGCGGTCTGGATGATATTAAGCCTATTGGTTTATCACAACATTTAGAGGGGACCGTGGCTAAATAATAACAGCCGCACAGGTCGATCGATCAGGTTAAGCTACGCTTGCAGTGGTTGGTCTGTGGATGGGTGACCATCTTTACATACCGAGACCCCTCCGTGCCTCGGAAAGCACGTTAAGCCGTTGGTCCCGGCTGTCATTCGTAGATCTTTGACAGTCGTTACGGGTGTCAGAAGCCCGAAAATCTGACAACCAGTCTTACCTAGCGGTATCGTATTACCCAGTAACTGGGTTATGGAGGTCAGATAGGCAGTCGCTCCATGTAAAATACTGGTATTCAGCTGCATCTGGTTAGACTGGAAGCCGACCCCAACATAGTTGGGAAAAGACTAGGCAGGTGATATGGTTTATCACAACATTTAATGAACTGGCGGCCATTTATACAATAGGGTGACCATGTGACGAAAAGACGAACCCATTTGTCTTTTCGTCACCCATTTTTTCTTTCCGAACCCATTTGGTCGGGGACCCCGTCTTCCGCCATATACATAGATTTCGACAAGAATTCATTGGATCATCAATGAATTGCTACAATTACATACCCAATGTGTAATATGTTTTGTGACTAAACTTTGATGCAATATTATGGAACAAAGATTGTAGAAAATTAAATGAATTCAGGATCCGGGGGTTTGAAGGAAATTCGTAGTCCATTGTTTCATATGTTTGAAACATTCGTCTTCTCAACAACGTCGATAACGCAATGAACGTGGCTGAACCATCAAAATGAAAGGCATTGCCATCGATTGCCATTTTATGTGTATGTAATTGCCCAAATCAATGAGGTTTACGTACTTCCTTTGCCAGGATCCAAGTAATGCTATTAAAACCATGCTTGTTTGCTAGTAGCATGCTCTCCGTGTGTAAAATAATCATACGTTTTTTCGTACAAAACACATGAGAATTGGGTGCCAGTAGGTAGCATCTACACGAAATTAGAATGCTTTTTAACTGACTTTAAAGGAGGATGAAGTTCTATGTTCATCTGTATGTATTTTTGATATGTTTATCGATATGTTCATCAGTTGTGGACCGATTTTGAAGGTCGGCTGTTTTTTTTACTTGCACAAAAATTTTTGTCTTTCAGTTAGTTAGCACGTGTATTCCAGACAATATCCATTATATGTAGTAGCTCAGCTATTTTACGTTGGTGGATAAATTTTCCGAAAACGTAAAATACTTGAATACATTTCTGATCTAGCAAAGGTAGAATAGAATAGAATACTCTTTATTATGTACACCATACACCTCTTTTTTATGTATTTGATATTGTGCAAATATTTTCATTTCACGCGAAAATACCCAGACCGCACGGAATACTACATACAGTCCAACAATGTAGTCGTTTTACTTACACTAACATTCTTCAACTAGCTTCTTACATGTATACTTACTTTTCTATTACTAATTATTATTAGTTAAGCTTGTAGATACAATTTCAAGTTTATTTAATAAGGGTTAGGCTTTAACTGTATTAAGCTAAAGAGTTTGTTTGTTTTTTTTTTTTTTTCGCGCTAACCTCTGGAACCCGTCAGATTCGAAAAAACATTGTTGCCCAATTCTTCAGCAGTGCTATTCTGTAACAATCTCACCGTGAGAACTTAGGTGAAGTGAGCGGGAAGTGAGCTCTGTCATTCCGTAATGGTAGGCATTGACACTATTAAGTGCTCACTTCACTTATGATTTCACGGTGAGATTTTGACAGAATCGACCGGCAGAAAGGCTATTTAATATCACGCTACAACCCCTTGGAGCCGAGCAAAAAGTAAAAACGTCAGAAAGATCGCTGAACGAAAACGAAGTAAAAGCGCGTGCGGGCGATGCGATGCGACTCTGTGGGTCGGGGAACAAGAATATTCACGCGGACTATGTCGCGGGCAGAAACTATTCCGAAATAAACCGTAAACAACATCCTCAAAAAAAAAAAGAAACATTAAAAAGCAGATCAATATTTATACAATGTAAGTACTGACGCTATATTTCGTCGCGCTGCCAAACCACGTTCGGCAAACAATACCTAATAGCTTCTCATAGAATAAAATAATTAACCAAGCATAGGCGGTAATTATTATATTATTCTTGGCACGTTGTTTTATACCTAACATCCTCAGAGATGTAATCAAACGCATCGCAGGATGCGCGTGCCTTGAATTCTGAAATTGATTGATGGACTTTGTAATGACTAATTTTAAGTTTCATATTGAAACAGAATGAGTAAGGATGACTGTTTTATTTACTCAAATACATCTAAGTACCTTGTTTATTTCAAATGCGTATTTTATGTGTGTGTGACGGTCATGTAATCTTTACAAGTCTACATTCTGTATGTTATTCTTCAATAAACTCTTCGAAAGAACAGCGGATTAATACCTATGTGAGTACTTCAACTAGAACGCAATTTGGGCCTGTTCCACATAAACTTTCTTATTCATGTTCACATAAGTGAACTTTTGCCTTTCAACTACGAAATTAAAATAATAATGAGTTGCCAGCGCTGCCGACAGCTAAAAATCGATCATCTATGGTAGAATCGTCATTTAGGTTACATCAAGTTGTCAAAAGACTGAATTACGCGACGTAGGTTTCATGGAAGAACGGCAATTTAAAAAAAAGTAGAATGTCGTCAAATATAGGGCGCCCTATACGAAACGAAAAGTCCGCTGTCACAACCAAACCTGAATGGTTTTTTATTTATTTATTTATTTATTTAAGTACACACCATGTATTTGGAGGAGAATTTAATGCCCTTCCTATATTGCTAACTATTTTAACACGCTTTTTTTTTAGTACACCTGTATGTTTGTTTGTATGTAACTGACTCGTTTGGGCTCGATTTTGCCCCACTTTAAGCGATCAGATTTACTTTAGACGTTGCAGACTTATCAACAACCGATGACGATACAATATTTTGATAAAACAAGTTGAAAAAAAATATACTTTAAAAAAACTAAAATAAAATATAGTTAAAAAAAAAAAACTAAAAAAACACGCTTTAATGGCAAATCGAACTAAAAATCAGAAAATAACTTTTAATTTATATTTTATTGAACTGTTATATATTTATATCGTACTAGCTGCGCTCCGCGGTTTCACCCGCATAAGTGTCGATCCCGTGGGAATATCGGGATAAAAAGTACCCTATGTGTTAATCCCGGTTATAAACTATCTGTGTACCAAATTTCATCCAAATCCGTTTAGCCGTTTGAGCGTGAAGAAGTAACAAACATACAAACACACACTCACAAACTTTCGCCTTTATAATATTAGAATGATTCCTCATTCCACACATTGAAATCATCACGTCTCTATACAACTTTATAAAAATCCTCCGAACAAAGTATGTCTCAAGTGATAATTTGAGCCTTTCGATACAGCACTTAGGCGCAATTTAGCTACAATACAGGCTCACTCACCTATAAGCCGAGGTCTTACCTTCACAATGGCGGAGTGACTAACACGGCCATTACGCTTTCATCGTGAGGTATCGCTTCCCCGTCTATCGGAGCTCTGGAGATCACGATATTTTCACACTTACTACTATTGGTTGCGGTGGCAATATATTTTGAGGGTGAGAAACTTATTTGGAGAAATCTCTTTAGATAAAGGAATGAAATGGTGTAGCAAATCACTACACTCAACTGAATCTTAGAACTTTGGAGCTCGTATAGTCTTTCAGGCGAGTTATTAGTTATTAAGTATTATTTTCTTTTAGGCGAGTATTGTGATTTTGCTTTTCAAATATCTCGTCCGAGATGCTATTAGTTCGGGTATACTGTACCTTTAAAAATATCCTCCACAAAATCTAAAAATAGTGACAAGTATTGAGGAGATACAGCAAGTATAGAGGACAAGAATTGTTCAGGTGTATCTAAGCCATTACCAAACGGACAGCTCTCTTCTATACAGAAGTTGCATGGAGGCTGAGGAAACCGTTGCGCATGTGTTCTTTGAATGCATAGGCGTCACCCAAATTACGACAGAAATCCTTGGGGCACCCAGATCTGCCAAAGATGCTCTTAATAGGCCAGGAGATGTAATCACTTCTGGGGGGTGTTGGGCTGGTTAGAATAACCACCGACGGCCGCCATGGCCCACGCACAATGGCGCACCTGAAGTACTAAGTGCGGAAACCAAACCCTACAACATAGGAAATAGACCAACCATTAACAAATTGTGTTCTTGAAGAATATGAAACAAGCAGGCAAATTAACCTCTGCGCTCCCACCGAAGACGCCGTAGAAGAAGCGAAGTTTTGGGAGACTAAAAATTGATACACTGTCGTGCCATCGACACGGGATAGAAGAAGAAGACTGTAAAAATCCCTGCAATTGAGGAATCTAGAACATTAATGAAGTGATCACAACCGAATGCAATAACAATTCTTACAACCGTTTCTTACAAATCTGTCTTACGTTTCACTCACACCTTTTTTGCTCCTAATATTGCTGCTGTGAGTTTCAACACCTAACACACGCTCTGGTTTCAACACGAGATGCAATCATGAATATATGTATATGAAGGAGTAATGCAATGACACTTGTTTCTTAAATATGTTTGAATATAGCTTTTACTTATTAATTTGGATGAAATTTGGCACAAGGCTAGACTAGGATACTTTACATGCTGATATTCCCACGGGATCGAGACTTATGCGGGTGAAACCGCGGGGCGGAGTTAGTCTTTCAATAAGCCAGAGATTGCTTTTCTTCTGCTTGTAATTTTGCCATAGATGCTCTTTCATTGTCATCAAAGTCTTTGCCATAGACTACCATAAAAAAAAAAATATACAACGTGTAACGTTAAATGCGCAAAACCTCAGACACCCCAACTGATTTTTAATTGAATTGACCTATTTCAGATAGAAAATAAGTCATTAAAAAAATTGAAAAGGTTTTATGTGCTGTTTTAGTTTGACTGGCCATTCTGATCGTTTCTTGCGTCTGCGACGACGCTTTATCGAGTGAGGAGTCGTCACCGGGCCGCCGCACCGCGCTGACATTGGGTTGCTTGACCTATTAATAAATAGACACGGCCACGTTTTTAATGAAGATTTTTTGAAAAATGAGACCTAGGTATATTAAAAAGTGGTTCAATTAATTCTGCTCGTTATTCTGATCAAACTATTTTCAGGTTTTGCGCATTTAACGTTACACGTTGTATATATATCACTCACGATAACTCTTACTTCGGTAGGTTTGAACAACAGTCAGCTTTTACATCATCGTCCTTCAAAAAAAACTTGAAAGCTGAGCGACTTTCCTTCGAGTTCTCCCTCACATAGTAAGAGCGCAGTCACAACGAAATTGCGGTGATTTTTCTCCTTAATTACAGCCCTGAAGACTATTTTGATGGAATCGGGCCTTTGCCAATTATCGTGTCGGATGGATAAATGTTGCTTGTTTTGCTTTGTTTCAGTGTTCGGGTAATGTTTGATGCTGTGATAATATATCTTGTAATAGGTGCAGTTTGTAAGGACAAATCTAACAAATACAATGGTGTTAAAGTTTCGATTGGAAATGAAACTTCTCCAATATCGTGATTTATGAGATCAGAAAAACTAAATTCAAAGAACAGATCTTTTCCCAACTATGTTGCAGTTGGCTTCTAGTCTAACCACATGCAGATGAATGCCAGTATTTTACATGGAGCGACTGCCTGTCTGAACCCCACAACCCAGTTTCTGGGTAACACGATACCCCTAGCTAAGACTGGTTGTCAGACCTTCGGGCTTCTGACTACCCGTAAAAACTGTCAGAGTTCTACAAATGGCAGCTGGGACCAACGGCTTAACGTGCTTGCAGAGGGCACGGAGGGGTCTTCGATCGAACTGTGTGGATTTTAAAGTCCAGATTACGGTGTTGATAGTCTTTACTCTATTTCATTGCAAGCTATAACTTTTTGTTCCTTTGTTCAATAAAGGAAAATAAGGTGGCAAGAAATCGTGCAAGAAATCGACCTGCTTTCCGACCGTAAACCTACCGCTAATTAAACCTTTCTTCACTTAATTTTCAGCTCCATGGGCTACTGTGTCCAATATATTACCAACTTTTTTCCCACAAGCGTCGTTTTTACAACAATATATTCCTGCCATCGCTATGCACAAACGCAAAGTAGTCATTTATCTTTGTAAATAGATTAATTTGGTTTAAAAAAAATTACGATCGCCGCCTTATTACGACAACGATGTGGTTTTTAAAACAATTAGTTACGTTTGCGCTAACGTGTCGTTTTAGCACGAGATCCGCATGTTTTGTTTTTCTGGTCTTTTGCGAATGAACACGCTGGTTTCTCTTCCTTACGATTTGCACTACTGATTACCTATTACAAAGTCATCGCTTTCTTTATGTGACTATTGTGTTATGTCTCCAACAACTGTATACTGGTTCTATTAATTGATGGTTAGAATAAACACAGCTCGTACAAAGAAACAACATGCAAATGAGCTTGCAATGGTATGATGAACCACCACTAAACGATAGAATGCCTTTTTGTAACTGTAAGAAAACCCTGCCGAGGTTCGTTTCTCGGAAATACTCGTTACTGATAGAACCTTTTCCCGAAATACCCTTTCTCAAAGGTAATCGCACTTCTACATAGAAGTGCGAGACGATGCTTTAGAATTTGGCAACATGACACCATAGTACACTAAGCTAGAAAAGTATTCCAAACAACAAACGTGCTTATTATGGCTGTCTCTTTAACTTTTGTGACAGAAAAGAAGAAGGAGGAGGGGTCCAACGACCGTTTTCACGAACACTAGATGACGTCTAAATGAATGCCCATATAAAAACGCCGTCGGATTTGCAACTTATGACGCTGAATCGAGCGTTAATGAAAACGCATATAAGTAAAGAGTTCTTAGAATTGACCATGAGACCATTCAAATTTTTCTCACACGTTTCATAATGTTTGACAAAGATGCGCGTGCAACTTATCCGACACCCAAACGTCATGCTAATTAATTGACTCCAGAGAATGAAGACATATTCACAGTCAAAGTCAAACCAGCGATCGATAACCACAAAT
This sequence comes from Eremobia ochroleuca, assembly GCA_949629135.1. Classification (NCBI taxonomy): domain Eukaryota; kingdom Metazoa; phylum Arthropoda; class Insecta; order Lepidoptera; family Noctuidae; genus Eremobia; species Eremobia ochroleuca. The sequence continues at coordinate 19,913,619 of OX451386.1, read as the reverse complement.
CAGTTGAAACGGCTGCAACAAAGGCCCCTAATTCAAATACAAATTAATATATGGACTTCAAAGGATCGCGTGACCAATCAAACTGCGATGTAAGTTAAAAAAAGTAATTACAAACGTGACAAACGTCTCGCAGACACGTCAAGAAACCTGTACAATGTCCAAAACATTAGAAAAAATATTAAAAATTCCGGAAAGCAAGATTCCGAGCGTGAAAGTGATTTTTTATGAGTTACACCTGAAGATCATTCAGGTGTAACTAACGCGGCTTTGATTTTGTTATTGATGTGTGATAATGTGAACGCACTGTTAGTGTAATCACCAGCTGATTTTTTTTTCGCGATCGGATTTGGTCCGATAGTAAAAGTTGTTTGTAATGATGAGTAGATTCATGTGTTTAAGTATCGCTCACTAATTACCAGTCACCCTATATACTGCATGATTTTTTTTTACAGGCTCCAATTTTTTACAGGGTGTTCTACTCATGAATATGAACAACTTTCACTATCGGACCAACTCTGAAATCACGAAAACAAAATCAGCTGTTTAATACAAAAGTTCATACCTGCTTGACCATAAGGTATGAAACAGCTGATTTTTTTTTGTGATCTCAGAGTACCACTAATACTTAAAATAAAAAAAATATGTGTTTTAGGGTTTTTCAAACTTTTTGCTTCCATTAACTCGAAAATGGGTATAAATAATCTTGGAGTCGTACCCAACGTTTTTTTTTAATACAAGCACCGTCGTGGTGAAAAGGGATTACAGTTTATTTAAAAAATCTTAGTTTAACTTAAATTGGCCCGAATACTTATTTCTCTAAATACTTCATAAAAATCTTAAATATTCATTTTCGAAAATAACCTTTCAAGAGGAGTCCACCTCCTCTTGAAAAATGAACACCCTCTCCAGGGGGTGTTAATTTTTCTTTAGGAAAGTACGAATCCCACGCGGATGAAGTCGTGGACAATGTGTTAATTCCTAATACATTGCTTCATTTATTCGAAAAATTTGTCTGTTCTACAACGCAAATAACGCAATGAATGTTGTTGAACTATCAAATTGAAACCATTGCTATTGATAGTGTGTTACGCATCTACCCCAACGGAGTTCTTTAGGTAAGGATTCTGTTAATGTTCCCAAGCGTTAGGTATATCCCTTTAATTTCTTACTACATATTAATTTCGGGTCCCTCGCAAATAGTGATGGGCGACTCGGAAAGTTTCCATCATTCCACCCGGAATATTCCTGGGAATATTCCCAAAACGGGTATTTACCCGGGTGCGTTGCCAAATCGTGGGTAAATTAGTTAATTAGTTTCTATGACGATTGAATTAGTAAGTACTGAATAAAAACAAAAACACCAACTCCAAAATCATTTAATCAACAACAGGAAGGTTCAAATATGAAAACTATTGTTTAAATATCAGGTTATGGGTGACAAAAATCACTTCAAGTTAATACTCTTATAATAGTAAGTAGGTAAAATGTTATTGAGATTCATTTAATCACTGTCTAAATCACTGTCATCGGAGAATGTTTTTGTTAAATCGCAAAACTCTATTTCTCTTGTATTTCTTCCAGAAGTTGATGGTTGAGGTTCAATATTGTTTATGGTCAATGGGCTAACCATAAAAGGACTTGAAGTGGGTTCCTCATCTTCTTCATAGACTTCTTCGTCTTTTTGATTGTGTAACAAATTCCAGTTACTTATATGATATGTAGGCCAGCTTTGCAGCTCTTTCTGTTGTTAACCTATTCCGTTTAAGGCTGTGCATATTTCCATGAACGCTGAAGGTACGCTCTGTTGTAGCCAAGGTGCAGGGAGCAGTTAAAAGACAAGCTGCAACTTTGCTCAGAGGTTTGTTTTGCGAATTCCTTTCCACCAAGTTAAGGGATTCATTTTCTGGAGGCTGGTCCAAACAAAAGATTTTCCCCACAAACCTTCTCTTCACTACATCACTACATAGTATAAAACAAAGTCGCTTCCGTCTGTCTGTCCCTATATATGCTTAGATCTTTAAAACTGCGCAACGGATTTGGATGCGGTTTTTTTTAATAGATAGAATGATTCAAGAGGAAGGTTTATATGTATAATACATGCATAATATAGTAGAGAAACAGTGATCATTTTAGAGGTTTCTAATGTGATGTCGTAAATAAACACATTTTTTGCGTTTACATTGCAAACGCTAGCTGAACCCTACGAGATAGATCAAAATAATGAACTACAGTATTGTACACCTTAAAAAGGTCTACAAAAAAATCCACGATGGCATATGTCTATCTCTTAGGGATAACCCACAATAACCATTTTTTATCCTATACTTTTTACGAGAAATAATAGCTCTAAAATTATCAGTGTTTCTCTACTATATTATGCATGTATTATACATATAAACCTTTATTTTGAATCACTCTATCTATTAAAAAAAACCGCATCAAAATCCGTTGCGTAGGTTTAACGATCTAAGCATACATAGCGACATACTGACAGCGGGAAGCGACTTTATTTTATACTATGTAGTGATCAGTAGGTTTTGCACCCGTGCGAAGCCGGGGAGGGTCGCTAGTGCTCTATAATTAGCTAAATCTGTGATTATTTCCAAGTGTAACTGCCTTCCTTTCTCATGAATGAAATCCATGGCAATGATTTCTTCATCTTCGTTGAGTTCGATGCCTTGAGATTTTGGATCTAGCATATAGGCTGCTAGATGAATAGGCTTTATGCAGTTCCGTCTGCGTTTATCAACTGCATTTAAAATCCTCTCCCTGACATTATTGTCAACCAAAGAAGAAAAACCAGGAAGCAGAAAGACCAGCCGTGATTTTATATCTTTGAATGACACGTACACGTCATTTAGTCGTCGAATCGTTGAGCTCCTTAAGTTCTGAGTTGAGCTGCACGGTTACTGACGAATGCGTGCACCGACTGCACAGGTCCACTCAATCTGTGTGGTTCTTTCCTCAAAAGACCACTTCAGACACCAATCTACATAGTCCTCAAAGATCAAAGATTATTTCCGGATTTTTATATACACATTGACATTGATGAATATTATATAAACAATGACATGGATATTTACTTTGTAAAGTATCTTATTTTTTATTATTATTATTGTGAGTGTGAAGACTATGTGGGTCATTTCTTTTTTCTGTTTTCCTTCTTAGTTAGTTTTAATCATGATCTGGCAGTTTGAGTAATTTATGCGGCCTACCCAAATGTCCTTTCATTGGTATTGTTCGTCGAATCGTAAGGCTCCTCAAGTTCTGAGTTGAGCTGCACGATTTTTGACAAATGCGTGCACTGACTGGACAGGTCGCTCAATCTGTGTGGTTCTTTACTCAAAAGACCATTTCAGACACCAATCTACATGGTCTTCACATTATCTGACCAAGATTATGTGTGGACTTTAAAAGAGACTGTGACCTCTGAGTTTGTTTCGGCCTTTCTTCTCAGAGTAGTCAGATAGGAAACGCCGACCTCATCTAGTTTAAAAAAAATATGATTGACATGTAAAAGTGTTTGTACAAACCTACTTACAGAAAATAAATCATTTATCATTTATCATTTTATGTACGCTTCATGTCCTTCTAGTTTAAATATGTAATCTGTTATTGGCTCTAAAATTGCAGTAGATTCGTCGATCATTTTACAAAATTCTTCGTCTAGTTTTGCTTTAATATCAACTGGGATCTTTATTGCATCTTCATGTACTGCCAAACATTGCAGAGCCGCCTTGCTATTTTGCAAACTACGCACAGCATGAAGATAATTGCTCTAACGCGTCTTGCTGGGCAATTTTAGTTGCTCGCCAGAACCCTTTTCTACAATTATCTGCTTGAATAACGCGCTCAGAATTTGACTTTTTCTAATAGATTTGATTAAGTCGACGGCGGCAACAGTAATGAAGGCTTGTATAGCATCTTCTTTCATTATATCATGACAAAGTAAATTCTTATTACTCTGTTCTTTCATTATATCATGACAAAGTTATTGTAGTATGGTTATATTATATTAATAAATAACAACGTTTCTTGAATAAAACACTGTACTTAACACAATTTTATAGTTGTTATTTTTGAACAAGGAAATCGAAAACATTAAGTTTCATAAATCGATTTATGCGAAATATGTATAAATTGATCATAAAAATATAAATACCCGAATAAATACCCATTGGGTGGATTCAATGGGAATATTCCCGGGAATATTCCCATTTTAGGAATTTACCCGGGTAGAATCACATCACTACTCGCAAATCATCAGTTATATTTCGTTTCTCAAACGAATGACTAGGGAATAAATAAACCATCGATGTCGCAGTCAACTAAATATTGTCCAAAACAGTCTTCTCAAGAAAATCCTACTGTATTATTAATCTCATAATGTTCCCGTTCACTGCTAAGCGATTTTAAGATCAGTGAAAGCTTCCATTTTAATCTGAGCACTCAGCTATTGAGTAATCTGAGCGCACTTATTGTAAGATATTATCTGGATTTCCGCCTGCTCGGAAAAAGAGCATAAAATCTGTATTAATTAACGTTATTGCAGACTGAATCCATAGTAATAATATAAATGCTGCCAGCCTTTTGGGCACTTTCCCTGTTGACAGCGATACGGAAGAATCTTTTAATGCCCTATGATTCATTTCCTTCATTTTTTATATACATGAACATATTACCAATATTATTTTATGTGTGTTAGCTTATCTGTTATGTGAATACAAAACAATAAAAAGTTCATAGTTGTGAAGTAAACAAAAATATTCTAAAGGCGAAAGTAACTCTGTGTCTGCTAATCACGCCTTTTTAACACACAAAATTTAGCACATGAACCTAGGTTAGAACATTTGAGGAGCGTCGGAACGAAAACCGATATATCGAATTTACCATATTTTTCACAAATTAAAAAAAAGCTTGTAAGTTTTTTAATGGTACAAAAGTGGAAAATTATAGCATGTCAATTTGCAGTGAAAGTGACATCGATTGATGTTTGAAACTTGACGGAGGGTAGAGATACTTAATTTAGGGAGATACTTGGCGGACAAGTATGGATATATCGGTTTTTGACGCGATCATTTGGATATATCGGTTTTTGACGAAACCAAAATGGATATGTCGGTATTGAACTGAATTGAATTTGAACCGACCATTGTTGAATTGTGTAAAACTTAATAAGAATTATCGGTTTTTAATCCAACAACAAGAACATGTTGAATTTAAAAATTTATTTGCCGGTTTTGATTTGACCACAGTATTTTGATATTTTTTTTAAGATGGATGTAACTGTTTTTTAATTGATTTCTTTCCTGAAGGGTGTATAATTAAACATTTTGTAACAGAAAAAAATAAAAAAAAAATAATGTCTTAATTAAGACATAGGTATCGGTTTTTGTTCCGACGCTCCTCATTTGGTATAAATATTTTCATCCCGGTATGCGGTAATAGGATCCTGTGGGATAACTTCCGACTTTCACGCGAACGGGGCCGTAGGCTAAAGCTGGTATAAAATAAGGACTTGTTGTTACTATGCATGTTGTATTTCATACAAGCCAGATTTGAATTAAAAATACCAACCATGTTGTTTTTGTACCATACAGCAGGGTAATTGCGTAACACACTATCAGTAGCAATGGGTTTCATTTTGACAGTTCAACAACATTCATTGCGTTATTTACGTTGTTGAGCAGACACATTTTTCGAACATATGGAGTAGCCAATGGACAAAATAAAAAGAAAAAAAAAAACAAAAAAAAATTATAATAATAAATAAAAAAATAAATAGCTTCAAAATGATTCAAATTGAGAATAATAGTGTGTTACGCAACTAGGGTGCCAGGACCTTTTCTGCGCATAAAAATATAGGTTCGTTAAAAAGGTGAAAAAAAAATAGTTTTTACTCAGCTTCTACGTAGTTTTAAAATAAATTCAGGTTTGCCTCTACGTGTCGAATGACGAATTGACGACTGACAGCTGTATAGTCCTTCAAAAAATCACACAACATTTAAAATCCCCAACTTCATTTAAAATAATGTTAATCAATTGACAATCAATTCACTAGATTAATTAAAAAGTTCTATTTTTGGGATGTAAATCAGGGAAAAATATTGCTTCGTAAATAAAATATCGACTTCAATCACATCTCTCATTCTTTCATAGCTTGACAATAACCATCCACTCAACAATTTATTTCCCTGACTGGACATTTCTTAACTATACCTATTGATAAAAGTCGTAATTAATTTTGGCCTGGCCTGTATCAATTTCAAGCAAAACCTCTTTTAAAGTTTCTTAGCTTAAGTTACTTTCCAATTTAAGTTCCTTTCATGTTTTTGCTGAATATTTTCTCCGACAGAAGGTGGGATAGGGTCGCCATGATTAGTTTTGAATGCTGAGGACTTTCATGGATAATATTAGGAATGTAGACTCATGGCTAATTAACACCAGAAAGGGTCGATCGAAGGTACTCGGTAGCTGCTCTTGCTGCGGTCGGTTCGTGGATGGGTGATTATCCATTAGAATTTGAGAACCCTCCGTGCCTCGGAAAACACGTTAAGCTTATGGTTCTTGGTATTATTCGTAGATCTTAGACAGTCGTTACGGGTAGTCAGAAGTCTGACAGCTAGTCTTACCAATGGCTATCGTGTTACCCAGGGTTGTGGAGGTCAGTGGCTCCATAAAAAATACTGGTATTCGGGTGCGTTTCCACAGAAGCGGAGCTGCGCGGAGTTCAGCGGAGCAGAGCAGTGTAAATAGGTAGGTGTTTCCACTATAGCTGCGCAGAGATGAGCGGTGCAGGGCTGAGCTGTGTAGCTGGGTGAAGTGGAGCCGAGCGGAGCTGAGACGACCGGAGCGGACCAGAGCTGAGACGACCGGAGCGGACCAGAGCTGAGACTAGCGGAGGGGAGCTGTGAAGTGGAGATGAGCTGAACGGGGCTGTGAATACACTTGGTTTTCAGTCAGTACTGTCTGTCGGACAGTGAGGACGCAATGTGCAACGCCGCTCTACCGCGCTCATCCCCGCTCTACACCGCACAGCCCCGCTCTACACCGCACAGCCCCGCTCTACACCGCACAGTTCCGCTCTACACCGTACAGCACCGCTCTACACCGCACAGCCCCACTTCACCCGACACAGCTCTACTAAGCTCGACACCGCTGTGCCCCGCTTACCGCCACCATACATTTTAATGTAAATCTTCTCAACTCCGCTAACACTGTTTCCACTGAATCGGAGCGGAGATGAGATGTGTATTTTGAGCAAAGTGATTGGTCAATTTTTATAAGGGTGCGTTTCCACAGAAGCGGAGCTGCGCGGAGCGGAGCGGAGACGTGTAGGAATCGTCCAATCACAGACGAGACGAGTGATTTCAACCATTGTGATTAGTCGATTCCTGCACGTCTCTGCTCCGCTTCGCCCAGCTCCACTTCTGAGGAAACGCACCCTAAGTCTCTGCTCAGCTCCACGCAGCTCAGCTTCTGTGGAAAAGCAGCCTTCAGCTGCATCTGGTTGGATTGGAAGCCGACCCTAACATAGTTGGGAAAAGGCTAGGCTGATTGAGTGGGGCGGGAGTAATATAGGTGAATATGGCCCGTCGTTATAGACAATAAAGAGTTTATAAATTTTTATATGTTAAGAGAGTATTCCGGATATTATTAGCTAACTACTCGTATTGGCGCCGATTCGCCTTGTTCACAAACTAAACTAAATTTAAGTTCAGTGCATGTTTTTCTTTCTGTTTCATTAAGAAAAGGACAGAAGATAAATATTAGTTAAGTCCTGTCAAATTAGTCAGCGCCTGACTTTAATTGACGTATTTTTAGTCGTCAATTTTTTAATCATGTCTAAACTTGTCTATGGAGTATCTTAATATGACAGGACTTAACTCACAGGGAAGATACATTTGAAAAAAAAAACAGATAGAAAAAGAAAAAGAAATACAAATAAGCCTGTTAAGCTTAAGTGGGGTTTGGCGAGACATAACAAAGCAAATACGTCAATTTTCGTCTGGCGCTGACTAATTTGAGAGGACTAAACTAATATTTATCTTGTGTCCTTTTCTTAGTGAAATAGAAAGAAAAAGATGGACTGAACATAAATTTAGTTTAGTTTGGGAACAAGGGAATCGGCGCCTATGTCCCCATCTTGTGGACATCACTATACAACGTGTAACGGAAAGGGGGTATCAACCCTGAAGGAGGTGAATGTGCTCATGAAACTCAACAACTTTCCCCAAAGAACATAGGTCGAAATATGAAAAAAAAATTTGGCCCTCCCATAGTAAATCAATCAGCTGGTAGTCAGTTTTGTAAGGGAGGGCCAAATTTTTTTTTCATATTTCGACCTATGTTCTTTGGGGAAAGTTGTTGAGTTTCATGAGCACATTCACCTCCTTCAGGGTTGATATCCCCCTTCCGTTACACGCTGTATAGTCAGGTTTCTTTCCTATGTGTTGACTTCTTCGGCCAATCACCCATAAACGCCTTAAAATCATCACGCCAGCGTTACCTAGGCCTCTCTCGGCGACGAGCTATAATCATTTTAAAATCTGGAAGTGTCCCCCACCTTGTGGACACCGCTATAAAGTCTCTCCACGATTCGCAGGGCCACTGATACACTGCTACGGTTACCGAAGTATTATCGAAGCACAAAAACTTACACAACTTTTTAATTGGAGCCTTAATTAAAATGAGGTTTCGAATATTTTAAATATATATTTGAGTAAAGGCTATTTTTAGTAAATTGCCTTTTCGATTGAGGAAAAAAATGTTGTCTTGCGTAATTGGGTTCAAATCGATTTGGCGATTTTTAATTAATGTTGTTGAGTAGGTACAAGATTGGTTTTGCAACCGAATTTGTTTTTTTGTTTTTTTTTTTTTGTTTCCGTGTGTTGGTAATGATTATTGAACTAACAATCTTTTGCATACGTGATAATTTTTCATAATCATTATTCTCTTGTTATTATCTCAATTTATTTGGGGTTTTTTCTCCATCCAAGTGATAATAATTTTTTTTTCGCACACAAAAAGGTACAAACTTATTAAAATTATTGAATTATAAATGAAAAACGTAGACAAATACATAAATAGGTTATGAATCTATGATACACATATATACTATTTACTATAATATATACTTATAATATATATATATAAATATACATTTACACTTTAGAATAATAACTACGATTCGTACTTGCCGTTTACGCAGACCTCACCGGTATTGATACTTACCTACTTTGATCACCAATCGCGAAAATAAAGAACTTACTCCAACAACCAAAAACCCAAAAGTATGACAGCCGGTCGATTCTGTAAAAATCTCACCGTGAAATCATAAGTGAAGTGAGCTTGAAGTGAGCAGTGTCAATAGAAAGAAAGAAAGAAAAAAAGAAAGAAAGAAAAAACGTTTATTCTGCACAAACAAAACGCACGCTACAAATAAAAAACAAAACAATAATAAAAAAGACATAAAATATACAATGTAGCCAAAAGCCTCGTACTCAAGCGCTTGATGTCAGGGCCAGGGACCAAAGACAACACATACATACATTAATCCCTAATGACAGCTCACTCCACGCTCACTTCACCTAAGTTTTCACGGTGAGATGGTTACAGAATCGCACGGCAGGTTTCAATATACCGTCTCACAGTTTTGTAAGTCATAATGCCTACATAAAGAGCGAACACCTACAATCGAGAGGTCTTTTTAATCGATTATTGCCGATCCCCGTAACCCTATTGTGGCTCCGGTCTTTACAAAAGAAAAGTGCTTAATCTGCACTTTGTCGCCCTCCATTGTGGAGAAGGCACTCGCTTGCCTATGCATTAGTAAGCCGGTAGGGGTGGTACAATTTATTTTTTCAATAGCTTCTGTTAGACTTGTCGGAAATGTCTTGTTTTAACATAAAATATAGCCCATAACCCGGCAGTACTGTAGCTTCTTGTATCTAAGTGAAAGAATTTTCAGGATCAGTCGGTCGATTCGGGAAAAATCTCACCGTGATAACTAAGGTGAAGTGAGCTTAGAGTGAGCTGTGTCATGCTGATGCTAGGGATTGACACTATTGGCGACTCACTCCACGCTCACTTCGCCCAAGTTTTCACGGTGAGGTGGTAACAGAATCGCACGGCTGATCAATAATTTCGAAGATTACCTACCCCCCTACATACAAACTCGCAAATTCAACCTATTTATAATAGAGAGCTTTCGAATTTGAGACAGAGAAGAGTGGCGTGCGTTGCAGTACACTCAGCACTGGGTGGTGAAAGACTGAAGAAGAAGAAGATAACCGGGAGATATAGAGAGAGAGAAATTTTGGAATCAAACAGATCTTTTCCAAGCATTGGGATAGAGCAGAAAAAAGGTCTTTAGATAAGTTTTACATATAGAATAGATTTTGCCAAACAGAAAGCCATTAATTTCCCCTATTGTGGTCCTGCCCCGCGATGTCAATGAAAACAGGGATTGTTATTTATTTGATTACAAAATGTGATTATTCTATAAGTAAGATGTTTCAATTCTTCGCAACATATCTTTTTCAACCGCCTTATATTCTGCCTCAAATATGTTTTCATTTAAAAAGACAATAATAAAATTTCTTTTTTACTTCTCCTTTCGCAGGTCTGCTAGAAGAAATTTCTTAAGAAATAAGCAGTACCATTGTACTCAAATTATAATTATGTCATATCCATATGTTTTTTTTTTACTGTGTTTACATAAATAATAAAATAAATGAACAGTAACAAAAAGGTATTTTCTTAATTTATAAATAAAAGTTCACTTCTTAGATTAAACGTAACAAATTAACGTAGGTACATAAGTACCTACAACAAAAAAAAAAATTTTATTCAATTGTTTTTTTTTTTTGTTGTTGTTAATTGTGGTTTTAAGTAAAAAGGTAAGGATAGCAGCAGGTGGCGTTCTGTAGTTCCCCCCCTGGGAAGAAGATTTGAGCTTATGTATGTGTGTTAATTGTTTTAAAAGAGTTATATCGGTGGCAGCCCTAATCTAAAGCAGACGCTATCTATGTAAAATGGAGTGTTTATCACCTGTGTACGTACATATGTATGTGTATTAAGATATATAAGGTGATTATGTGTTACGAGCATGAAGAGAATTTAGATTTAGAAGAAGTCAAGGTTAGTTTTTGTTTTAAATGTTTGTTTTTTAATAAGACAATGGCATTATCAGCTAATAATGTTCCCACTGCTGGGACATATACCTCCTGAGTGAGAGGGAGTGGGTCGTACCAATAAGTAGTACTTAGTACTCGTAGTATCCACCAATAAGACAATATAAATTGTTAATTGTTACGGATTTAGAAATAACATTGGAAATACCAGTGTTTATACAGGGTGTTTGGTACAAGGGCGACACAATTTTTTTAGGGACAGAAAGTGTCATATTATCCTAGTTTTCAAGCATAACACCTGACTTAAGCGTTAGGGTAGGTAATTGAAATAATAATATGTTTCTTTTTAATCACCCGAAATATTGTCACAACTTTTTTTGTTTGTAGAGCGCAATGGTTATATGCAATGCAAATGTATGTACAGTTGGTTCTATAAAACGACTTAGGTGCTACCAAAGACGTAAAATTGTCTTAGAGAAAAAAAAAATAAAAAAAATCATAATAATAATGAAAAATAAACAATTATGTGCTAGCAAAAAACATCCCCAATCCCTCAAAAAAACGTGTCAGTCGTACTCGTGTCTCGTGTAATGTGTCGTCTTCTTCTTTTGGTAGAAGGACCGACAGATTTTTTACCTGCAACCGTTTTCTAAGCTCTTAAATACAAAGAGGTACAATGATCTACTCTTCTTGAAACGTTCACTGTTTGTGGAAAAGGTGAAGCTTTAAGAAATGCAAAACTAACTAACTGTGTGGTAAGAAGACGTGTATAACCCAAAACTCTTCAAACCAAACCTGTCTTTCTCAACCTCTCCGGCCATTACATGGCTGATACATGGTTATGTCACTTTCCGACCACCACTGTTTGGTAGAGATGGTATCTACAGACGCCAGCACATCAAGCTACTATTCGTACAATCTGTCTTTCTTTAATAGATTTTCAAGTTTATCGCTAAAGACTTGAATACACTAGGGGACAAATGGAGCGACATGTTGCGGAACATGGCGCTCGGCAACTACGTGAATGTCCCGAGAGAATGACGCGCCGTGCGCTCGCTCTCGGAGCGGGAGCAAGAAACATGTCCCGCGTCATGTAAAATGTTGTGGGTCATGTTGCGGGACACTATGCAACGTTGCAGCGTCACGTATATTTTGTGTTGCGCGTCATGTTGCGGGACAAAATGTTCCCTAGTGTATCCGGGGCTTAAAGTATAAGGGTCAAAGTTGACTTGGAAAATTTGACAGTTTCGGGTAGCTTGATGTGCTGGCGTCTTTACATCATAATCAGCCTACAGTAGTCCACTGCTGGACAAACGCATCTCCAATTAATTGCACGGCATTCAGCTCGATTCTCAGCAACTCTCATCCAGCTGCTACCGGTTACCCTGCGAAGATCTTCGTTCCACCTAGTCTGAAGGCGTCCTACCTTAAGTTTGCAAATTCGCGGTCTCTACTCAAGAACACGTCTACCCCAACGGTTATCGGTTCTACGGCAGTGTTGGTACATACCTGAAACAAACAAAAAAGTTTTTATTAGAAAAATAATCCGGTAGATCAAAAGCAGTACTTATTTACTAGCAAAGTAAAACAATTCATCAAATAGATCTACGGATACATCAGTTACGTACCGATCCGTACAATGCCATTGCGTTGACGAAAAATAAAGTATTTTTCTAATGAGTCACTGTTACCTGAGTGATTAATTAAATAGCGATTGTTCACGAATTCGTCGATAATTGTCTAAAAACCAAAACTTCTACCATACCGCAAGTGGGTTGATTATTAGGGTTCCGTACCTCAAAAGGAAACACGGAACCCTTATAAAATTATTTCGTTGTCCGTCTGTCAAGACCCTTTTTTTCAGGAACGCGTGGAGTTATCAAGTTGAAATTAATATCAAAAGGCTGCAATCCCTTGAAGCCATGAAAAAATCAAACTTCTAAGTCAACGCAATCAAAAGATACGGGCGTTTATGTTCCGTTTATGCCTCTTATTTTGACACTCGCAAGGATTCAAAACCAAAATCAACCAAAGCACCTGCCGTCTACTCTTCACCACTCTTGGTTGACTTATAGAGAATGCCTAAGGCATTAAGTCCGCCTTTGTACCTTTTTGTGCGAAAAGTTTAAATAAACAAATAAATAAATAAATAAACAAATAAACCTTGGCAAGAGGCAATGTCACATGACATTGCCTCTTGCCAGATGTCACAGTAAAGGAAAAATTCTGAAACCGTATTTTGTAGTTACATTTCGATAATTTTTTACGGAACCGTCGGTGCGCGAGTCCCACTCGCGCTTGACCGGTTTTTTAAATGATGGACCCTCTCCCTAAGTACGGAGTCTGTAGTTCCGGCCGAAGTTACGAAAGTTTGTTACTCTTTATCACTTAAGGACATAAGATTAATTTGGAGCCCGAACTAAAAATTATTGTCACTACGATCTGACAGTTGTCTGACTACTCCCGACATGTTAATGCCCGTCCAAAAAAAATAATTACTCGGGTGTCGGATTCACTTCTAAGTTTCGACCTACTTTCGGACGGGCCCAAAACTTCGTTGACGGAGATAGAGAGTAGGGCAAAGGCCGCTAACCCTACAGAGAAGAGATGAGATATGCACGAGCATAGAGAGAGGGGGATTACGCTTGCTCGAGACGGGTTGGCTATTTCAAAGTTATAGTAAAATTTTCTCATGATGTTTTTCCGATGTCAGTAATGTCCAAGATAAACTCAGAAAGCTTGTACAGACGCCAGAACTTCAAGCCACTACAATCTGTCAAATTTCTCTAATAGATTTTCAACTTTAACACTAAAGCATAAGGTTCAAGGTTGATTGGGAAAATTTGTCAGTTTCGGGTAGCTTGATGTGCTGGCGTCTGTACATATGAATTGAATAAAGGTTATGCCACATTATACCGGCACCGCAACTGCACAGCTGTAGCACGGCGTCGTCTCGAATTTAGGATACGACTAGCCGCCAGCGCGCTAACTACGCGTCGCCCGCGAGGTGCAAGCTTGCAGTCCGCGCGCCGGCCGCGAGGTCCTAGCTTGCTGTCACCGCGAACACAATTGTTATCTGGCATTTGTGATTTAACACGCCTAGAACGACGACGTTGTTTCGCTGGCAACTCGGATTCGGCGCGCAGTAAGCACGCGGTCCGCTCGCTTGCAGCGCGCAGGCTGCGAGTCGAGTTGTATGATAGCGGCAAGCGCGCTGACTGCCCGCCGTTGGCTTTTTCATATTAACACTCTCAGCGCCGCGATTTTCTAGAGAAGCGGGCTATCTGGGCGGCCGGCGGACCACATGGCGCTGAGAGTGTTAACATTATGAAATATATTATACGACACATGATTGAATGCTCTAATTCGAATGACAAGTTAATTGCTGGGTTGGAGCGGTGCTGTTGCGGTACCGGTATAGTGTGATGGCCTTAAGTCACATTGGTACTGATCCGGATTTTCAAAAAAAAACCTTTTTTTTTTTAATCCGGACACTACTTCTACACCCCCTTTCCCCATTAGGGTAGCAAGTAGTAGAAACAAAATCTCGTCCAGCCCAAGTTTTCAAATGTGTCCTTTTTCTAACATTTGAAAAACCAATACAAAATGACCACTAGTCCTAATTAAATAAGAATCAATACGAGTAAAGTAGCCCGAATCACCACACCATCATCCACATAATTTGAAAACACGAGCGCATTGTTATCTGATGAAACCCGTTAGCTGTATCGATATAGACAATAGGTATATCTAAATCAATATTATTCTAATATGGGTCATAAAACACCGTTCTATAGCCCTGATCAATAAAACATTCTATATCAGTGTCGCCTACTCGTTTTTTCAAAAGAATTAGTGCTAATTACGTCATTTGCAGTAACGTTGAAATCGATAAAATTTTGTAATCACCCATAAAAGCAAGGTTAGTTAACTATAAAATGGCGAATCTTTTGTTTAGCTATTCTTTTTTAACGTCTTTGTGGTTATAGGTGCATTCTGCGAAACCACAAAAGAGAAAGAAACAAGAACATTCATTATGCTTGAGGTCGTTGATTATTTTGCCCTTATATCCGACAATGCTGAAGTAGATATATTGTTACCATGTGAGTGTTAGTTTTTGTCTGTGCTAGTGTATGCTAGTGTATGTATCTGTTTGTATATGAGTCTCGTTATTCGAATTGAACTAATTTTATTTTATTTATTTATTTATACTTGAAAAACGTGAGCCGTGAGTTGTTTACGTTACCATATAATGTTTACTCGGACTATCACTGCACATGTTTCCAGATTCTCAGCATCATTATCCAAGGTTCTGTGGCATTGACACGCTTATCAATAACTAGCTTCAGTCCGCGACGTCGTCTGCGTGAAATTTCTTGTGCCCCCCCGTCGTATCGCATCGCCTGCCCGCATTATTACTGCGTTTTCGCTTAGTTCTTTCGACTTCTTTTATTTTTGCTCGGCTCCTGAGGGCTTTGCGTGATGGCCTATAAGCCTTCCTTAAGAATTGGGCTAACAAATGCATAAATATTTTTTTCAGATCCGACTGCTACTTAATTCTAGAGATTAGCACGTTTAAACAAACAAACAAACTCTTCCAGCTTTATTATTCGTATAGATTAATTAATTGTACCAACACATCGAGATCGGCGGACGACATTGTTACCATCACGATTTTTTATTAGAATAAGCACCCTAATTGCGTAACACACTATTACTCTCAATTTGCATCATCTTGAAGCATATTGCTAATTCATTGCTCCATATGTTCGAAAAATGTGTCTGCTCAACAACGTAAATAACGCAATGAATGTTGTTGAACTGTCAAAATGAAACCCATTGCTACTGATAGTGTGTTACGCAATTACCCTGCTGGATGAGGCTGGCACAGGAGCGTGGGGTTGGGGCAAGAAAATAGAGGTATATGTTCAGCAGTGGGTGAAGTCGGGCTGTGGTTGTGGGTGGTGATGACGTTAGCAACACAGAATAAAATACATTGCTATCTTTCATCACATTTCTAGTCACTCCCACGTCGCCAATACGTCGAGAACCATGCAGCTGCATGCAACACTTTGTCACTGTCTGCAATATTAAATGTAATTTTTCCAACTGAGTGCAATTTGCCGTTTAATTTCTGTTATCCAGATTAATGGTGCTTGTCCACTAAGCAGACATGAACTGTCTCAAGTAATTGAGCCAATGTTCTGAAATTTCAATTATTATTTATAAATTACAATTCATTCTAGCTGTTTTAGCGATAACTAGAGGGGAAACTTAACGGATTATTTACAGCAGTGCTATTCTGTAAAAATCTCACAGTGAGAACTTAGGTGAAGTGAGCGGGAAGTGAGCTGTCATTAGGGATTAACACTATTGACACTGCTCACGTCAAGCTCACTTCACTTATGATTTCACACTGAATTTTTTACAGAATCGACCGGCTGCAACGGTATTCGATATAAATACCATGTGGAGACGACACAATAAATGAAAATAATGTCAATACTGACACGTCAATATAAGGCAGTGGTTAGCGACAAACTGTTTATTCGGGCCACAGTACTCGACACTGTTTATACTAACCTAATTACCAAGTACCTTGGTCGTCGCAAATACTAATGCATCCTAGTCTGCAACCAGTGGTCCACATTAGCCTTGGATCGAAAGAGTTAGAAGTCATGGGGAGAGGTCTTTGCCCATCAGTGGGATGATGCAGGTTATCAGTAACAGTAACTAATGCATCGGAGTATTTTGAAAATTCAAAATTTAGATGTTAAAAATTTCAAAATCGAATTTTGAAAATCGTTTTTCGAACAAACTAAAAAGTAGTGATAGGCCGACAATGGGTTTGATAATCTTTGACTAGTTTGTGACTTAACCCACTGATAGTGACTATACTATTGGATGTATAATTTTTGTATCCAGACTGAGAACATCATAAGACATACGAAGATTAATTTATTGTCATATTGTCGTCTTCACCTTGTATCTTTTTCAAAATATTAATATTATTTCGATTATTTTCGATAAGCAGAAACTAAGCTTGAATCGTGCATTACTGCGTGCAAGATTCATTCTTCGGAATGTAACTATTGTTCTTTATGAGGATGATTTTGCTTATAGCATATCCAAAATTTTTCTGGCTCAATTTTTTTGTTCTTAAATAAATAATAGCATTTTCGGATACGAAAAAAGAACAGGATAGCATATTCACAACCACTCGATACGCTCCCGTTCCGTATCGAACATCAATCAATGTTATCGTAGGAGTCCTCTAAACGCTGTTCACAAGTCCAAAACCCGAAAATTTTGTCATTTTATATCAAATAGACGACCTCTAGCCTCCTGACTCCCTGAGGTCATTATAATGGACAAATTATCGTATATCACAAAGTCCTGACATTATTCACGGTCGCCATTTGTAATAACCGGACGTACTTCCTAACGCACATATTAGTTTTTCGTTTAAAACTCGGCGCTGCTACACCTGATTTAGTCAACCAATGAGAATTCAAATGTCGTATAGTCTCAGGACTTAGGGCCATCTCCCATTTTGTCCGTTATTGTGGACAATCGGTCTTTCCGACATCTTGGGGTATAAATATGGCGGACTCAGGAGGTATACTCCAG
This sequence comes from Eremobia ochroleuca, assembly GCA_949629135.1. NCBI lineage: Eukaryota > Metazoa > Arthropoda > Insecta > Lepidoptera > Noctuidae > Eremobia > Eremobia ochroleuca. The sequence goes on along the minus strand of OX451386.1, from coordinate 19,895,854 downwards.
ACAGCTGCTGGGGTTAGGATTTGTGAACATAATGTAGAGGAGTCCGTCGATTACGTTGGTGATGTTCGATTCGGTACGGAAGAGTATCGAATGGTTGCGAGTAATTATGCGGGAATTGTCATAGACATTGCCAATTTGATGTCAACAGTCTTAATTGCCTCTGACACCCATTCCGACATTCAGAATGAACACTTCTTTTCCCACCTCTTCTTTTTTTATCGTGATGTTATAGTACATCGATGTATTTATGCATTCCTGGTAGCGCAGTATTAGTTTCTTGTTGAAACAGCGTGTGGGATAAAAACTGAAACTACGCTATGTGTTAATCTGTCACTCGAATTACACGCACGCGTGGCTTTGATAACAATTTGTTACCTTTTTGTTGAGTGTATGTTTGATAAACTTTCGTAATAGTGAAGGAGAAATAAAAAGTCAAAATACATGTACATAACAAGTTGTTGCGCGACTTTTTCTAAACTAGGAAAACCACCTCCTCCTACTTTTTGTGTGTGTCAGTGGCTTCCTAAAACGCCCACCCTTTACCAAAAGGGCTGGCGTTTTAGGGAACTGTCTTATGTAATTTTGGCACTCAAAAAGTGGAGATTCTCAGCCAAGTTTGAAAAAATACTTTTATTTTTTGAAGCTAAGTAAAATAGCGGAGGAAATTACAAAATTAATATTAAAACCGCGTCACAGCGTAAATTCCAGGTAATTATTTTTTTTATCGATATAATCGTAATGATTCTTTTATTTTAAACGTCTTTTATTCATCGAAAACATCAATCTAGTCAGAACGAACCTTAATTTGACATTGACATAACGAAAAACGTGATTACATAACAGTCCTCTTATACACCCACAGCAACCATAAACCACACCACTCTAAATAAAAACAACCTATTACGATAACATTTCCATAAGAATATGGTGGAGGAAATATAAATCGGATCAGAAACAACATCCTCCCACGAGTAATACTCGTATTTAACAGACTGACGGAAATTGAACATTACCTTATTAGTGCTTCCAGACAAGAAGCTAGTAACCTCATCGACATATTAGCTGTTACGCTTCATCACTTAGCTGTTCTCCTCTCAAAATGGTGAAGTAAAACATCGTTAGGAAACCGGCATGTCCTACAACAAAAATTCGGAGCCATGTGACATCTACCAACCCGCACTGGGCCCGCGTGGTAGATTATTAGCTCACTCCCTTTCACAAAGAGGAGGCCTGTATCCGAGATTATGCTATGCTTCATCATCTTCCTTCACTGTCACATGTTACTTTTCTTCTTCCATTCTCCCCTGTGAACCGTCACACCATCATTCACTCCCTACTCTTTCATATAATTTCTCAACACAATCCATCCACCCATCTTTTCTTTGAACTTCCGCTCCCTCTTCATCCACTCCTAAAATTTAGTACGCATTTCAACGATCATAATAACACATTTTCGCCTTTTTTTTTTGGTGTTAATTGCTAGAAGTACTCTTTATTAAAGACAATAAATTGATCCGTACAACGACGCCGGATTTTAATTGAATGGCGAAATACTAGTTGGTTATGTGTAAACGTTTCCCACGTTATATCATTTGTTACTCCGTTTCGTTCCCAGAATTTGATCTAACCCCTTCAACATGATATCCCGAGTGACTATCGCCTAGCCGCTTAGTTTATTATCCTTGTGGTTTCACCTCTGTAACCCTAGGGTAAACTGGGTATTACAGTATTATATCCAAGTTCTACAGCGTCCAATATTTATCATCTTAGCAGTTGAGACCCAAGGTAGAAATACGATAGCTTAGACCTAGCCAAATATTTAGTTTCCTTTGAGCCGGTCTTACTCATCTTGTACTTAATAGAAGTCTATTATTTCTTGATAATGGTGCCGATTCCCTTGTTAAAAGTTCATTGCATCTTTTTCTTTCTATTTCATTAAGAAAAGGACAGAAGATACATTTTATTTTATTCCTGTCAAATTAATCAGCGCCTGACGTAAATTGACGTAATTTTAGTAGGCAAGTTCTTGATGAGCTGGCGTCTGTACTTTCTCGTTAATAAAATATGTTTAAAGGTCTTCACGTCATCTCTCACCTCCGTCAATTGTTTGACCACACGTTTTATTTCTTCCTTCCTCATTAAATAAATTCCACTCATATTTTCAACTACGTATATTTGGCCGACAGCCGTAAACCTGACCTCATAAAAAAAGTAATTGGCCAACATCTTTCTATTACCGAGGCAGTTATATTTGATGACTGTCTATTCCTTTTTATGTTATCAAATAGAAACTGCCCTTATGGAGCCAAGCTTTTATTTTTCCAGAAAAGCAACGTTAAGTTTTATTGTCAAATGCTTATGTTCTGTTTTTGGACGAAACTGATATTATTTTCGGCTAAGAAGTTCAATAAATGACCACCCCTCCTTTAGAAGGAAGAAACTTAACCCCTGAAAGGTACTTAACTGAAAACTTCAAACATACTGACTGAAGTATTTTTTTTTAGTTTTCATAATTTATTAAAATACAAACAAAAAGCCTTAATACAAGCTCATCATCCTCATTCTTTTGTTTTTATTCTAATTTATTTGGAGTTGGTGCAGCATGTATTTTTCATCCACACTTCTCTATTAGTACAATATACAAGGTAACACTAAAATATGTATGAATATTCAATTTATATTCATTCATACAACTAAAGACTATAGGAAATACACTTATTACTCTCATACACATGCCCAGGCAAACCGACGCCAAAATCTCGGTAAACCGATTTTAAAATTTTTGGCATGAAAGAGTATCGTGGCAATACTACAACAATGCAATTCCTCTGACCTTTCCAAATGACTCATATGCTTACATAACATGCTAATGAAGTCATTATGATCCCAATTACAGTAACTACACGTTTATGGATGTCTGCCTCAAAAGGATTGAAAAGGACAACAAGAAAGTGTGTTACCAAAGTAACCATTGTTCTTTTCTTGGTAACAATGTGTACTAAAACTATTTTGGTCTTTAGGAGCGATAGTCTAGACAGGACCAAAACTAAGGCCGAAGTATTAGGTGACACGTGCTAAATCTCCTTGGTTAGTAACATAATGCTACATTGCAGTACTTCGCACCAACCATTGTCTTGCTATAATTAGCGTCAGTGAAACGGAAAAACATGATCGCGTTTCGCTTTCCCACGTAGATATAGGGACACGTTAACAGTGGGCCTTTAAAAGAACCCTATTTAACCCCAAATGTTATCCTGTTCTGCTGACCCTAAGTCCTGTCGTATGATATTAATTAATATCGCAAAAAGATCTTATCTAAAATCTTTGGCCTTGCAGCGTTTTGGGATTTTATCGAGTCAATACTCTTGGTCAGTTCTGAAATTGAGGCCAAGGTCTTTTGCAAAACGTGGTCTTTACAGAAATATGATTCATGCATTTATTAAATCGTCTTTTCTCCTGCAGATGAGTCCATTATTCGCAGATAGCCAGCCAGACATAAGAAATGTGGTAATAATGATTCTACAGTGGTGTTTTCAAGGTACTTACCTTTGTATCACTCAGTTTTTATAAAGGACCCGTAAACGGTTTGCCAAAAACCAGGCATATTTTGAGTTTTGAAGGGCTCTGGTCCCTATATGGGGCTTAACTCTGATCAACCTTGCGGCCTATTTGTGATTTCGATAGTGTCAATGCAATCCTCTCCTTATGTTCAAAAAGACACTACCAGAGAGAAAGAGAGAGAGATAGAAAAGACAGAGATTAGAAACATCTTTAAAAATAAGCATCGTTTTGTGGCTGTTTTACTGTACTTTTAAAAAAAGGGAAGGAGAGACAAATACTGTAGGTAGTCTGTGGTGTACCATTTACACGATACAATGAATAAAACCTTTTCAAATACAAAACCTTTTCATAAGGGACTCTCCTGTATGAAAAACTATAAGGTTAAGAGGTCCACCTTTGAAGGACCCTGGTCTCCCTAGGTATGTGGTACAGTCATCCTATAAGTACCAACTATTGTCTGGTCGGTTAAACCGCTTATCTCCGATCTCCGACCTTGCGACTTATTTGGAATTCCGACGCATACGCATCTGTTTACAGACACGTGTTTCATATGATATCTGTTTTGTGTAGCGAAGTGGACGCCGAGTGAATTAGTAATGTGGGTTGTATTGAGGTGATGAGTTTGCTGGTGTTTTAAATAGGAGTGTGCATGTGCATTGAACCTTAGACAAAATTGAATGCATAACTTGCAAGCAAAATTAGCCTATAATATTCCCACTGCTGGGATACACGCCTCCTCTCTTTGAGGGAGTGTGGCGTAATCCACCACGCGAGCAGTCGGTAGATGGTAGGTTGGTAGATGTCACATGTCTTCGATTTTTTTGGCTTAGGACATGTCGGTTTCCTCACAATGTTTTCTTTCACGGTTTTGAGAGCTGTGGTGATTAAATTAAATACAAAGTTGTGACTGGCTGGGTTCGAACTCACGACCTACAACTCGTAAGTCAGAGCCGATAACCACTAGGCCACCAATGCTCTTTCCTTAGGTCCATAGAAATTATCATATTATTTACGTTACTTTTCGAAATATTTTAGCTGTTCTTAAAACCAATTGTTTTAGCAGTTACAGTTTAGTCATCTTTTAATAAATAAAAATCAAAGTTATTTTGTTGGTAGTACCATTCTTCTGCGGCCGGGTACAAACTTGTTATAAGATTCAAAAATAGAAGTATGAAGAACAGGGTGTAAAGTTCACTCATCCTCCAAAGAAAAACGAGGATCCTCCGACCAGACGGGTGTCGTGTCTGGTAGGCAACTGCCTGACGGTTGTGTTGGGTGTATGAACAACTTTCGCTATCGGACCAACTCTGAGATCATTAAAAAAAAATCAGCTGTTTCAATATTTTGGTCAAGTAGGTAACTTTTGTATTAAACAGCTGATTTTGTTTTCGTAATTTCAGAGTTGGTCCCATAGAGAAAGTTGTTCATATTCATGAGTAGAACACACTGTAAAAAATTTGGAACCTGTTAAAAAAAGCATCCAGTATAGGTATGGTGGTTGCGCGGTAAACTCTGCTTGCGCGATGCAGAATTTTTGCATGAAGTCTGTGTAATAATGACATCATCAATTACTAGGTACTAAGGATGTAGGTACAACAACTTACTACTCTCGGAGTCTTCTTGTAAGTGAAACTAACTATCACAACTATTTCTTGGAAAATAGTTGTAAGTCTTCCCTCCAAGGTAATAACATCATAAATAATTAACCTTCTAATTTTCCTATTATAAGATTTCCATCTCAATACACCGTAATTAAACAATAAAGGAACAATTCTCGTTATTATCGCGTTATCTACGTTTCACACGCTTTTTCTCGGAATACTGCATAAAGGAAAGAGCAAAATAAATACAAAATGGCTGGATGCTGCGAAGATATGAGAGGAAATGGACCGAAAATTCTTACTCAATGTGAGAAAGAAATAGTAAAATGGTGGACTACCCGAATTGTTTTCTTTACTTTTTTGCAGGAGGAAATCAGATCTAGCACGTTCTTTGGCTAAGCGTTATTCTTGTCTCTGTCACACGATTGTCACACTGCAAGTGCTAGATATAGACGAAAACATGTTTAGACATGTTTTCGTCACGATTTCAGTTCATAAATAGGTCTCGACCTTAGCACCCTGATCTACGAGGAAGCAGAGGAGCAAACATTTCAGGGCCTCGAAACACAGGTAGTGGTTGTGGATGCTAGATTCTAAATAAGGTACCGTATTTTTCAGTCGCCTTCAGCAGTAATAAAACACTGGCGCCTTTATGCAACCTCCACTGAAATCTGAGCGCTTCTTTACTCTAAAGATCATTTCAGACTAATTAATCCTATCTTGTAGTTTTCAAAATATTATTAACGCTGGACGATTACTGACAAATGCTGCACTGACTGGACAGGTCCACTCATTCTGTGTGGTTCTTTCATCAAAAGACCATTTCAGACACCAATCTAAATGGTCTGTCCAAGATTATGTCTGGACTTTAAAAGAGACTGTGACCTCTGAGTTTGTTTCTGCCTTTCTTCGCAGAGTAGTCAGATAGGAAACGCCGACCTTAAGTTTTTAAAAATATTGTTCGAAATGAAATGCGTTAATAAAATTGATATACATTATTTTCATTTATCATTTAGCAGTTGACGTGAATTTTCTATAGAAGTGACAAACGCACAAATATATTGAATTATATTTTATACAGCCTGTAGCGTCAGTTTTTAACATATTATTTTATGCCATCTGCACGTTTGTTTTGTCGTGTTTTTATTGGGAACAGAACAATATTATCCGTTTTTATTTAAAAAAATCTCTGAATAAAATACAATGTTCGTTCAGCTATTGAATAAATGGAAAATATACGTTTACATACAAAAGACTATGTAAATAGATACCCGTGATTTACAGTTTACACAATAGATAATTAACTACATATATGGGTGTGTATACTGTATACCTAACTAATATACAGCGTGTAACGGAAGGGGGGTATCAACCCTGAAGGAGGTGAATGTGCTCATGAAACTCAACAACTTTCCCCAAAGAACATAGGTCGAAATATGAAAAAAAAATTTGGCCCTCCCTTACAAAACTGACTACCAGCTGATTGATTTACTATGGGAGGGCCAATTTTTTTTTTCATATTTCGACCTATGTTCTTTGGGGAAAGTTGTTGAGTTTCATGAGCACATTCACCTCCTTCAGGGTTGATACCCCCCTTCCGTTACACGCTGTATACTAATAATAAAGGTGAAGAGTTTGTTTGTTTGTTTGTTTGAACGCGTTAATTTCTGGAACTAACGGTCGTAAGAATAAATCCCGTTTGCATTTGACAGCCCAATTCTTGAGGAAGGCTATAGACTATTTAAAATCACGCTTGGATCCTTAGGAGACGAGCAAAAGGAAAAAACTAGAAATGTCACGCGGAAAAAGTCGCAGGCAAAGGCTAGTGTTGGCGTAATATGAAGCCTTGATAGTCTGTGGTTTTATAGTTAATTGGTATTAGTATCCGATCGGTTTACAAGAGCCAATTTATTTGGGGTCAGCGCAACATGTCTTTTTCTTCCATACTTCTCTATTAGTGGTAATCTCGGCAGTCACCCCCCTTTCAAGGCATATCATCCAGAATAGAGATAAGTATAGATCATTAAAAGTATTGCCTAGCCTTTTCCCAACTACGTTGGGGTCGGCTTCCAGTCTAACCAGATGCAGCTTAATACCAGTATTTTACATGGAGCGACTGCCTATCTGACCTCCACAACCCAGTCACTGGGTAATACGATATCCCTTGGTAAGACTGGTTGTCAGACTTTCGGACTTCTGACTGCCCGTAACGACTGTCAAAGTTCCACGAATGACAGCCGGGATCAACGGCTTAACGTGCTTTCCAAGGCACGGAGGGGTCTCGGTATTTAAAGATGGTCACCCATCCACAGACCAACTGCGGCAAGCGTAGCTTAACCTGATCGATCGACCTGTGCGACTGTCATTATTTAGCCACGGGCCCCTGTTACAAGTATTATTTACAATTCTATTAATATGGACATACGAACTACATACGAACACTTCCCATATAGCTTCCAGCTGCTTCAATCGTGCAAAAGCGCTGTAACACATATAGCATATACAACAAAACCTTCACATAAAAATTCTCCACAGACGCAACAAATCGATCAGGAACAATAACAACAGCAAGTTAATAAGTCTGCAAAACATCGCTTTTGATTTACATAAACACTTAGACATTCAATGTTCAGTGCACACTGTATTAAATCATCATTAGCCACGTTTTCCAGCTGCTGGTATGCGGCAGGCATACAGATTATACAATATTGTACAGCAGTGCTATTCTGTAAAAATCTCACCGTGAGAACTTGGGTGAAGTGAGCGGGAAGTGCTCTCTGTCATTCCGTAATGGTAGGGATTGACACTATTACGTGTTCACTTCACTTATGATTTCACGGTGTGATTTTTACAGAATCGACTGGCTGATACATCATACACTGTGTCGTGTCGTGATCGTCACGCAAACGGACCGCGATTTATAATGGAGGATTAAGAGCGTTAACGTCTCGCACAGCAAGTCAAGATTAGGTATTACAGTGCAAAAATCACGCACACAGACGCAAGCGCGTCTGTGTGCCTAGAGTTGCGCGGTCTCTCTAACTATAGTCAAACTTATAGTTTTGATCCATTTCTTTCATCTTGTGGAATAAAACGTAATGTTTATTGAGTCATTTTTTTAAAAATAATTATTAATACACACTTCACAACCTCATTTTATAACCGACTTCAAAAAAGGATGTTTGACTTTATGAACTTCTCACTGATCAACAGTACATATACAGTGAAAAGTGGGGAACATGTCACATGTTTGCTGGAGATTTCTACCATAATCAATTTCAGAAACTTGACAAAATGTCAGGTAAGGTTGGGAAAGTCAGTATGTTCCTTTTTTATACGTATTCCATATATTACGCGATATCTTCGCAAATTGTAAGTCGCTTTGTCGTAGTTCTGATGTATATCTTCGGAGATGTACAACGAAACTGCTCAATACTGAACAGTACGCGTAGTGCGATTTGGTTAGATAATTACTGGTTAGACTCCCTGGACATTGAAGTCCAGGGAGTCTAACCAGTAAATATTTGTTTATTCTAATGGTAACTTTTAATAAATAATTTAGGCTTAAGTCAGTTTTTATAAATTTACTAAATAATTTACATGTTTGATGTATAATGTAAAAAAAAAATAGAAAAATAAAAAACAAAAAAAAAATTTGAATCATGCCGAATTAGTAAGTCGTGTTCCTAAGTGGCATCGATCTAGACTTTCGTGGGTCAATAATTTCTGGTAGAAGGCAATTATTATAATAATCAATTAACCTGGTCTTCATAAGGTTATGCCAAAACTCATCGTCTCGAGTGATTTTTTCAATTTTCAAGGGGAATTCTTTCCCCGTCCAGACGGCAAACAGACATAAATTCTTCCTGGCTATATGTAACTGCCCTTGAACTTGAAAAAACCACTCGTGTCGACGGTTGACAGTCCCATCAGGGTTCCAAAATTTTATTTTCTTTCTTTCTATGGCATCTTCAGCACTTAAACCGAATGCAGAAATGGGACATTTTACTTCCACTATCCCTTCTTCAAAAATGCCATCGGGTGAAGCGCCCAGAAAAAAAAAATCTTGGTCAACGAAGAGGCCACATTTGCTTATGCTTATATGTAATTGCTCTTCCAGTTGCCGGATTGCGATTGCTTCATTGGTACTGCCATGTTGTATACTTTTTACACTATGCAGTGAATATGAGTACAAATGGCTTTTGACTAAAGGTGCTGAGCTTATGTTAAGTCTTCTTTTGCACACTTTTCCAAAATTTGATGCTGTTACGAGACATCTTCGCAATTCAAGCCAAAGTGCGCTTTCTGCCTGCAGTACTGTATCTCTTTCCACTTCTTCTCTATTGTTGACCTTAAACACAAAGTATTTGATTATTATTTTGTCTTGAAAATGCAAATGTGTCCACTGTGTTTAGTCTAATAAGAAACTTGTACCTGCTCTTGAAGATTTAGCAGGAACATATTTTTTGCAACTTTATAATCATCCTCAGGCATGTCTGGTCGTTGACATTCTTCACCGTAATCCTTTTTTTCTCGTTCAAAATTTAGTCTCCTCTTAGGACGAGGGCAAGATTTTTCTTTTGCTCTTCTTTTTAAACGAGCTGTTTCAATTCGTTTCAATGAAATTCCTGCCAAAAAGCGTTGATCATTCAAATACAATATTTATAGTAAGAGCGTCATTTTATACAATTTTTTAAGTCCTATACCGAGACCCGAACTAATGATTGTTTCATTTTTATAGAGATTTTGTATGCATTATGCAATACATTGCGTATGTCCAATAACATTAAAATAATTCATAACTTTTGCAAAGACCTATGCATTATATGTAAACGTACATACAATGCATAAATTTCATTTTTCATTGCGATCGATTTTGATTGTATGAAATAACGTGCCGCATAAAAAAAAATCTACCTGGACTCCTGAGGAATTTTGATTTGTAAAGTGTGTACTGTGGTCTTGCGGAATTAAAAGACACAACTGCGGCATGACATCGAGCTGCATAAGAGTTTTTTAATGAATAATTCACGCGCTTTCCACCGACTAATTTAGCCACAATGCTGTTAAATTGCTCAGCTCTGTTGTTAGTAACATTGTAGAGTAAACTTTTCGAATGAAAAGCTAACTGGGCCGTATGTCCTAATATTTTTTTTAATAAAGTCTTAGCTTTTGGAACCACATTCTCTTCAGCTTTTCTAGTTTCTATACAGTAATAATTTTCACAAGCATTGTGGTTGCCAAAAATATGCATTGGACTGTTCAAAATATCTTTTTTTAAATTTATAATTTGTTCAGAAAGAGTCACATTCTGTGCTTTTCGAAATCGTATTGCATATTTTACGGCTGTGCGAAGTCTTTTTTGGCGGTCTGCTGTTAGCAATCTTCTTTCATTTAAAGGGATGGATGTGTCTTTGCTAACAATTAGTATTTTTCCACAGTAATTCCGCAGTAGATGATTAGTACATTCGATCTTTTGTACTTGAAAATTTGAGTAAGGTCTGCTTTCTAGGATTTTTTTAAATGTACTTGCGTCACCGTCTGCTATCAGTGTGCCGTATATGACGTTTTGCCTAGCAACAGAAGTCTTAAAACCCTCGACAATAACGGATTGTTCCATACTTGACGAAGATCCGATATGATTTTTAAAACATTCATGGTTAGCAGGTGGCTCACTTTTGACTGCTGCTCGAGCACATATTACACAGTATTTATTTTTTACATCCATGTATAACACTTTACCGGTCTTGTAACCAATAATAGCAGCAACGCCCGACGAAGCAGAATAATTTGTTTTATATGATCTTTTGGACCAACAGCAGTCAGCAATGACAGTGAGGATGGGAATACCATCTTTCACGTCGCCACACTTAATAGCTTCAGCAGCTTCTTCCTTAGCAGCCTCTTGCATACTGTCTTCTGCTGCTGATTTCCACCATTTTGCTACTTCATCATGACATTTTGTGTACAAGTTTTGTGAGAGTATTGGCAGATCAATAGATGCCAAAATTTCATTTAGGTTTGAATTTCCTATTCCTGTCATTATAGCTCCAGTGACCGAGCCTCGATTTACATCCATGTTAGATGTAGAATTATTCGATGTTGATAGTTTTAACTCCAGGTTACACATATTACATTTCATCAAAAATGTTGACTCCAAACCGATTTTATGTTCCTTTAACGGCTGTAAATTGTCAATGGTACATCCCATTGCTTTATTGTGATTAGACAGTGTTTTGATTTGATCTAAAAAATATTGGAAATCGATAACTCTCCGACCTTCAAAAACTTTGCTCGCTTCTTGCGGAATTTCAGCCTCAAAGCTTTCCGTCCACAACTCACCATTTGAGTTCTCTGTACATTGCCTGGAAGTTACACCATAAACCAGTAAGCACACAAACCTTGTTATTTGAAAGCAAGCATACAGATTTATAAGTGAGTATATAAAATGAACAGGCAGTGTTTTAGAAATTGTTAATATAATTAACTTATTTTTAAATGTCATATTCAATATTCATGTCTATACACTGTTCTTAAACATGCAAAAGCCATAGCAAAGTTAAATAGAATAAAAAAAACTTAAATTATCGATTATTAGTATAGCGTAAATACCTTTTAGAAGCACGAGCCTTAGCACAATTTTCTGGCATTTTTCGTTTACTTTTTTTTCCTAAAAATAGCTTGGTTTTATTTCCCATTGTGGCTAAAACATAATTTCCTGTTATTCTTAATCTTTTGTCACTCAACAAAATTATTAAAAAAAAAAAAAAAATACTTACCAAAATATCAAAATTGGAACGGTCGTACTATAATCGCGATTTATCGTCGTATGCACACTCAAGGTCGAGCGAGCGCAGAGCGACGTGACCACTCTCTAGAAAGCCTCGCAGGCGACTGAATTGTCGACGCTCGCGCGCCGAGATTTATACTATTTTTAAAATATTTATTAAAAAATGATAAAGCTATTTAAATTCAAATTTTAAATAGTTAGTTTTAAAGGAAATATTCTTCTATTAGAATAAGTTATTATTTTATTGATAAAAGGAAGTTAAATGAGTGCAAATGGTCATTTTATGTACCCATAATTTCTTAATAATTTGACTTCGTTTTGATTTTAATTTACTAAGTTAATAAAATAAATCAATAAATCTTTTTCTATAACTATTTTGTTGGGGATCTTAGCTATAGGCCTATATTTTTTGTTTGTTGATTATGTTAGAATTTTAGACGTTCTCAAGCTTCGAAATTTACTCTGTATGTAAAATCGGCAAATCTCTGTTTACATATCTGAATATAGTTTACAAGCGTGCATTTAATTTAAATAAAGTCATGTCTAACTATTTAGACAAGAACATTTCCTAATGTTATTAATAAATCACATGTTTGTATCATAAGTCTTTAATGCGTATAAACGGGTTTGAAAATCATCGTTTTTGAGCGAAATAGCGCGTAAGGCTAGTGAATGCTCTTAAGTTTGGTACACATTGTTTGCGGGTTGACGTTTTCTTTAAAGGTTAACTCAATTTTAAGGCAGTTTGTGTTCTCCAATCAGAACAACGTTTTTAGATTGCATTAAGTTACCTAATTTATAACTTATTCTGCGTCTATTTAACCAACGGTTGTAAGTAAACGTAGATTTGGCTGTTAAAGTCGTGTTGTGTCTGCAGTCATCTGGCCGCACAGGCGGTATTGATAGGCTGATTGCAGATCGCAAGAAAAATGTGAAAAATCAGCTCCATGGTAACGATAATAACCCTTTTTTTGTCACGCAGTCGGGTAAAAAGAAAACAAAGTCAATACTCAAACTCTATAAGCATTTATTTCAAATACACCAATTACAGGCACTTTTGAATAGTCAAGGGGTCGGTCAAGTCAGAAAGATGAAGCTAGTTGCCCATTCCAAAGCGTAGTATGTACGTATGGAGAATAATGGGCAAGAAACTCCACTGACACTCTTTGAAATCATAAAATTGTTTTAAAATATTGGTTATGTTTTTTAGTTTAACCTTTTTTTAAACAGAAATTAAAATAAGCCGTGTCGGCTAAGAGATGACCGGTCCCAAATGACGGCGCCCGTCCACGTATGGATCAGCACCATTCAGCAAAGTTGTCATATTACGACGTTTGAAATGGTGTGGTTAACCCGTCAACGCGACATTTTACCGCCGATGTGATACAATTATATTCAAGCTCGTCTATTACGGAATATTTTCTTCCAAGATTTCCTGACACAATGTTTCAAGATGATAACTAAAATATTCTAGGTCGTATATCCAGCTTTCATAAACGTGAGGGCATCCAACCGACCAGCGAAGCTGTGACGGCCGACTCATGTCTGCATCATCCATCTTGCTGGCCGAAATACTTCTGGCGAGCAGTTTTATTTCCTTTTTGGAGGATGCTTATCCAGTCCAAGAGAATGCCGGAACGTTTGAGTAGTACAACTTGAATTTATTTACTTAACTGATAATTTAAAAATAGAAGAACAACGTAGGCAGTACTCGCAACCGACGTGCGGGCATGACCAGCAGGGTAATTGCGTAACACACTATCAGTAGCAATGGGTTTCATTTAGACAGTTCAACAACATTCATTGCGTTATTTATGTTGTTGAGCAAACACATATTTCGAACATGGATTAGCAATATGCTTCAAAATGATTCAAATTGAGGGTACCTAATAGTGTGTTACGCAATTAGGGTGCTGATGTATAAACGTAAACGAAGCAAAAGAACTATCTATGTAAGGATCGTGCAGGTGGCGTTCTGTAGTTTCTACCTAGCGCCATGGAAAAAAGGCGTGAGTTTATGTATGTATGAGGCATGACGAAGCAATTTAGACACCGAAGAAAATCCGCTGAAGAGAAATACGCTTCCATTCAGCAGCTTTTTTAACTGGAGGACCTATTATTCAGATAGGCTTCTTAGGAAGACTCATAAATATTGCATATTTACATGACCTACCTAATCCTGTACACAATATGTCGTTCTCGAAACTTGCAATTCTAATGAAACAGCTCAAGCAACGATGTTTTGCATCTATTCAGAAATACAAGTTTGTAGACAATAGCCCGTAAGCTATAAACGGCTGTTTAAGACCTCATTTCCTCAATAACTGTTTAGGGTAAAGTACTGGAGTACAGCCGGTCGATTCTGTAAAAATCTCACCGTGAAATCATAAGTGAAGTGAGCAGTCAATAGTGTTAATCCCTAATGACAGCTCACTTCCCGTTCACTGCACCTAACTTCTCACGGCGAGATTTTTACTGAATAGCACTGCAGTAAACTAAACTACAAACGTCGTGTAGGCAACGGACTAGACCTATCCAAAGGCTTGTATAACAGTAGTTCTGTTCTGTAAAAATCTTACTCTGAAAACATAGGTGAAATGAGCTTAAAGTGAGCTATCAATAGTGTCAATCACTAGCAACAGGTGGTATCACTGTGATATTTTTACAGAATAACATCGCAGTACGAAGACAATGTGTCATAGCGTGTATTTAAGTACGAGATCGTGTATGTAAGAGATTTGTGACAAAAACTGTACGTAACTGTGTGTATTTTAAAGTTATTTTAGGGGTAGCTTATGGTGCATCTGTCATGTTTTCTCTCTGCATCACCCTAAGGTATAATCAGCCTATAATGTTAAGAAAGAAAGAAAGAAAATACATTTATTTAGCACAGACTAAAAGACACACAACACAATACACCAAATACATACATCAGATAAAAATCAAATAAAAAGTAGGTATAGTCCGATGTGAGAAATTAGCAGTAAAATGTGCCTTTAGGCTGCGCCAAAAATGCCCAGATCACCAAAAAATGCCAGACAACTAGTGCCTGACGCTGGTTTTCAACTGGAACCGACCTGTTCCCATTGCTGGGACACATGCCTCCTCATGTCTTCGATTTTTTGGTTCTGGGACGTTCGTTCGGCGTTCGTTTTTGGCTACCCTAAGGTTGACTGGCAAAATATGCCTGAGGCTTTAAGTCCGCCTTTGTAAGGTATTTTTTTTTCTTCTGCAAAAAGTTTTATTATACAAATAAATATGCTCCAAAAATACACTTCAGGCCGATTTTACTCTTACTATATTAATAGATGTCTGTACGAGGCAGTCTTTACATTAATGGTAATTTGCACTTTACACAGTTGATTGAACACTGGAGGAAGTTCGACAATTGATTGGTTGGACAGTAATTTCTAGTTAGGCCAATATTTACAAATTATCGATAGCGTTCCTGATCGACTAATGTACCCTAATGTTTATTTATTGTTCATTGCACAAAGCACTGACTATATTTCCGCGTGCAATTTCTTTTTGGTTAAGGATCATCCATCACAGACGTAGCTAAAACATATGTTTTAGCTACGTCTGTGATGGATGATGAGTATTGAAAATATATCGTAATATTTGTATTAATATATATTAATACAAATATTACGATATATTTTCAATACTCTCTTTAAGTGACCGCAAACACAGCCATAATAATTATATATTTCTATGACTTCACCAACCTATACTGTAATTTATATTATAGCTAAGCCAACCATCATCGAAATGAAGGCAAAATATTATATTATTACTATATCATCGCATCTGTGTGGTAGCTTGCTATCATATAGTATATTATACCACAGAAAATTATAGTACATTATGATATAAGTGCGGTAAGTTGAAAATTACAGCTGAGGCGATATTGCTAGCCCGAGCCGTAGGTGAGGGCTATAAGAAAGCAGAGGCTGTAATTATCAAACCGCACGTGTCATACGACGTTTTATAACACATTTGTGAGGAAATTAATAAAACTCGGAGTTTCTTAAACGAATAAATCTTTAATTACTTGTTAAAACAGTTATTAAAATTCGAACAATTTGTAAAATTATTACTTTTTCACAAATTAGTGATGCGCGCGCATCAGCGTCTTTTGTTTATGGCAAAGGCCAGTATTACTAATAAAGTAAATTAATGCTTTTGTGTTTTTGTTACAGATAAATGGTTGTAATTAATTGTCAAAATTAATTAAATTAAAGAATTAAATGTTTATTTATTATATTTTATCTCCCAAAGTTAATTTTATTCATAAAATGTTGACCACTTTTCTGACATAAAAACTCTTTGCTAAGATTTAAAAAAGTACCGTTCGTTATAGAAGGAGTATCTTGATAAACCGTGCGCTTTACATTATTACAATTACGCACAAGTACGTAATGAGATACATTATGATATTGAAATTGGTGCCGTAAGAGACCTTTTACGAGCAAATGTGTTATAAATATATATTATAGCTACGTCTGTGATGGGCTTTATCATCTGAATAATTCTTAGCAAAAGACCAAAAAGTGTTTGATAATCTTCAGGTGTGAAAGAACTTTAGGCTAAGTCAGATGCGCATAAGAATCTTGATCAGTGCCAATATATTTTGTATTGTCACACTTCGAAGTTCTATAATGACAGAAAAATTAACACAGTACGGTTCAGTACTGCTATTCTGTAGAAATATCACCGTGATAACTGGGGTGAAGTGAGTTAGTGTTAATCCCTATTAGTGTTAATCCCTAGCATCAGATGGAATGACACCTCACTTCACTTAACTTCTCACCGTGATATTCTAACAGAATCGACCGGCAGAAATTATCTGAGTGTTCACAAAATGTTTTACATTTTGCAAATTATATTTTCTGAGAATCACGTTTCCTTCTTGCAGGTTTGTTTTCACACACAACAAATTCAATTCAAACATTAAACGCACTCGACGCTGCAGACAATAATGCTATGTGCTTTCTGCATAATGGTCTGAAGTACCCACTGCGCTATAACCATTGCCCCACATGCGAGCCACCTAATAATGATGTCACCTAATCTATATTGCGTGCTATTGTAGCACATTACTGATGCCTGCGACTGTAGTTATACAGCATGATTTTTTTTACCGTTTCCAAATTTTTAGAGTGTCCTACCCATGAATATGAACAACTTTCACTATGGAACCAACTCTGAGATCACGAAAAAAAAATCAGATGTGTCATACATTTTGGTCAAGTAGGTATTGAACTTTTGTATTAAACAGCTGATTTTGTTTTCGTGATTTCAGTGTTGGTCCGATAGTGAAAGTTGTTCATATTCATGAGTAGAACAACCTGTAAAAATTTGGAGCCTGTAAAAAAAATCACCCAGTATACAACGTGTAACGTTAAATGCGCAAAACCTCAGACACCCCAACTGATTTTTAATTCAATTGACCTATTTCAGAGAGAAAATAAGTCATTAAAGAAATTGTAAAGGTTTTATGTGCTGTTTTAGTTTTACTGGCCATTCTGATCGTTTCTTGCGTCTGCGACGACGCTTTACCGAGGAAGGAGTCGTCACGGGGCCGCTGCGCCGCGCTGACATTGGCTTGCTTGACCTATTAATAAATAGACACGGCAACGTTTTTAATGAAGATTTTTTTGAAAAATGTGACCTATATTAAAAAATGGTTCAATTAATTCTGCTCGTTATTCTGATCAAACCATTTTCAGGTTTTGCGCATTTAACGTTACACGTTGTATAATACTGAGCTTTAGCACTTATCAGCTATGTTTACAAATGTGCGATGTGCATAAAACTAACCAAAACGGCACTAGCTAACATAATCAGCCTACAACGTTCCCACTGCTGGGACACAGGCCTCCTCTCTGTGAGAGGGAGTGCCCCAACACGCGAGCCCAGTGCGGGTTGGTAGATGTCACATATCTTCTTTTTTTCGTCGCGATGTTTTAATTAGGTATCATTATTGAAGTTCATGAACTATGAAAGAACTACACATCTTTGGTAGATAACGAAAAAAAAATCTCAGTTAAAATAACACTTGATAAAATAGCCTACTAGCGATAATACTTTAGCACTACGATAGTGTAATTAGTGCGAAATCGAGCAGAACATTCTAAAAACATTCTTAGAAGCTATAATGGCATTACTTTTATTTTTTTTGTGTTCATTCGTGACTATTTTTACAGTGCGGCGACTTGTGTGCGACCAATCGCGCATCCATCACTTTTGATCGTCATTACATGTCATTACGTGGCTGCGGTTTGTATAATACGAGTGAACTGACAAGCGTCATTTAACACCTGTAAAATCGATTACTGCAGCTCATTATATTCTGCTGTACATTTATCCTTAATTAACATACGTGTAAGTACCTAATTACCGTATTGTAAAACTGAAAATCATTCAACATGCGTCAGTTACAGAAAAGCAACTACATATTTGAATATGAAATGACAGTATGACGTTAATAACTTCTGGAAGGACATGGGCTGTGTGGAAGAACCACCAACGGCCGCTATGGCCCACGCACTTCAAGGACTAAGTGCGGAAACCAAACCTAACATACAGACACACAGGAGAGACAGTTTTTTTTTTTTTTTTAAATAAAAGCAATAAAGCGTTCGATTACAGTCTCCAAACAACAGTCGACGCGATCTACCAAATTCAATCAAATTAAATTATGTTCAACGGGCGTCTGTCACAATAAATTCGTTCGCGTCGAAGGTGAAAGTCAATAATAAAACAATCGCCAGTAATTAAGGCACAAAGGCGTTCGGTTGACACTAAATTTCCATTAATATCAGTGAAGCTAGGTGACTTTGACAAATTACTGTGCAACGCACGCGGCTGTGCAGCGCACAGGCAAAACATGGGGTCATTACTGCACACTAGGGTTGCCAACCGTACTATATAATATACAAGTAGATACTGTATAATATATACAACATTATTTTTACTCTATTGCAAACCTGAATATAGTTTCTTCAGAATGAGTAATTGACTCGATTCCAATAATTTTTACACCATGTTATATTTTGTCTTAAAAATATTTAAAAATGGTAAAAAGTTGGACACCGAGCGACACTTAGTACATATCCGCAATCATATGCGCACAACAAATGTCACAGCCGCGTAGCCGGTCGGCCGGCGGCGCGTGTTAAGTGGTAACCAACTTTTTTTTACGGAGAATCACGTAACATAACAAGCATATAACTTTGTGATTTTTCATGATACAGTTTTGAAAGGAAATTGTCCATTCTCGGCTTGGCGTGGACACGATGCTCGAAAAGAAACAACTTAATCAAAAATCATGTTTTGTTTTTAGACGCTTATTTATTCTAACTTTTTGTTTCAAGTTGCGCCCACGAATAGTGTATTTAAAAAGTACTGAAATTGTTTTATTCTTCGACATATTGACAGTACTCGACCTTCACGGTGTTGCCATTTGTAAAATAATAATTTATAAATCGATTCTAATTGTTATTTTTTAAGTTTTACTAAGTCATCCTCATTCTTATAAGAGTTTAGAGTCTACAGTCAATTAAAGCTGTTATTTGTAATCACGTACATTCACTCAAACATGTTTTATCCATATAATTGGAAAACAAAAGTATCGTAGTTGGTCATTAAATTCGATTTTTAATCTAATATAAATCGATTATTAAAAAAAAGACTTCAAGTGACAACTGACATTGACATAATGTGAGTTGTCACTTCAAGTCACTTGTCATGTCATGACTTTGTTTCTATCGAATATTGTTTTGCTCGTTTTACTCTTATTATTGTTTGCAAGTATTGTTTTGGCTACGAAAATGGACACTGATACCGCATGCGTGTATATATTACACGAAAATAACAGTCAGGGACGAAATTCAATCAAGCAGTACCTATTGCTGCAATTGTATAGTGGACCGAAGAACAGTGGGTTGCTGCGCTCATGAGATGACTATAATTTGGTTTTCAAGCTGGGTAAGGTACCAAGATAATAATATATATCCACCTGTCCAGTTTCTAGACAACATATTACTAACATATGAGTCAGAATAATAATAAAATGTATGAATACAAATGTGTTTATTTAAAAAAAAAGCAAGTAAGTAAAACAAGTCTTACAAGCATCGTGATACAATCTTATTACAATATTCTCTTCCCTACTGGAATTAGCTATTAGACCTGTATTATATTTATACTTAAAGTATCTGTTCACGCCGAGCCAAAGTCCCATACTAAGTGGACAATGTCTTTTGTACATAGATTCTTTACATAAAAATACTAGACACGTGTTTCGGGTTTGCCATAATATTAAAAATAATGTTGTATATCAGTGGATATGTCGTAGGGATATGATAAAAACAGGGATTTGCCCAAATCCCTAAGGGATTTGATCAAATCACGGAGGATGTTAAAATAACAACACGTTTTTATCATTTCCCTAAGCAAATCTAGTGATTTGACAAATCCCACTAAAGAAATCTAGTGATTTGAACAAATCCCTAAATTGATTCAGTGAAATGATAATAAAACATGTCCAGTTCTTATTTACGTCGCGCTCTCACTTGCTTGTCAGTGAATAGTATCTTACAAACATTAATTTGAGTTACTTAAAATACAAAATGACCATAATAATAAGGCGTAGTCGACGGAGCCCCGCTTCGCGGGGCCCCTATTTCTGTCTACAGGGTTTAAAGGAACCTAACACGAAGAGGATGACGGGGGCTCGTTCGCTCGCTCCGCTCGCTCACTTGAGCCCCCGTCATCCCCTTCGAACCTAACCTGTCCGTGTCGGGGTGCCCCAAGTCACGAGCTCGCTTCGCTCGCTCTTGCCACAAAAGTTATTTTTGTCATTTCACTGAACCAATTTAGGGATTTGTTCAAATCACTAGATTTCTTTAGTGGGATTTGTCAAATCACCAGATTTGCTTAGGGAAATGATAAAAACTTGTTGTTATTTTAACATCCTCCGTGATTTGATCAAATCCCTTAGGGATTTGGGCAAATCCCTGTTTTTATCATATCCCTGCGACAGATATACAAGCTGTAACTTGAATAACGCACAACCTCTTAAGGGTTCATTGTACCAAACCTGAAATCGCGAAAAAAAATCAGCTAGATCCCTAACTGAATTTTTTTTCGCGATTTCAGGTTTGGTCCCTTGTAAAAGTTGTTCATAATGATGAGTACAATGATGACCCCTTAAGAGGTTGTGCGTTATTTAAGTTACACCTTGTATATATAATTGTAACAATACAATTTAAAAGTGTCCATGGAGTTTCTTACCCGTTCTTCTCCATAGGTACCTACTGCGCTTTGGAATGGGCAACTGGCTTTATATTTTCTAACTGTGCGTAAAACTCTGTGTGTAAAAGTGCCTGTAAATAGTTTAATTGAAATAAATGCTTTGAGGTTGTGTTTTGAGTATACAGCGTGTAACGGAAGGGGGGTATCAACCCTGAAGGAGGTGAATGTGCTCATGAAACTCAACAACTTTCCCCAAAGAACATAGGTCGAAATATGAAAAAAAAATTTGGCCCTCCTATAGTATATCAATCAGCTGGTAGTCAGTTTTGTAAGGGAGGGCCAAATTTTTATTTCATATTTCGACCTATGTTCTTTGGGGAAAGTTGTTGAGTTTCATGAGCACATTCACCTCCTTCAGGGTTGATACCCCCCTTCCGTTACACGCTGTATAGTATCCCGCTGTATTAGAATCCAAAAATAAAAAAACATCTAAAAAAATATACAGTATTAATTAATTTCGGTACAAAATGGCGAGATGACCGCAGTAGGGCCAGTATTAATATCAATGGTACTATTTTGTAACCCTAATTTAGAGTGTAATAAGTAATAGGTGTAAGACATTTAAAAACAAACTGTTAATCACCCAAAGAAGCAAAAAGTATGTATGTAAAAAAAACTTAAACATCCCTAGGTAGGTACTATATATTTTTTTTTGCCATCTATATTTTTACAGGCAAAGGCTCCGAAAATACTACCCTACGTCCTACTAATAATCTAAACGCGAAAGTTTGTGAGGATGGATGGATGGATGGACGTTCGTTACTCTTTCACGAAGAAATACTGTACGGATTTGGATGAAATGTGGCACACAGATAGCTTGTAGTGGACTTTTTATGCTGATATTCCCAGGGGCTCGAAACTTTTGCGGGTGAAACCGCGGAGCGCTGCTAGTATTTAATATAAAATAGTTGGCAACCCTACTGCACACACACAAACTTTGCAGTGTTAAAATGTAGTTTGCACATACGTTGTAAACTTGGGTAATTATAATGTAATATTAGCCACAGAATTAACCAGTTATTAGAGTGTTCAATTGTCAATTTATTGTTATATTGCTCTACTAAAGTGTGGAGTATTGTTCTGTGCGGGTAATTGTTGGGATTACAAACAATTGCAAGCTATTT
Source organism: Eremobia ochroleuca (assembly GCA_949629135.1). Taxonomy (NCBI): domain Eukaryota; kingdom Metazoa; phylum Arthropoda; class Insecta; order Lepidoptera; family Noctuidae; genus Eremobia; species Eremobia ochroleuca. The sequence goes on along the minus strand of OX451386.1, from coordinate 19,873,457 downwards.
TGTGCGAATTGACGAATTTATAGAGAGTTTAATATGTCTAGTTACATGTACCGCCAAAGTCACTTAAACATAAGGTAAGTTACATTATAAGCATAACCAACCTAATAAGGCCGGGCGGCCACTGGCGGCAAGGCGTGGCAAGGTATTTTTAGGCGACGAATAAAAATATAATTTAACAGTATGGAAATAAATTTGAAATTTCAATGTTAACGGTCGTAAAGTACAAAAACAATACCGCGGTATGCTTAGGCATGCAGTGTCAGCAGCCTTTGGAACGCTTCGGCATCCCCTGGAACGCTTTGGCAGTCTTCGGGATACCGCGGCAAGACAGCGCCCGCCCGATCCCCACGGCCCCGCGCGTAGCTTCATTAGATTAGCGTCGTTCATGCCGAAACGTGTAAAATTTTCGAACATCATATATCGCAAATCATTAAATAAATTCCTGAATTCACCGGAGGTACATCTTTGCTTCCACAGGTTATCCACCCAAAATCTTCTCTTTGGTTAAATATATTTTTCTTCTTCTTCAGCAAAAAGTGCTATGAGCACTAGGTTCAATCTACCATTATACACACACAGCAAGCTTGTGTTTCTGAAGAAGAGAAACGACTATTGTGAAGAAAGCACGGTGTCTAAGGACGCCTCGGCATGCCTAAGGACGCTTCGGTATGCTTAAGGACGTCGCGGCATAGTTACCGCCAGTGTGCGCTTACATGTAGGAATGCCGAAGGATCCCCTGCCGTGCCGTGCCGCCAATGTGCACCGGGCCTTAACCCTTTACTGCATGATATATTAAATAAGTGACATTTTTTTTTAATGTTAATGTCTTTATTAAAGCTTCGGAATTAATTATAGTGTTTTTTTTTTTATTTTTTTATTATTATTTTTTTTTTAATGTCCAAGTGGTATGTGATGATAGACAAAATAGTTGTTTTATTATTGCTAATGATATGAAAAACAAACCCCATTAGGATTTATACGCTAGTTTTTTTATTTTTTTAGAGTAAAATAAACTGTAAACATGTCAAACCATATATGTTTTCCTATGCGGTAAAGGGTTAAAGTAAGTTACAGCATAAGTATAATCAGCCTATAATGTTCCCACTGCTGGGACACAGGCCTCCTCTCAGTGAAAGGGAGTGGGCCGTAATCCACCACGCGGGCCCAGTGCGGGTAGGTAGATGTCACATGCCTTTGAATATTTGGGTTCTAGGACATGCCGGTTTCCTGACGATGTTTTCTTTCACCATTTATTACCTTAATATGAATGATATCAATGTGACTAAGCAAAAAATGTAAAAAAGATCTCTTCATTGTTCGTTGCACAATTAAATTTCACCATAATCATAATGTTTGCGAAATTTTGATAACATTAATTAACGTGACAGTGTTAGATGCAATTAAAATCTCCGCATAACGTGTTGTTGGTCGGAATTACGCTCGTCACGGCCGCCGTAATTACGCGTTTACGGCTCAATTTACGCGCGATAGCGTTTGCCGGTTGATTGACTTTATGAGGCTTTTACTTATATTCCGGGTGGCAGTCACCGATAGGACGGAAGTCTACGTATTACGTCAGAAATGGCTACGACCGCAAAATGATATGAAGACTTCGCAATCTAGGTCGGCTTCCAGTTTCACCGGATGCAGCTGAATACTGTATTTTACATGGAGCGTCTGCTTATCTGACCTTCACAGTCACAGCCCAGTTACTGTGTAACACGATACCCCTTGGTAAGACTGGTTGTCAGACTTTTGGGCTTCTAACAACGATCTACGAATGACAAGGAAATCAGCGAAGACGGGACGCTTGACCGACCTTAGTTATCGAAATACTTACAGAGACACAACTACCAAGGAATTAATTGAACGACCAAAACGTATTACACCCACCTTTAATAACCAAACCAATAACATTAATTTTCCCGAACCACTTAGCTCTATTGGACACCCCAATTTGACACCGCTACCGGCCTCGAATTGAGCCGTCAAAACCAAGTGACAAATTATAGCAATCCTAGAAGACGCAAAAACTAAATGCCACCGTTCCAATTACTTAAGCATTGATTGTATACTAGAAACACATTGTTAGCATGACGTACACACACATCGCGCCAAGTCGAACACGATATAAAAAGAACTATTCTCAATTTGAGGGTTAATAAACTTGAGTTTTTTACGCGCGTGTGATATTTTGAGGTAGGCCCTGGACGATATTTTTTATGTATCCCGCTAGATTTTTCATTCAAGGGTATCCATTAAAACATATGATTTCAAAGGGAGGGCGTAAGTAGTTGTTATTTACGCCTACCTATTAAAATTGTCATTTGCTGATAGTTTTCTTCTCTCTATTTTATTCAGAACGTTCATTGAAATAATTAAACGACCTTTAGTGGATAGATCGCTCAGTTTATATGTTCGAGCCTTCTGCGTCACAGAAATTGATGAGTCTCTTCTTTTTCAGCTTGTCTATAAAATCAGGATTCATAATCTAATCTAAATCTAATCCGATTTTCAAAATCAAAAGTCATTTATTCAAACGAGGCTGAGAAACAGCACTTTTTCGTCAAAATTAGGTAGATAAGACAGTTCCTCAAAACGCCCGCTCTTGCTGCCGAAAGTACCCACTGACCTGATTACAAAATTCTTTTACTAATAGAATGCTACATTACTGCAGAGTGCCATAGGATATGTTTTATACACAGTCAGCGCAATGTGTCACATCCATTCTTCCGTCACCTTATCATTCATTCTCTTTTCATTCATATCCGATCTTTTCGATACGATCAGCTGCAAAAACCCAAGCCTCACGATTTCACGCGCGCGCGTGCTACGTCTTGGCCAAAATGTATGGAACGGCCATATTGGCTATTTATAGTTTAATGGAACGTCTGTGAACTTTTATTGCATTACATAACATTAAAGACCGGTGAATAATTTCTAACCAAAAGCCCATAGGATTGTCTGTGCGACGGCCGCTAAACGGCCAAGTCGTACATTTTGACCAAGATGTAAGGTTTCTAGAGTTAAGCCTTGTAGAGTTAGGGGCTTGGCACTACATTAGATCTTATTATTTTTTAACGGTGAAAGCTTTATGTGAGCAAACTATTTTACATGAAACGTTTATGGTGGGATCATTCTTTCCTTCATATTTTTCATTCTCTTTGCCTTCATAGGTAGCTTAGCTGTTTCCAACCCTCGCGTTACCATGTAAAATTATATCGCCGCTAAACTAGTGAAGCTGAACCGCGCAAGGCAGCGAACCTTGAAATCGAGTAAAGAGCATTATCCAATTATTGGATTGGATCGGATTTGGAGCCACGACAAGTTAATCTGCAGTCAACGCCTTCAGCTTAGTAAAACTATTGCTGTGGTGAATTTTGTGGACCTGTTTATTATTCGAATCGCGTGGAAGAATAGAAGTTAGCTTTTAGCCTTGGTTGGATTGGATTAACCTGTCATCAATGAAATGAAAGTATAAAATCATTTTACGCTTTAATATACAACACTATTTTTAGTATATTGCAAACCTGAATATACATAGTTTGTTCAGAATAAGTAACTGAATCGATTCCAATAATTTTTCACCATGTTATATTTTGTCCCAAAAATATTTAAAAAAGGTAACAAGTTGGACACCGAACGACACTAAGTACATATCCGCAATCATATGCGCACAACACAGGTCACAGCCGGTCGGCCGGCGATGCGTGTTAAGTGGTACCAACTTTTGTATGGACAAGCAAGTAACATAACAAGCTTATAACTTTGTGATTTTTCATGATACAGTTTTGAAATTTTGTACATAGATTCTTTACATAAAAGTAATAGACACGTGTCACGGGTTTCGCATATACTAAAAATAATGTTGTATATAGGATAAGTTTTTAACCAGTGCGCAAACCGTAACCATGAATGCATTAGATTCTAGACCCATCCGAGATATATTAACATTTTTTTTTATAACCGGTGATATATTTCTACGCTTAGAATCATATGCTAAATTCATGGTTATAGTTTGCGCACTGGTTAAAAATTTATTCTACATATATTGTCATCAGAAGAACTCGCTTGTGGAAAATATACATATTATGAATCAGATTAAGTGCTTGACAAATTGTCAATCAATCACAACGTATGATATTTACCACATTATAAGGATGCTATATTGAATAACACGTTAGTATAATTGACAGTAATAATCATAATTCAATAAAGATTGGCAGGATTATAATGAGTTTAAAGTTAACTAATTATAATTATGTAATGTCAAATCAGAATTTTACAAACGATTGAACAAACGTTAAATAGAACTGTCGTACACGCATACGCGCCAAGTCGGTCAATCCTTCTCTAGAACGCATTGTCAAAAGGTTATTGAACTCGAAAACTTTAGCATTCGAGGCCGCCATTTTTAATTCGATTCTCGGAATCGTTGGCTTTATTGTTCAAATTAAATTATCGGCCTGCAGGCGGAAATTTAACTAATCAAGTTATTTGCTACACAAAAACTATTGGATAGCTATAATGGAAAATATTCAATCTTTTAAATTGTATTGCCAATTTTTGGTTGATTGTTACAAAGATTTAACATTTTGCTCTTAACCCATATTCAATAGATCAGCAACTATTTGCATTAAAGTATACTAACAGTTATCTTTAAAATCAACATGCTACTTGAAGAGGTGTTTATTGTTTTATAGATCAATCTTCTCGCAACTGAACGAGCATTGCTGAACTGTAAAAGCTATTGCTGTTGCAAGTGTGTTGTGCAATCACCTACATTGTAATGACGACCACAGTCTGCTCAACTCTTCATAGAATGATGTATTAGAAGTTCCTGTACAAGTAACAAACCTAAATAATGGCGCACCCACTGACTATCTTGGATATTCAGAACACGACCTCTGCCTGGAAGCAGCCTGGCAAACATTTTTACATACATACTATAAATACATATAAATAAATAATTAAATAAACGCGTCAAAAGATAGTCGCGTTTCTGTTTCGTTTTCTGACACACAATGATGCACTTGGCTTGATTGTCATGGAAACGCTATTTAATAATGTGAGAGCTCACTTTTCACAGCAATTTTCCGCGTAACCAAGTACGATTAGAGCAAATCTACCGACTTACCAAAGATGTAAGTCGGTAGATTTTTGTTCTCACCGTACTTTACGGCAGCGGGGTTTGACTTAATGTCAAGTACAGCGGTGCGATTCTGTAACCGTCTCACCGTGAAAGCTTGGGTGAAGTGAGCGTGGAGTGAGCTGTCATTCGCTAGGGATTGACACTATTAAGTGCTCACTTCGATTATGATTTCACGGTGAGATTTTTACAGAATCGACCGGCAGATGTAAACGACACATTTTCATGACGGCTGTAATAATATGAAGGGACCGCTTTTCTAGGAAACCAAAGCTTTATACAATGACCACTTCTAAGAAATATCCCGACACGCACCTTGATTGATCGAAGTTTAGTCCCACACACTACCCTCTCACCGTGAAATAAAGTCAAAACTTAGTTATCGAAATGTCAATTTTCGAACCTCACCCCATCTTACTTGATACGGTCGGATATTAGACGTAAGGAAGGGTTACATAATAAGTTTTACGCCGCAATCTGGGTGCTGGGTAGACTGGCTAGTGGGATCGATCCTAGAATGCAATATTAATCAGGCCTCCGTTCAACTCGATTGGGTTTACGTCCATCTCAAAGTTTGGCACTGGGATATTATTACGGTTTGCTCTGTATTCATAATTAAATTTTAAAGGATTCTATGAAGTATGTTTTCATATTTGGTACCAATAGAATTTCATAACCAAGTGGTTTGGAATGTCGACTTACATAGTATTTCGTACAATTTAATTTTTTTCTTAAGTTATTTAAATATTGCATGATTATGGAATAACAAGCAGCTTTAATAATTTAAAATAAGTATTCACTACGCAGCCTATTTGTTTATTTATTTTATTCAATAACACATGCACTTGTTTTTGTATTCTTCATCGGAAACTTACCAGGCATACTCTTAACTAATTTATTAACTAAATATCGTGACAATTAGTCCAAAAAAATAAATAAAACACCAACTAACAAGAAACGCTTCGTTCAAAGTATTTATTAATAAACACGTAATCGTGCGCATACCTTCTTTGAAGCACTGATCAAAGCGATCTCGACTGCTAATGTAGCACCACTTAAAACATTGTATTTTAATTACGTCTTAAATGTATTGATAACTTCGTAATTGAAATAGCCACCTAACTACCACCTATCCCCTACCTACCACTTATCCCCCATCTACCACCTATCCCCAACCTACCACCTATCCCCAACCTACCACCTATCCCAAACCTATTACCTATTCCCACCTACCATATATCCCCACCTACCACCTATCCCCCACCTACCATCTAAGCCACCTACCACGTACCTACTTACCTACCCTAGCTGTATACCTACTTGGTGTATTAGTTATGGATTTCAAGACGAATTTATGATTAATAAACGTACAATAATACGCTTAATAAAACAAACAAATTAAAAAAAATTGCTGCTGTACTCCCCTAAAGAGTTTTCGTATCATTTGCCAAATGTTTAAGTGTGCCTTTTATTTGGGGGAGCGCCTGTTACCATTGACCGGGTACAACTTAAGACAATGGGATGCCCAATCACTGGAACCGGTCAAGGAATCAGTGGAAACCAGACATAAAAAAATGTATGTCCTTAGGGCCAGTGTCATTTTATCAGCGATGAGGATGATGAAAAACTCAAACTGCCGCTACCGGAAACAGCTTGTCTGGTTGAAAGTCGTTGAAGAAAAAAGAAACGCCTTGAAAGCGATTGCCACTTGTCTAGGCTTTCTTATCATTTTTATGTTAAAGACATGAGTCCTTACGATCTAAAATTAGATAAAAAAAAATGAACGTTTACGAATTCTGAATAAACGCATAATTTAAAGGCCATCAAATAACCAATATGGCGCCACCTGGCATCAAATAAAACCCAACAGGAAATTATTCCCTCCAATATTGCCAACTTCCAATTACCGTTGGAAATTCTAATATGAAAACATGAGAAAATTATGGATTCTCACGTCGGTACGTTGTAATGCAATTAATACGCAGTTTCCGCTAGCTCGGCCATAAACTCCTTAGCAATTTCGTCTCAACCAGGAAGTGGTCTTAAATAGAATTGTGCTATCGTCACCTCCATTTTGCCTTAATGGCTGAGAAACTGGGTTTAGTGTTTAAAACACATTAGTCACAGGTATTCTACCTGTGAATTTTGGACTAATTTGATAGCGAATCTGTATGAATTGGAGGACTTTCGCTGATTATTTTCTTGTGGTTTTCGCACCGCATAACCCACTGCTGGGACACAGGCCTCCTCATTCGAGGGGAATGGGCTGTAATCCACCACGCGGACCCAGTGCGTGTTGGTAGATATCACATGTCTTATAAAATTTGTGTTCTAGGACATGCCAGTTTCCTCACGATGTCCTTTACCGTTTTAGAACAAAATTTGTTAGAAATAGAGAAGAGACTCATTCAACCCTTACGTGTTTTTAAATGGTTTTATGTCTCTAGGGTATTTTAGAGGATCGAAGGCCTTCCAGTTGGACATAATTTTGCGATCACTAATCATTCTGTTTTGTTACCAAACAAAACAGAATATTACAATATACTCGTTAAATAAAGCAATCAAAAGATGGGCAATCTTTAGTCAACTATCCTGAGTGTCCTGCATCCTAATTGCGTAACACACTATTACTCTCAATTTGAATCATTTTGAAGCATATTGCTAATCCATTGCTCCATATGTTCGAAAAATGTGTCTTTTCAACAACGTAAATAACGCAATGAATGTTGTTGAACTGTCAAAATGAAACCCATTGCTACTGATAGTGTGTTACGCAATTAGCCTGCTGATCTCAGACAGGACAGGTAGCACAACCTACCAATGCCTGAGGTCGATAAACGTTATAGATCTCGATCTTAGGATCAGTGTAAAGAATTAGCTGTATCAGAGTCTCGACCTTATAATTGGAAACTGTGTAACGGATCGAAATAATCACGGATCGAACTTATTCAATTAGAAATCAATCAGATACGTATCGTGTCCAGTTATTATGTCATGACCTTATAAGGTACGGGCAATTTAAATTATCGTTAAGCTTCCTAATACCTAAGAGATCCTTACATGGGCAGATATTATAGTTTAAGTATGTCTAATGTAAAGCTTTGATGTTATTACTCAACAGATATAAAATTAAAAACTTAGCGGAAATATTACAGTAATTTGGCAAGCAAAAACGTAAAATTGGCACATACATACCACCTCTGTCTATTCTTCTTAGTAATAAAGCGTCTGCCCCTTTGGTCTAGTCGTCGCAAGCGGTACTGCCGAGCATAAAGGCCTGGGTGCGATACCCCGGTCGGGCAGTTTTATTGTGTTTTTCATCAGAAATTTCTCGGTAGCAGCTTGGAGTTTGGATTGTAACAATAGGCTTGGCTCCTATTACACGGGACTTAAGTACGACTGGAGAAATATGGGTGGTTCTTATAGTACACAATTTCTCCAACCCCCGAAGGCTTAGGCAGAGTTTTACCTATTACACCTCTGTCTAATTCTGCAGGGATTACACGCGTGATACTACAAATAAAGCATAATACTCTACAAACTACCTATAACAACGCGGTATCTAACAAACAAGTGTCTCTTCAGACTAATGAATAATTAATCGATAATCATAAAACAATTAAGTATTGTTAGAACATGACATTGGCAATGACTCGCGTCTCGCATTCAAGTCACGAGAACCAATAAATTGTGATCAGGAAGGGAGACGTGTAAATAAATCTAATTGTCTAGTATGTGTAGGACATATTAAATGTTCATTAATTTGGGTATCCTGCCGTTTGGTGAGATCTCAGAGTAATGAATAAACAGAATGTCTATTAATGTCACTTGCGGAATTTTCGGGTGCTGCAGCAAATAATATCCTGCGTTGTTAGTTCACAGCTAAACTCGGTTCTCTCTGTCGTGTTGGTGTCTGAGATTCTATGAATCAGCAGCAGGCAGTTGCGACCTCAACAGCGACAGAAACAACATACGTTGATCATCAATCAACGCAACGATAATATTTGCAACTAGCTGCGCCTCGCGATTTCACCCGCATAAGTCTCGATCCCGTAGGAATATCGGGATAAAATATATTCTATGTGTTGATCCTGGTTATAAACTATCTGTGTGCCAAATTTCATAAAAATTCGTCCAGCAGTTTGAGCGTGAAAAAGTAACAAACATAGACACACACACTCACAAACTTTCGTCTTTATAATACATATTAGTGTGATTAAGAAACCTCAAAAGACATCTACAACCCGCACTGGGCCCACGTGGTGGATTACAGCCCACACCCTCTCGAAGAAAGGAGGCCAGTGTATATGTGTGTGTGTGTGTTGTGGGAATATGAAAGGCTGATTATGAAACCTCATACACAAAGATCAAATGTTAAGCAGTAATTGGACCCATTTTTGCAAACAGGAACCAACCCACAGCCAACCTGCTGTGGGTTGGTTCTTGTTTGCAAAAATGGGTCCAATTATCAACCAACTCAGTAATTTGATAATGACGAGAAGGGTCAGTCTGGACATCTTCGTAGCGACGCGATCTACAGACGCCAGCACATCAAGCTACCCGAAACTGTCAAATTTTCCCAATTGACTTTGATCCTTATGCTTTAGCGATAAAGTTGAAAATCTATTAAAGAAATTTGACAAATTGTAGTAGCATGATGTGCTGGCGTCTGTACAAGACTTATAGAAAGTTCCGAATTGGTCGCTGGTACTACCGTTTCGCTTGTGTGTGGAGTTTGGAAGTTGGTGGTATGATACCCCCGTGACTCGGAAAGCACATCAAGCCGTTGGTCCTGCGCCTGATCTCTCTCCGGTCGTGTCGGATTACCGTCCCATCGGACTATGAGAGTGAGGGAAGAGGGAGTGCACCTGTGTCTGCGCGCACACTTGTGCACTATAATATCTCCCGCGCCGAAGTCGAGTCTCCGTTAAGATTGGCCGCCGTAGCCGAAATCAGGTCTGGAGGACTTTGTTTATCGCTTGTAACAGGCTCTCCATGCAATATCTACTCTTTGGCAAAAAGGGGCATCGATGCTTTGGTCGATGATTGATTACAGCGGATGCGATAGACGACGTACTGGGTTTAGGTAATATTGGATGGAAGGGCTGAATGCTAGACTGATTAACGATCGGATATTAGCAATCAATCGAGTGAACTTATTTATGATTGGCGATTGGCAGAGGATCCTAAAATTGTAATTTATAAAATTGTGTGCTTTGTGAGGTTAGAAAGAAGCTAGAAAATAACGAGGTATGCAAATTAAAAGATATTTTTGTTAATCAATATCGAAAATAACTAGGTCTTCGAAGTGAAGCTTAGATATCAAAGTTCATACTAGTGAAAAAAATTAGCCAGTCAGCATGTTTGAAGCGGAGTTGACCGCCTAGGGTGCGCCCATCGTTAGTGACATAATGGACGTAGAAGCCTCCAAATTATGTTAAATGGCAATATTATTTAAATCAATTACAAGTTAAGTATTAAATTATTAACAACTGCTTAATTGTGAAACATGCAAATCTTCTTAATTAAGTCAATAGAAAAATTAATTATTAAAATTGGTGTCCTATTTTGGTATGGCGCCATTCTGATAACGTCACGTCACACTGTGTTGACTTTAAATAGTGTCACGCAGTATATTGTATCGAACCTAATTTATATGACATTTATGACTGTTCGAATGAACGGTATCGACTTGCTTGTTGCTTCACAGGATCTCTGTTTTATTGATTTTTATTATCAAACACATAGACAGATTTCAAACTTTTTGATCAAACACATTTAAATACTAAACTCACGCATTTCTCCATTACGAGACAGAAACTACAGAACGCTATGTGCTACGATGTTTAATACAAACGTGTAACGTAATGTGAAAATAGTTTGATCAGAATAACAAGCAGAATTAATGGAACCACTTTTTAATATAGGTTCACATTTTTCAAAAAATCTTCATTAAAAACGTTGCAGTGTCTATTTATTAATAGGTCAAGGAACCCAATGTCAGCGCGACGCAGCGGCCCGGTGACGACTCCTCCCTCGGTAAAGCGTCGTCGCAGATGCAAGAAATGATCAAAATGGCCAGTAAAATTAAACAGCACATAAAACCTTTACAAATTTTTAAATGACTTATTTTCTCTCTGAAATAGGTCAATTGAATTGAAAATCAGTTGGGGTGTCTGAGGTTTTGCGCATTTAACGTTACACGTTACACGTTATATGTATACTCCTATTAGTTTTTTTATGTTCATACACCAGGGAGGTAATTGCGTAACACACTCTCAGTAGCAATGGGTTTCATTTTGACAGTTCAACAACTGCGTTATTTACGTTGTTGAGCAGACAAATTTTTCAACCATATGAAGCATGATTCAGATTGCGTTTGACTGTGTTTTATGCAATTAGGGTGCTGAGTAAAATAATCCTTCTAAAGAAAACATTAATGCTCTGGAAAGATAATTTACATCAGCACTTTGAATACCGATTGTGGATAACAAAAAGCGCGCGTGAAAATTCGGTGCTATGATCATAAATTAACGGTCAATCAATAAGCAACAATAAACTTCGATTAGTATCCAAATCTAAGCCCATTAGTATTCAAAGGCGGACATTATTAAGGTCGCTATTGAATGCCATGAGTTTGACCTTAGACGCTAAATGAAGACAGATAGAAGCCATTGCTAAACCATATTGATTATTATTAATCAATTTATAGTTCCATGGAAGCCTTCTGAACCTAGTTTTTCATTTGTTTCTTAGATAGATTATTCCTTCACACAACATAATTGCGAATCAGCAAATAACCGTGCTCAAGCCAAGTATAATCAGCTTATCCCCATTGCTCCATTATTCCCATTGCTGGGACACAGGCCTCCTCTCGGTGAGGGGAAGTGGGCCGTAATCCACCACGCGGGCCCAGTGCGGGTTAATGGATGTCACATATCTAAGAATGTTTCGTTCTAGGACATTCCGGTTTCCTCACGATGTTTTCCTTCGCCGTTTTGAGAGCATTGGTAATGAAAATAATTCACACAAAATAAAGCGTCTGTCTGGGTTCGGACGTACGACCCAAATCATTCTCAAAATTTTTAAAGGAACAGCCAAATATGCATCTACAAAACTGCCTACATCTTTAGTAATACACAGATCTGCAGGGTAATTGCGTAACACACTATCAGTAGCAATGGGTTTCATTTTGACAGTTCAACAACATTCATTGTGTTATTTACGTTGTTGAGCAGACACATTTTTCGAACATATGGAGCAATGGATTAGCAATATGCTTCAAAATCATTCAAATTGAGAGGAATAGTGTGATACGCAATTAGGGTGCCGACCACCCAATCATTTAACCTATCCACACCAATCAACAATTAATTTAAGGTATCCCGCCGTATCAATTACTGTAACCACAGAGCATAGTGATCATTAGACAGACGCGAAAACGACAGACTACAGTAGGTATTAAGTTATAGCATACTGTCACATGGAAACTAAGTATCGGTAGGTGAATAGTCTGTTCCAAAAGTAGAGAATTAGCTTATGAAAGTGCGAACAAACCCTCGAGGGTAAAAATGATTTTCGGTGTGATTTCGGCCTCATTTCGTCGTGTTTTTGGTGTGTGTCGGCGTATTTTCTGTCTATTTTCGGCGTGTTTTCGGCGTGTCGGCGTGTTTTCGGCGTTTTGTTCACTACCTCGGCCTGTATTCGGCATATTTTCGGCCCGTATTTTTTACCAGAGCTGTTCAGGGTAAATTGAGTAATTCATCAACTCGTCCTACATGTCTACGGCCCATATAGGACGACTTACAGAAAATCAAAATAAATAATATTTTAACTCTGCAACTAACTAACGTCCCACGTTACTATCAAAATGAGAAAAGGTGCAATCAGTAGCAAATGTGTTAGTGTTAAAAAAATAGTGTTGGTGGGAAATGATAAAAAACAATGTGTTATAAAATATTTTATAACACATTTGCTCGTAAAAGGTCTCTTACTGCACCAATTTCAATATCGTAATGTATCTCATTACGTACTTGTGCGTAATTGTAATGTAAAGCGCACGGTTTATCAAGATGCTCCGTCTAAAACGAACGGTACTTTTTTAAATCTTAGCATAGAGTTTTTATGTCAGAAAAGTGGTCAACATTTTATGAATAAAATTAACTTTGGGAGTTAAAATATAATAAATAAACATTTAATTCTTTAATTTAATTAATTTTGACAATTAATTAAAACCATTTATCTGTAACAAAAACACAAAAGTATTAATTTACTTTATTAGTAATACTGGCTGTTTTTTGTGCCTTTGCCATAAACAAAAGACGCTGATGCGCGCGCATCGCTAATTAATAACTGTTTAAACAAGTAATTAAAGATTTATTCGTTTAAGAAAGTCCGAGTTCTATTTATTTCCTCACAAATGTGTTATAAAACGTCGTATGACATACGTGCGGTTTGATAATTACAGCCTCTGCTTTCTTATAGCCCTCACCTACGGCTCGGGCTAGCAATATCGCCTCAGCTGTAATTTTCAACTTACCGCACTTATATCATAATGTACTATAATCATCACGACATTGTCACATATAAACAGAAAAGATTAAATCATCACAAATTTTTCACCCATTATTAACAACCGAGGGAGAAAAGAAAAAAAAAAATGAAAAGAAAAGATTGAAAAAAAGATTTTTTTTTTTAATTTCAAACTACTTACTTACTGTTACTGTTAGCCTGCATCACCCCACTGCTGGGCAAAGTCCTCTCCCCATAACTTCCAGCTCTTCAATTTTTTTTGTTAATAAGACTATTCATTTTTAATTGGAAAATCATCGACAAAAATTGAGCTTACAAAATTAAGTCACATGAAAAATATCTTTAAGGGCTGATTTTTCAATCGACAGATAAAATTTTTATTCGTGGAATAAATGTGACGTCTGACAGATTTTGTATGGAAGAGCTGTCAAAAATTCAAAATTATTCCTCGGATAAAATTATCTGGCGTTGGATAAATCAGCACTAAGGTGATTAAAATTAGAATTTTGGGTATTCAAATAATAATAATAAAGATTTATTTCTCACCACAATATAAGTTACATTTACATAGTATAATCTATAAAGAAAGCAATGCATAACTACAGTTTAACAATTATTAAATTGTCGGATACTGGTGCCTAAGCTGGACGTAATGCCTGTATCTCAGGACACCAGCCGGTCGATTCTGTAAAAATCTCACGTGAAATCATAAGTGAAGTGAGCACTTAATAGTGTTAATCCCTAGCGAATGAGAGCTCACTCCACGCTCACTTCACCCAAGCTTTCACGGTGAGATGGTTACAGAATCGCACGGCAGGACTCCCTCTCATTCGGAGATAGTTACATTTTATGGATGATTATGTACTCTCACATTATTAAATGCGTTAGTTACTTACAACAGAGGATGTTTACAATAAAATGATTCAATTCAGTGTTAGTATGAATGAATATGAGTTGTGAATGAGTTTATGTGTGTGATGGTATGTGATGGTGTGTGTCTGTGTATAAGAGTGAATATGACTGAGATTAGGAAAATTATGCACTCAAGTTTTAAGTAGCATTTGGCACAGGTACGGTTTCTGATTCATTTGTTTATATTGTTATGACTATATTTATTTTTGAACAGGCCATAGTTGATAGTACCTAGGTAGATAGTATACTATCTATGTATAGTTAGCAGGTTCACAAAAGCATACGCTAGCATGGGAAGCTCATTACCGAGTTCAGTCGCATGCATAATTAATGGTGCCATAAAACTGTACCGTCCTATCGATTCCTAGTATTTAGGAGTAGGTAGCAGTCTGTTTGTATGCTTAGGTTAATTTGGTGTAATGACAGACTCAGTCTATTTGACTATACGTAACATAGTCCTTTTCGTATAGGATCAATACCTAAAATATAAAAAGATAGGGCTTAGGTACAGGTGTCCCGTACACGTATGTATACATATTTCGCAAGTAATAATTAAGTGTGCGTACACACGAGCGACACGCGTCGAAGACAGAGGCAACTGCAGCCGCCGATAACATGCCGCTCGTGTATTTGAGAATCGCACTCAAATACTCGAGCGACACGTTGTTGACGTAAGACGCCAACACGTGTCGACGGATGCAGTAGCCTCTGCAGTCAACATGTGTGTATGTGCACTAAGTTCCATCTAATAGGGGGCAAGCCTATTGACACCGACCGTTTCAAATACAGACCCCGGACTGCTACTGAGAAATTCTATATTGGAAAACCCATTGACATTTTGCGCGACCTGCGAATTGAACCCAGGATCTCATGCCCAACAGTAGCGCTTGCGACCACTCTATCAACAAGGCATTACGATCATCGCTTTCCGAAATCGTAGTATGATAACCAAAGAAATTCTATATTTATTAATATGTACAGACGCCAGCACATCAAGTTACCCGAAACTGTCAGATTTTCCCAATCAACTTTGAACCTTATGCTTTAGCGATAAAGTTGAAAATCTATTAAAGAAATCTGACAGATTGTAGTAGCTTGATGTGCTGGCGTCTGTACTACATATACAAGTTGTAACTTAAATAACGCACAACCTCTTAATCATTCATTGTACTCATCATTATGAACAACTTTTACTATGAGACCAAACCTGAAATCGCGAAAAAAAAATCAGTTGTTCCCTACATTTGTATAACTCGTCAAAATGTAGGGAACAGCTATTTTTTTTCGCGATTTCATGTTTGGTTCCATAGTAAAAGTTGTTTATTATGATGAGTACAATGACCCCTTATGAGGTTGTGCGTTAATTCCGGGACACGTTGTATAGTGAAAAATTTGTGAGTCCTACGCGGTGGCTCATGGGCTCAAATATAACGCGAAAAAGAGTGAAATAATGATTTTCAGGCCGGACAACAAACGATACACATTTGTTCCGAATTTCACTCAAGTGGTACAGCTCTAAACAAAGTCGAGCAATTTAAGTATTTGGGCCACTGGGTCACCGAGGACCTTAAGGACAGTGTGGATATCGAAAGGGAGCACAGAGCGCTGTCTGTCCGATGCAACATGTTGGCCCGCAGGTTTTCACGGTGCACGGGGACTGTCAAAGTTGCGCTTTTTCACAGGCTGCAGGTGTAAAAGGACTGACAGTACGCTTTACGTACTGTCAGTCCTTTTACACCTGCAGCCTGTGGGTTAACTATACACAGCGGACATACAGCGATCTGCGCGTTCAATACAATAGCGCGTTCCGGGTGCTGATGGGGCTGCCGCGCTACTGCAGCGCCTCCGCGATGTTCGCGGCGGCTGACACAGACGGCTTTGCGGCCATCATGCGCAAACGGTGCGCATCTATCATGCGCCGCACGCGCGACAGTCCCAACACCATCCTGCGCGCGCTGGCGGTGGGACTCTCCGATACTGGCTCGCTGGATACGGCTGCACGCAGTCGTTTAGTGATTTGCCACCATCATCGGGAAGTCCACCCGGAGCTGCCACTATTTTCACTATTTTTTATTTAATTTTTTATTTGCCATTATTTTATTAACATTAGTTTGTAAGCTCGCAATTTTACTAACAAATATGGATGTAATCTCAGGATGAATCTGAATGAAATGATTTATTATTATTATTATAGTTACCGACATAGCTTGCAGAGTCAACCAACTGAAGTGGCAGTGGGCTGGCCATGTCTGTCGAAGGACCGATAGCCGGTGGAGCAGACGAGTCCTGGAGTGGAGACCGGATATCGGCAAGCGTAGTTTGGGACGCCCCCCAGCTAAATGGACGGACGACCTAAAGAAGGTGGCTGGGGTAGACTGTATGCGGAAGGCGGAGGACAGGGTGTTGTGGCGCAGTGTAGGAGAGGCCTATGTCCAGAAGTGGACTGCGATAGGCTGAATTGATTGACTCGTAAACAGTAGAGGAAGACTAAGGAAACGATGGATGGACTGTCTGAATAAAATATGGTTAAAAAGGGCGCGACAACCTCGATGACGACTGACATAGAAGTGTGGAAGAAAAAGACATACGCCGACCCTAAATAAATTGGGAAAAGGGCAGGAGAATGATCTGTCGTAGATAACCTAGTAATCGTCATCCGTCGGAAACACGTCCCAATAAATAACCATTGAATCTTATTTAGATAGTGTTCGATCATTGTTATCTTGTTATCTAATATCGAGATGTTCCACAACATTCCGCTTTTATCTCGTCGAAGATCCAACTGGAACTGTGACCACGGTTTTCTCACCGTACACGTTTATAGGGTCCTTAAACACGGCCTGTTGACACCTGGGGTACCGTCGACAGAAGTAATTTGTTGAGGAATACTTAAGCACGGGGTGACCTTACCAATCAGTTTAATTCGTGATCCTGGTTTGTAGTGATGACAAATTGGTCTTATACAGGTGAGTATACACTAGAGCATTTTCTCGAGCATTTCCATGTGAGTAATGTAACGTTCTTACGAATGATACAATACAGGCAAAAGTTCAGTTTCCAAAAGTATTTCCATATAATGTAACGTTCCGGCGAATGCTCGACGCTGCGTTCGACGTAATGCTCACGGCGAGTGAGCATTTACCTGTAACATTTCTTTAGACGTTGCGTTCATTGTTGATGATGTTGCTGTTGTTGTTCTTGATGTTGATGTTGTTGTTCTTGCGTTCGCGCCTTTGCTCGATAAAATGTTACACCAATATGCACATTGGTTTTTAAAATGAGATTGTAACAAAACATCGAGCCTCGAGTTCGACGTGCGGTTCGATAAAATATAAAAACGGCGAATGATCGATGTTCTGTTACAAGTAAATGCTCAAGCCTATACTCACATTACGGTGATAGTGTAATGCTATTTTGACACAAAATATCCGTCACATTGGATCTGATCAACTCAAAATGATTCGTCCCAATCAAACAAACCAAAATGATTTGTTTCATACGCGGATTGAACTGATGCCAGATGATCATTTAAGGTCCTCTTAAAACAAGAAATTTTTCAACATTGCGCAAACTTAATTACTGTTCTGAAGTTATAAAACAATTAATCACATAAAAAAATATAGTCGCACAAAAAGTTTGAACAATGGCCGATAATTAATGCTAATGAGTTCTTGGACAAATCTCCAAATGAAAATACGTCTCATTTGAGAAAATCAAGTTTGAGGTTTAAAAAGTCGTCACGTTTCGGAGTCAACAATTCCTAACACGAAATTACACTTTAAACAGCATAAGCTTCAAATCGAAGAAACGTTCGAAAACAACAGAGCATCTATACAAACAAATACAATTGAAGTGCCTGTTTGTAATTTCAAAATAACAGCTTTTTACTAAATGCACATAAAAGAAAGTTCATACGAAAAAAAAAAAGTGTCCGTCTGTCTGTTTGTTTGTTCCGGCTAGTCTCTAAAACAGCTGGACCGATTTTGACGAGACTTTCACTGGCAGATAGCTGATAGTATAAGGATTAACCGAGAAAAATTAGTAAAGAGACACATTACTGATTATCGACATCCCACTGTGGTTCCGCCATAGGTCATTAATCCATAAAACTCATATTCGAATTTCCAGAAACAAGTTACATATTTCGATAGACCATTAAACGAGCTATCCGGTGATATAAATATGTCACCTATTTGTTTTAATTATCACTTACTTTTTGACCTCGGAAGTGAACGCATCGTTACGTTACACTCGCTGTTATCGGTGACTCATCATTAAAGTATTTGGTTACAAGTGAATTCTCGGAATTCTTTTGTTTGTGTTGTTGTTTTGTGCGATGGAAATTCAAGAGCAAGGTATGTTTGTCACATTTGATTGTATTTTGAATAAATTGTCAGTATAATATTTGTACTATTTACGTGCTACGCCATACATAATTTATTGTATGTTTTTTCTAATATAATAACTTTGGTTAGAGCTACAAAATTTTACAAGATTTTGCAAACATTCGCAACTATCTTAAATTGTAGTTGAGACTGTATATTTTAAAAATATTACACTTTGATTTGCGCCATTCTGCGCCGACGGCTGCTATAAAGGGCCTACGCCTGCGTAGACACAATCGTAGCAAGGTCTACGAAATTTGCAACTAATTTCAAACTTTTCTTTCGGGTACTTTGATCAAGTGTTACTTCACAAGGATGTATATCTTTGAGATTTGGAGTACTATGAGTGGAAAAGCAACCAAAAAACACCAAGCTATATTAGAAGTTTTCTCATCATTCAGTGATCTCAAAAATATAGACTTTAAGGATTTAGATGATCGTATACTGTGTTTATGTAAAAGTCTTTATTATTATTGGAATCAAGTAGGTAGGAGTAAATCAAAGTTATTACTTAAGTATTCTGATTGGCTGAAAGACATTGAATGTATTGAGTTAAGAAGGAGCGTTGAGCAACGTGTTCATGAAGAAATTCAACCAGAAGCGGGGCCATCTCGCGGGCGTCCAAAAAAAGATTTTTCCAGCTTAGTCAGAGATCAAAACGTAGACGATTGAGACAGCTATCTCAAGTGGCCAACAACAAACATTTTAAAGCTTTCAGACGAGATCACACTCGAAAAATGTCGAGAGAACTTACAAAATCAGATTTACTTAACATACTTTTACTTAGCTCAGATCCTTATATTACTGGCCTTCCGAAACATCCCCGTAAGAAAAAGAGCGCAATGTCAAAACAAATTTTAGATTTATTGCAAGTCTAGCTAATTTTAAATCTGTTATGTAAGTTCTAATTTTAAGTCGATTTCATGTAAAATATTTTTTGATTTTCATTTTTATTTTTTCATTTATCTATTTAGTTGTGTCTTTTTGACACATAGAGAATACACCCCAACATGAAGAGTTTTGATTTATTGTCAAAAACGCTTCAGAACGGGGGACAAGCACACTCAATATTTTGATATTTATTTTATTATTCTTTGCGTGTTAACAAATTATCAAATATATATCATTATGTATTAATTTACATATACAGTAATATATTGTGAGTTTTTCCACCACCTCCCACGAAAAAAAAGCATTAAATAAGATTTTCAGTATTAATGACCGCCTTTGTTCGGCGGCGGTACCACTGTGCATCCTCGCGAAGGAAGTCGCGAGCACAGCTACTCGATTATGTATTCTATTGCTTATTGATGACCCGGCAATCCCATCTCACAACCAGCTAAAAATCTCCTCCAGTAAAGAAAACCCTGAACTAATATTCATCCAGTGATATTTGATGTAAGCCTTAGTTAGCGCTTTAAAACCTCAAGATCCAGCCATCCCGGCTGAGGCGGCGATCCGACCTGATCCAGGCTAAGTAGAGCAAAAACTTGAATTTTAACGGAGATTATACTTCAAGCAACGGAACAGGCAAGGGACCTATAGTTGATTTCATAGTTTTAACTATTAGAAAGGCATGGACATTTTTGTTATAGTATTTTAGAGCTATTGGGCAAATCTAAATGAACAGTGGTAGTTACGGCCGCGACATACCGAGTTGTAGGTGGTAGGTTCGAACCCAGGGAGAAGCTTTACATTTGTGTAAATTATTTCATTATTTTTCTCTCAAAACGGTGAAGGAAAACATTGTGAGGAAACCGGCATGTCCTAGAACAAAAATTCGAAGACATTTGACATCTACCAACCCGTACTGGGCCCGCATTGTGGATTAGGTACAGCCCACTCACTGCCTCTCGAAGAGAAGAGACCTGTGTCCCAGCAGTGGGAACATTATAGGCTAATTATACAACGTGTAACGTTAAATGCGCAAAACCTCAGACACCCCAACTGATTTTTAATTCAATTGACCTATTTCACAGAGAAAATAAGTCATTAAAAAAATTGTAAAGGTTTTATGTGCTGTTTTAGTTTTACTGGCCATTCTGATCGTTTCTTGCGTCTGCCACGACGCTTTATCGAAGGAGGAGTCGTCACGGGGCCGCTGCGCCGCGCTGACATTGGCTTGCTTGACCTATTAATAAATAGACACGGCAACGTTTTCAATGAAGATTTTTTTGAAAAATGTGACCTATTATAAAAAGTGGTTCAATTAATTCTGCTCGTTATTCTGATCAAACCATTTTCAGGTTTTGCGCATTTAACGTTACACGTTGTATAAATGAACAGATTTCTGGTCGTAGGTAAACTGCTTGCCAGTCAGATATTGCGTGCTTACGACACACTTGCACAAGATAAACTCTTGGTAAGAAGTTAGATGAATACAAATAGACATCCCACAAAGCGTCATCCACTGCAGTGTGTGGAAGTTTATTGAAAAAGAAGCATAGGTAGGACCTATTTTAAATATAGCAAAACACGGAAGCACACTAAATCGTTGCATATTAAAAGAACATTGCATGTGAGCGTTTTCGCCCCAGTCCCAGACGTCACAAAATCGGACCGTATACAAAAGGAATGTTAACAATAGCGTGATATTTAAAGACTGCACTAAAAAGTACGGTAGCAAATCTGCAACTATTCCTAACTCTAAAGTGAGACTTATTCGCTTACATGGTATCAAAACTTTTTAAGTTAGTTGTTACTCCAAGGGAATTCTATAATCCGCCAACTAGCACTGGGCTCGCGTGGTAGACTACGGTCCACTCCCTCTCACAGAAAGGAGGCCTGTGTCCCAGCAGTGGGAATATTATAGGCATTAAATGGTTAATAATTAAATAATATGATAATAATTAAATAATATGATAATAATTAAATAATATGATAATAATTAAATAATATAATATATTACAATTATGTTATTTTATTTTTTAGGTAAATTCTTAGGCGTACCTTTCTCTTGGTTATTTCAGATAAAATACATGACGTGAAACCACAACAATGTCACCAAAAGAGAAGACTGAGAAATTATTAGCGGAGTCGACATCCTTTTCGTAATCACAACCAAAAAGTACGTCTATACTAGTGCCCCGATCGTGTTTACTTTAAAAACAGCAGGGTAATTGCGTGACACACTATCAGTAGCAATGGGTTTCATTTTGACAGTTCAACAACATTCATTGCGTTATTTACGTTGTTGAGCAGACAGATTTTTACAACATATGGAGCAATGGATCAGCAATATGCTTCAAAGTGATTTAAATTGAGAGTACTTAATAGTGTGTTACGCAATCAGGGTGCTGTATCTGTTTGACATCATGTCATCAAATTAGACAGAACCCTAATTGCGTACTATTAATCTAAATCTGAATAATTTTGAAGGATATAGCTAGCCCACTGCTTCATATGTTCGAAAAATTCATCTGCTCAACAACGTAAATAACGCAATGAATGTTGTTGAACTGTCAAAATGAAAGCCATTCCTATTGTTGGCGTGTTACGCAACTACCCCGCAGGTCACTCATTTTGTCAATTTTAAATGATCATAGATAGCTGATAGTAAACCCCACACTTAACTTCAGAACATTGTATTCCACTTCCATCAAAGACTTTTACTCTATAGAACAGAATGAAAGTTTACTGCAGAGGGTGTTAGTAAAAACAACCATTCCATTACTTGGAGACAATGAGTCCTTGTGTGAAACATTGAGCTAGACAAGACGGATGCAGTTAGTTAAGACCCGTATTGCGTTGTAGGATGCCGCGTGGATGAGGGCGCGTCCACAGGAGTTATATCTGTGGCGTGTTTTGGATCGGTGATGGTGAATGATTTAATGAAGGGTAAAGTACAGGAGAACAAAGCAATTTCTTCTTAAAATGTTACTGTTGTTATTATAAAGGGAAAAAGAAAAGAACTAGCCTGTTATTTCCCAATGCTGGGAGAAGACGACTTCTAACAATTTGAAGTAACGAACGGACAACCTTTATACGAACTAAAGAGCTGCAGTGCTATTCTGTAAAAATCTCATCGTGAGAACTTGGGTGAAGTGAGCGGGAAGTGAGCTGTCATTCGCTAGGAATTAACACTATTAAGCGCTCACTTCACTTATGATTTCACGGTGAGATTTTTACAGAATCGACCGGCTGTGTCGAATTTAAAACATTATACTCGTACCCGTGGCGTAATTTTGATCGACCGCCATACTGTCGGATGTTGGGTGATATGAATGGTGATGGTGAATCGTTTAAAAAAGGCACCGCAGCAGATTAAGACAAATCAGTTTCTTCTTACGTTACTGTTGTTATTAGAAGTGGGAAGACTCACCGAAATAGGACAGCGGAGTAAGTAATTGCGTAACATACTAACGGTAGGAATAGCTTTCATTTTGACAGTTCAACAACATTCATTGCGTTATTTACGTTGTTGAGCAGATAAATATTTCGGACATATGAAGCAATATCCTTTAAAATGATCCAGATTGTGAGTGTTAGTGTTACGCAATTAGGGTGCTGAACCAGCCTGTTATTTTCCATTTTTGGGAGAGGTCATCTACTCATCTCCACACAATTAGAAGGGACAACCTTTTTACGAATAAAAAAACTGTTCGTAAATGTCGAACTTAAAACTGTATGTGGCGTGTTTCTGATCGACTGCTGTTCTGTCGGATTTTATGTGATGTGAATGTTGATGGTAAATAATTTTAAAAAAGGCACATCAACATATTAAGACAAATAAATTTCTTCCTACGTTATTGTTGTTATTAGAAGTGGGAACACTCGCCGAAAATAGAACAGTTTTTACAGTTCAACAACATTCAATGCGTTATTTACGTTGTAGAGTAGACAAATTTTTCGAAATTATGAAGCAATGGATTAGCAATGTCCTTAAAAATGACTCTAATTGAGAGTAATAGTGTGTCACGTAATTAGAATACTGAACCAGCATGTTATTGCCCATTTCTGGGAGAAGGTGTCTTCTCACAATCAGAAGGAACGAACGAACAATATACGAATATAAAAGCTGTGTGTTAACGTCGAATTTAAAACTTTATATTCGTGGCGTGATTTTGTTCGACTGCTGTACTGTCGGATGTTGTGAACGGTGATGGTGTTCATTTTAAAAAAAGACACATCAGCAGATTAGGGCACATCACGTGTTTCTTACAATGTTACTGTTGTAATTTAAAGTGGTAACTGGGAAGACTCGGCGAACACAGAAAAGGGCCACCCTGTTGTGTGTTCGGCGAGTATTGCCAATTTTAGGGAGCTGGCGTTTTCTCACAATCAGAAGGAAAGACGAACAGTCGCCTTTACACGCATCATAACTTCCAAATGTAGTGTTAAAACATAATCTTCAGCGGGATAATTAACACAAGAAACGAAAGCCAACACCTTAACTTCAAACTAAACTTTTATCTTGGCAACACCGCCAACTATCAGACCAAGCGCAGCACCATTGCGCGCTAGCCCTAACTAAATAGTTGGGAGCAATTTGCATTTTGATACAATTGGTCCGGCCTGCGTTGTAACTTCGCAGCGTCAACTGTTTGGATGGGTCGTGTCGTGATTGTAGACTAGGTTATTAGGAATTCATGTCACTTATCAACGTCTTTGGGTTTCGTTAAACGATTTGCATTCATGGCTGTTTCTATGCGAATCTTCTTTTTAGCGTATAGCGTAGCGAAAAAGAAGATAAAATATAATATAAAATCTTTTTTTTTTCATCCGTCAGTCAGGATGACACCTTAAAATTCTCAGTTTTTTTTTTCAATTCTATTTATTTTTGGGAAATTCATTGTGTTTCAAAAAGTCGCAAAGAATGTGCGTAATATGGAAGGAATGATGGGGCTATAGAGAAATTTCTTGAGGATGCGTGAGCGTGCGTGATCCATCGCCGCCCGTTCGATGTCCACCGCGCACAGGATGGATGGAAACCAGCACTTGAAGTGATTTTTTGCTCCGTTGGTGTAATTGCTGAATGGCGTTCCAGTGTGAGGATAAATAAATAAATAAAATAAAAAGCTTAAATATTTTTGGCCCAAAATAAAGTGGCTCGGACTCTGCTCACTGACGCAGTCATAAGATCGTCAAGTGCACAGGTGACAGGACATGCAGGATATGCGGATGCAGGTTGACTGCATTTATGTTAGATAGACCTTAGCCTTGGAGAATGTGTGTCTTATGACCTCATATTCTTCGCATACCAACCTTTCGATTCTGTAACCATCTCACCGTGAAAACATGGGTGAAGAGAGCGTGGAGTGAGTCGTCAATAGTGCCAATCCCTAGCATCAGCATGACTCACAGCTCACTCTAAGCTCACTTCACCTTAGTTATCACGGTGAGATTTTTCCAGAATCGACCGGCTGTATAGCCTATGAAAATAACAGAGGAGTAATTCTCGTAATTTTAAGAACGTTCACAGTCTGAACTCACTCTGAATCTGTCAAAAATACCTCTTAATTTCCCTACATTTTTGACAAGTTTTTGACATTGATTGTAGCTGAGATGAGATGTCACCGATATTATTATTTAATTGAGCTGAATATAGATGTGTATATTATATACTTGCCGTTGCCAACGACCTCGTTTGTTATCCAAAACTATAGCCTACGTCCTTCTCCAGGACCCAGGGTAACCGTCTCTCAAGCTTCGTAACCGTGGCCGTTTTAGTGTGATCGAGTTTACAAACATACAGACATACAATCTTTCAGATTTATAATATTACTAGCTTCTACACGTGGCTTCGCCTGCGTGGATGTCGGAAATTATCCCACGGGAACGAGCTACCGGGACAAGAAATAGCCTATGCCCTTCCCCAGGATGCCATTTATACTTCCTCACCAAATTTTATCGAAATTCGTTCAGTGGTTTAGGTGTGAAAAGTTAACATACATACTAACGAAGACAGAAGTGCATGGAGAATTCCAAACCAAAATCGTTTGTACAGGGTTTCATCGCCTTAATAATATGTCTTGGATGACATAGATGGCGCTAGTATAGTAGTTGGATTGGAAAATATACATCTCTCGTTAAAGAACATTATCTTGTTTTTTGCTTGTTACAATATTACTTAATTTTAACACAAATTCTCCTACGACATTACAAACCTTATAAAGCAAAGCACGTAATAACTAGGATTTGAACTCGGTGGCATAAAATTTACCGTCACCATTAGCCACTGGACCATTGCGTCATTACGCAATGAGTTGAAATTATCCTACTCTTTGTTATATTGAAGTTGTTTAGCGACTTTAACCCGTATCATAAATCTCAAAAGAATTGAGGGTAGTTTAATATTAACTGCATAAAAATCAAATCTTTTTGTTCAATCATAACGTTCTTTACTATCTTTGAGTGAGTTCAGTTACGATTGCGTTTAACAAGTTTTTAATATTTATTTTTATAATGAGTTCGCGTTCAAATATTGATATGGCTACGAGGGCCCAAATAATAGCATTGCATAATCAAGGCTTAAATTATTCTGAAATTTCGAGAGAAACTGGCTTAAACGTAAGTAATGTTTTAAAATCACTGTTCGTTATTTATTTTATCATCCATGGTTATCGATACACGAAAATAATAAATAATATATTTCCCTTATAGGTAAAGACTGTTACTTTATGGATAAAGCGGTTTCAAGAAGAGGGTTCGTTGGAACACCGTCGTAGATCCGGCAGAAGACGCCATATTGACTCAGACCAGCGTCAACTTATGGTGCAAGGTTATGAGGAAAATGGCTTTACACCAACAAGATATTACTCAGAGTTGTTTGATACATCTTTGCGGACGGTGTATCGTGCTCTTCATAGTGAAGGTCTGCATTATCGTCGACATGCTATTAAGCCATTGCTAACCGAAGCTAATAAAAGAGCACGATTGGAGTTCGCTTTGAAATACAGAAATTTCGACTGGAGCAACGTCATCTTCAGTGATGAAAAGACTTTCAAGTCTAGCCAGCACGGGCGAGTTAGATTGTGGCGTAGGAATAATACGCGTTATGATAGTGATCACGTTGTGCCTAACTCTGAATCCGGTCGTATAGCAGTGAACATTTGGGGATGGATGAGTGCTGCAGGACCAGGAGAACTTACTGTAATACCCAGTCGTGCAAACAGTGTAAACTACATAGATGTGCTGAATGACGTCATGTTGCCCACCGTGCGGAATGTTTTTCCTGCAGAAGACATGCCAGTGATAACGTTCGTGCAGGATAATTGTCCTATACACCGTTCCATAATTGTGCAAGAGTGGTTTAGCCAGCAATCGAACATACGGATTATTCCTTGGCCTGCGAGATCGCCAGATTTAAACCCCATTGAAAATTTATGGGGCGTTATGGTTCAAAGGTGGGACAATAGGAACGAAAGGACTAAGGAAGCACTGAGTACTCACTGCATGCAGGTATGGGATTCTATACGGGGTGAAAATTTATGTGAAAAATTAATAAACTCCATGGGTTCGCAGTTGCAAGCTGTAATTGATCAAAATGGCGGATACACGAAATATTAAAAAAAGAGTAATAAAGTCTTGACTATTGGATTGAGTAATAACAAAGACCGGGGTAGCTATAATTTATTTGATAAATTACAGTGATCAAATTTAGTGTAAGTGGGATAAATTTATTCACTACTTTATAACAACAAAATGTTATTACACTAATGATTTTGATTTGAAATTAAAATAAAAACAATATAAGTATAGATTCCTTTCCAATATAATAAATTATTTATTTATTATTATAAACAACTCGGTCCCAAAATGACAGGTATAACCCGGTCTTACAATTGTTATTGATTTTAGGTTTAGCTTCAATTTCTTCCTCGTTCTGGAACGAATACTTAAGCTATGGACCTTAGTCATAACATAATGCACAAATCAATCATTATAGTCAATACCACTAAGCACTAACCATAATTATGCAAAACGTAATATTTTTATAATTTATGAGTAGGTAAAATATTTATTTACAGAAGTAAGGTTGCATATAGTGAAAGGTATTATAACATTATGTAAATAAAACTAAATAATAGAAGAATAGCACAACACAGTTTTGATTTAGAATACTTATAATATCTATTATACAGTTTTACTTTGTTAATGTCTTCCATTTTGTAATAGAGTTATTCAGTTATAAATTTTACTTGTATTTCTCATAAAAAGTGAATTAAATAATTGTCAATTGGGTGTAAAACTGTTAGGTTAGGTTATACACTGTATAAGAAAGAAAGAAATAAATAAATTGTAGGTATTCTTCTTTGAGAATTAAATGTCTTAAACTATAATATCACTAAAATAGTTTCATTTCCTATCCTTTACGAGAATTAAACTTAGTAAATCTTAATCTGTAAGAAAAATATATCTAAATCTTACATAAATGTTTCTTACTAATAATACTAATAAATACCACCAATTATGAAATTAATTTATAACAAAAAACAAAATAAAAAACGTTTAAAAATATAAAAAATGGAATATAAGTTATATTATATAATAATTAAATATAAAAAAGTCTATTGAGAACTAGGTTTCGAACCGGTGCCCTGTGGAACGAGCTTTGTTATAACGCCATGCTTATACACGTGAGCTACCGATCTAATTATTATGTTAAGCGAAAATAAGAGCTACTTTGTGAATGTAGGGATTTCTATTATTTATGATCTACGCCATCTGTAGTCGAATTAACTAATATGCCAATTGGCTTATTTGGTTTGGTTTGGTTTAGATGGCGCTGTATTAAGTACTCGGAAATAAGAAAATAAAATAATTTGTGTTTATTTGAATATAAATATATTATTATTTCTTAGTAATTATTTTAGGTATTAAAATCCTTATTATGTGCCTCTGCATAATAATGTATTAAGCTTTGCAGTGTTATTTTCATGTTTGAACAGCGCCATCTAGTCGTCTCTTGAAAAGTAATGAAACGTAATGCAAAACCTCACAGTCAAAAGTCGACCTTAGGCTCTCCATGCACTTTTGTCTTCAATAGTACATACAGAGTTACTTTCAAAATCATATTAGTATGGATAGTAGTATTGTGTCTTTATTTTCTCTGAACTTGTAGACCAAATAAAAACTTTGTCAATTGGTTCATGTACCATCGCAGACACTAGTAGTAAACCACTTTTCAGCTTTATTAGGGCATTAGGTCGAAACGTGGTCATCTATTTTAGTTACTAATACTGTAGACCATTGTAGTCTTAACAAATAGAGATTAAGTAATACTAATAACTGTCAGCGGTTTTACATACTTCATAGTTCAGGAGACGAGAGATTTATTTCGATTCATGTTTATTTCACTGAGGGACCATAAACTTTAAAATGACTACTATCAACCAAGTTTGTTACTTCTGCCCTTAGACCTACAGTAAATTGGCGAAATTGTCTGCTTCCTAATTGAGTTAATAAAAAAATCAGCTTTGGAGATTTACTGCTCGTAAATACATTCCAACAGTCTAGATTTATAGTCGGGGTTCTAGAAAAACATCCTTGTTTCGCTTTGGTGGACCCTACCAAAGGCACCCTTTGGTGTTTGGTATTTGAGTCAAATAAATAAAATTGAAGTGTCTGTTCGTAATGTCCACATAATAGATTTTTATTAAATGCATATAAAAATATATACGGTATAACAAAAAAAAAAAAACATTTTTAGGGTTCCGTACGAAAAGGGAAAAACGGAACCCTATTACTCCCGCTCCGCTGTCCGTCCGTCTGTCCGAAGGTCTGTCACCAGGTTGGATCTCATGAGCCGCGATAGTTAGACAGTTGAAATTTACTTGCCGCTATAACAATAAATACTAAAAAACAGAATAAAATAAATATTTAAGGGGGCTCCCATACAACAGACATGATTTTTTGCCGTTTTTATAGATAATGGTACGGAACCCTTCGTGCGCGAATCCGACTCGCGCTTAGCCGGTTTTTTTTTTTAATTCTGTCTGTGTCTTGGTTCTTGGTTCCGGCTAATCTCCGAAACGGCTAGACCAATTTTTACGGAACTTTCACTGGCTGATGTAATAAAAAGTACTTTTATTTTAGAAAAATAATTAGTTAAAGAGGCACATTATTGTTTTCCGACATCCAAGCGAACAAGGTCGTGGGCATTGCTAGTCTAAAGTAATACTATGAAGTATGTGGATTCTGCTTATATCAAAGCTAATATTTAATCGAAGGGATCCTGTATCTGTATCCATGTCAGTACGCTCTCCATCCTGAGGATACATTCAGAATCTACGATCATAAACAGAGAGGAACCAACACAGGGAGAAGAACCTAGAACTGCATGACGTGCAGATTTCAAGTGAGTACGCAACAGAGGTTAAACGTTCAGTTAGTATTTCATTCATCACTGTACAATTCTTAGCTACTGTACGCCACACGTCGTGGTGTCACTTTGACCTTGAGCTGGCCTAGTGTAGTACGGAGTTTCAATAGAATAAGAGGCCAGCCGGGTAATTGCGTAACACACTAAGGGCCCTTTCCCACGGCAAGATTCCGTTATTTGCCGTTACGGTTTTGTGCAGGGTCCCGTTTAGTGGTAAAATGATAAATGATAAATGATTTATTTTCTGTAAGTAGGTTTGTACAAACACTTTTACATGTCAATCATATTTTTTAAACTAGATGAGGTCGGCGTTTCCTATCTGACTACTCTGAGAAGAAAGGCCAAAACAAACTCAGAGGTCACAGTCTCTTTTAAAGTCCAGACATAATCTTGGTCAGATCATGTTAAGACCATACAGATTGGTGTCTGAAATGGTCTTTTGAGTAAAGAACCACACAGATTGAGCGGACCTGTCCAGTCAGTGCACGCATTTGTCAAAAATTGTGCTGCTCAACTCAGAACTTGAGGAGCCTTACGATTCGACGAACAATACCAATGAAAGGACATTTGGGTAGGCCGCATAAATTACTCAAACTGCCAGACCATGATTAAAACTAACTAAGAAGGAAAAAAGAAAAAAGAAATGCCCCACATAGTCTTCACACTCACAATAATAATAATAATAAAAAATAAGATACTATACAAAGTAAATATCCATGTCATTGTTTATATAAAATTCATCAATGTCAATGTGTATATAAAAATCCGGACATCATCTTTGATCTTTGAGGACCATGTAGATTGGTGTCTGAATTGGTACTTACGTATTTAAATATACATATTCACACAAGCATCCCGTTTTCCGGATACTGCAAACAGGATGCTTGTGTGAATATGTATATTTAAACACGTACACCACTAAACGGGATCCTGCAAAAAACGGGATCTTGCCGTGGGAAAGGGCCCTAACAGTAGCAATAACTTTCATTTTGACATTTCAACAACATTCATTGCGTTATTTACGTTGTTGAGCAGACAAATTTATTGAACATATGAAGCAATGGATTAGCGATATCCTTTAAAATGTTTCAGATTGTGATTGTCTGTGTGTTACGCAATCAGGGTTCTGCTTGTACTGGTTTGTTACCGCTGACCTGCGGCCTTCCGTACCCGAGATCTACGTCGATTTCCGTGACTGTTCAAGTTTATAACCACTTACCATTCATTACTTCGTAGCTAGTGATTGTGTCATAAATAGACGTGTACCGTCATATTATTGTTCGACACTCCGTCTTGCAAAATTTTTCGTTACAAAAGAGAAAAGTAACACAGAAGATTAGCCACTTTTTGGATAATGTATTACTTTCCATCTACATTGTCTTCACATGATCTGACCAAGATTATGTCTGGACTTTCTCAGAGTAGTCTGATAGGGAACGCCGACCTCATCTAGCTTATTTTTTTTTTAATAATATGATGTGTAAAAGTGATTCCGATATCCTATTTACAGAATAAAAAAAATAATTTCTTCCTGCGCCATTAACCGCTTAAACTTGTGGGCGGGTTTTTGCGTATTTACCGTAATCGGATTGAGTTCAAATTTTACAGACACTTATTTTTTTGACGACAATACATTTGGTGCCAAGAATAGCTGAACAAATAAAGACGTAGAGAGGTAGTAATTTTTTTAAACAATGTGCTCATACTTTAGATGAGCATTATTTTTGAATGAACAAGTTTATGACAGGCATCATGATTACTCTCACACAAGTTGCTGGTAGATTGTTTTAGGTTGGATACAAATAAAACAGGTGACAAACGAAGCCGCAAAAAAATAATGTATTCAAATCTAAAACTGGTTATATAACACGTGCTTTGCTTGCAAAATAAAGTTTTAAGAATTAAAATCTATGGCTGCTAGTTATTTACTAAGGTTACAAAATCAATCGGTAAATAAAGAAAAACACATGAATCACCTACAAATCCTACGAAATACGAATTTAAAAATATTCCAAAAAAACAGTAGACTCGTCTCGACCTCAAATAATTCAAATGCCATTCTAAATTCGTCAATATATTCGCATGCAGAATAACTTTACATAACAGGACTCAAAAGTGTTTATTATTATGAAATCATGAATGAATGGAGACATCGGCTTTGGAGACCAGACGGCAGATGTGTAGCAGATGCGTCGACTAAAAGATTGGTAATTTGTATGATTTATCTTCAAGACTTACTTTACAATTTTTCTCCCTTTCTAAGATCTAAAGATAATGTGTTTTGAAATGTATTTAAATAGAAAGCTGGAGTAATATGACACTCAAACGCAGCTGTTACTTAACTACGTTATTTTCTTTTTTATTACAAATTATAAAATTAGTGGTTACAAAATGGATAATCTCGTAATTTATATTGCGCACAGATGGTTTGGATCGTACATTTGTGTAAAGTGAATTAGTGTCTAATTGTAATTGCTCTCGTTTGCAGAATTAAATATTTGTTAAATTATTGTGTAATGCAGCATGTGGTTCGTTCACACACATTTTTGTTACAAAATGGAAAGTGTTTGTTTGAACATAAGTGTATTTATAATACAAACATAAGTGTAAAGTAGAATTCGGTCTGTCATCTGATTGTATTGCGCAAGTTCTTGGAAACAAAAGGGGACATTATAATATGATGCATACTTTTTCGATGACGTGTTAACCATTATGTGGGGTGACAGGACGTAACAGAATTCTAAATTTTATTGGTTACCTACTGCACACTAGTCGGCAAAATCCTAATAGCTACCGCACCCCAATTGCCTAATAGTCGTAATAGTTGCGATTTCAGTTATAAAATATGAATACAAATATAGTTTACAATAAAATACCCATTGATTTCAGCAATTAGTTACAAAAAACAAAATGCCAATAAAGCCAGTTCTGGGGCCGTATTTTGAAGTATTAATGTCATCATGATTCCAGTCAGAAAAAAGATGGTGCTATCGGTCATGCATAATTCCGACTCTAACTCACAATAGAATAATGATGGCATAAAAACGTCATATTACGGCACCTGAAGGCCAATTCTGGTACTTAAAAACGTTCCAATTCAGATCGCAATCTCACCTCAGCGACAATCAATGTCCAAAACTTGTTAAATAATTTTGGGAAATTAATTATATTTTCGACAGATTTTGAGATTAGAATGCGAGTCGCGGATTGTTCGAAAGAGTTACAATACTACAATTACACCTCTGCTCTCAAATCTAACCTACTTTAACAGACCTAATATGACACTTAACAAACAGACTTTGTTCTAATACAGTCTGCTTGCACAAGAAATCTAGATTACTTCCCGCAAAAGTTAAGGCACTAAAACATTGGCTTTTGTTGGCTGACTTATGCCTTCTCTTCTTTATTTGTAGTACTGTTTCGACTGATCTTCGCCGTAGTAATCTAATTTTAGACCAGCTCGTCTCTTTCAAAGGTCATTGTTTGGTTAAAGGGTTCTCCGTCTACACGGCGTAACATTTCCATGAAATGAATGAAAACCAAGAAAAAAAAGATCGCAATTATTGATAAGAACATAATATAACATCACGCCTGTCTGTATTCTCTGCAGGGTTAGGCAAAGGTCAGAAGGCCGATTCTCGTAATTTAAAACGTTCAAAATCTAGTCGCAGTCTCATTATGGGCGACAAACAAATGTCTAAAACTTGTCAAAATGTAGGGAAATTATTATTTTTGACCGCTTGAGACTGAGACCAGTGTGAACGTTCTTAAAATTACGAGAATTGCCCCTCTGGTCTTTATAAGTACCTACCTATTTTATGTGCGAAAAGTTTACATAAATAATATTAGTACACCCAGTCTTGTGGGGCAATGTTAGCGTTAAGAAATTTTAAGTAAATAAATCATTAATTCATTCATTCATTCATCATTAATTCATTCATTCGTCATAATGTTTAAGTCACGTGTAATAGGGGGCCGAGCATGCCATCAACCCGGGCCCAAATCCAGACTCCGGGCCGCCGCTGAGAAATTCCAGTTGGAAAATCCAGTAACACTTTGCCCCACCCAGAACCTCACGCTCAGAAGTAGCACGTACGACTAGTAGACAAACAATTCAGTTTTTTTTTTTTTCCTGAACTACAAAATGGAAATGGATCCGTTTAGAAACATTCCTTCTCAATTAAGGAAAACCAGCCAATTTTCTTTGCAGAAAAGTTGAAGTACAACCCAACATATAATATTCGTATACAAACCGTCAAATAACTTTCTCTGGTTCTATAATAAAACAAACATTTCTTTGGCCGGCAGCGTCTAGTTCCCATCAACTGTTCAAATATTTGTTCAGGGTCCATTACGGCTATTTTAACTTGGAACCATTTACGGCCTGGACTATAGTTTGACTACTTTAATTAGGAAAGTGATGAAAACTGTGTTTAATTTTGAAATATTGTGTGGGTCACGCAATTTGGTTGGCAAAATAATTCGGTTATGTCATTTAATTTTTGACTCAGAATGAAGGAGAAGCGGTGTATTAATTGCCTACCACAATCTTCGTGAGCACCGTGGTTTAACCTTCATTTCTAGCTCCATACAATATGTTAACTTCATGAAACATAACTTGCGGAACGTGGGCTCAACTCTGCAAGGAAAAGTTATGTTATAAGTAATGTTAAAATGTTGAATAGTTGATTAATTCAGATTATTTGACAACAAACTCAATTGAGTAGATACATGACTCCAGCGGGATTACAATTTTAATGCAATCAATTTTTTTCTGCTTTTCTCTGTATCGGTTATTGTTGGAAATGTACATTATCTGAGATTACGAATTCAAGTACCTAAACGAATTATATAGAAATTCTCTAGGTATTTTTTTCTTATTCTAAATATAGAATAGAATAGTATTTATTATGTACACCATATAAATTAAAGACATAAAAATATAGAAATTTTACAAAGGTTGACACAATGGGCGGTCTTATCGCTAAGAGCGATCTTTTAAAGACAACCTTTGGATGGATTGAAAAGGGAAGGAGAGACAAATACTGTAGGTAGTCTATGGTGTACCATTTACACGATACAATGAATACATACATATATTATACTAATCTAAATAAATATATACATATAACAATAGACATGAAACAGGAGTAAGGAAAATCTAATGATGCTGTTTAAGGAGAGAGGAAGTGCTTTTTTATCATCAAAGACAACACACACCACTAAACACTAATACCAATTATACTAATTACTTTTTCTAATGTTACCGAAATAAATATGCTTACCTAATAGGCAAGGGAATATGTGAGCTGACAATAGTGTCAATCCTTAGCATCAAGTGGAATGACAGTTGACTTCCAAGTTCACTTCTAAGTTTTTAAGGTTGAGATTTTTACAGAACAGCATGTCGATTCTGTAAAAATCTCACCGTGAAAACTTGCGTGGAGTGAGCTGTCAGTGTCATCCTACTGATGTAGTGAAGTAGACATTTACGATCATAATCGAGATTTAATAATATTGTTTATGCTAATGCTATTTAGAATTTCATATCATTTCAAAACTAGTATTTTAGTTGTCAAAACATTACTATTATGTGGGGTTTTAAAATAAATTAGCAAAACAGAAACGTAGTTAGAAAATTCCAGTAATAAATAGACTGAAAGAAGTAATCAATTCGCTACCACTTCGCTAAAAAATGAAACGTAAACAAAATAAAAGCAAAAGCAAGCATGACCCAAAAACGGAGCCATATGTTTATTAATTACGTTAAAAGCTCGTATCAGTACGTTCGACCGCGTCTGTCTGTCTTTACCATAGTGCTAACCTCGTAAACAACTGGGCGTGCATTGGTGAAACTTTTATCAATAATATGAGGAACATTCAATGTCCTTTTTTAGGGCCAGTAAGCAGATTTGTGGTTTGGGGAGCAGTGGTGGCGTAGGTTCGAACCCTCACAGGTGCTTTTTTTTTGCCTATACTTTCTCACTGCTGGGGGGCAAACATCTCCTCAAATCCTTCCAGGAACTCTTTTCCCGGCAAAGTTGCTTCACTTTGTGTACATTATTTAATCACCACTGTTCTCAAAACGTTCCACGGAGATATACAGCTTTGGGAAGATGCCGCTGCTTGTCCCTACCCTATCACTGAAAATCTGGCTGGGGATCTTCCCACGACATACCAAACTTGACCTTCAGAGCACAAAAGATACGAGCGAATTTCTTTTCACCGAAAAAGCAGAACAGAATTATACTTCCACATGTGTTTACTTAAGCAAATTACATAACATATCGAATATATCTTCGACCACTTTAATATAATATGTGGGAGCTCTTGAAACGTTATTGTGAGTATATATAACGTATATATTTATATAATATATAATCAAGGCGAGTAAGCAGCTTTGTATGAATCACCGCTAGTATGTCCCTATATAAGCATGAATGGGCCTCGATGTGAATGTCTTGTTTTTATCTCGCTAGAGTTATCTTGTTAGAAAACATTGGTCTTCTTTAAGATAACATGGTTAGAAATATCAGAAGATTATTCTGTTTGCTTTACAATGGCTTTTATGGATTTGGATGAAGATTCAGAAGATCTGAAAGGTTTTCACGCTTTTATTTTAATTTTTGTCTCAGCGTTTGGTAGTGATTTGGTCTACATAGTTGGTGTTTTAAACGTCAGCAGCCTTATTTCAATTTCTCGACGATTTACCCATACTAGATCTAAACAAGATAGATTTTTTTAAACATAAAACAGCCGTGCGATTCTATAACCATCTCACCGTGAAAGCTTGGGTGAAGTGAGCGTGGAGTGAGCTGTCATTCGCAAGGGATTAACACTATTAAGTGCTCACTTCACTTATGATTTCACGGTGAGATTTTTACAGAATCAACCGGCAGCACCATTCGTCAAATTGGTGGGGTTAACGATCGTAATGACACAGTTGACCGATCAGCCCATTTTTTGTTACACAACTCTTAGCATAAGTTCCAAACATAGGTAGGTATGTTACTATGCACTATTTCTTGTGTTCTTTTCTTTAGGTAATAATCTAATACAGACACGAGCACAACTCTTACATTACAGTTACGCGAAATTCAAAACTGATTTCCTCGTGTAATAAAAATTTCAACATTGAGAAAAGATGTATTTCATAATAAGTTGTAAGGTTTCGATAATACGATGATCGTAAGAACACTATAAAATATTTATCAATACTTTAGGAGAAAATAGCTTCTGAATATAGCTTGACACTTGGCATGCGGGCATACTTCGCCGCCGACTTACGCGTGCAGCGGGCCACAAATCTACTAAATACGTATTTTTACGTGACCCGCGCTCTAGTGACAGACTGCAAAAAACGTAAAAATACGTTCCCCGTGCGAAGTGTTAAGTGTAGTCCCCGTAAAGCGCCTGTCTGGGTTCGAACCTACAACTCGTTAAGTTGCGGTCGTTACCACTAGGCCACCACTGCTTTCTGACCGACCATAAGTACGTATTGGCGCCGATTTCCTTGTTCACAAACTAATCTAAGTAAATTTAACCTTCAAGCAGTCGCGCGGCGTCGAATCGACCGCGAGTCGATCGATCCTCGATACATTTATGATGCCAAATTGCTTACAAATTCAAAGAAAATTAGAATTTTATTTTGATTTTATAATTTTGTTTATGTCCTAACATAATGATAATGTGATAAATACAAAAAATATTAAATAATTAGTGTTTTAAATCCTTGAAATATCCTATAGGTCTTTTAGGTTACGCGCGACCGCTGGCGTTACAAAATATGACCGCGCGCCCGCTTGAAGGTTAAGTTCAGTGCATCTTTTTTTTTTTCTATTTTATTAAGAAAAGGACAGAAGATAAATATTAGTTTAGTCCTATCAAATTAGTCAGCGCATGACGCAAATTGACGTATTTTTTTTTAGTACCCAATTGTTTAATCACGTCTATACTTGTCTATGGATTATCTTAAATTGACAGGACCAAACTGATATTTATCTTCAGTCCTCTTCTTAATGAAATAGAAAGAAAAAGATGCACTGAACTTAAATTTAGTTTGATTCAAAAGGAACAACAAACAGCTACAATATAAAACATAGAAATATAAAAAAATACCTACACAACACACACACATACAGTATTGCATGCAGCCCACAGCGTTGTGTACAGATTATACATAACAGTGAAATATTACTTGGCTATAAGTTAGCTTAGGTAAGTACGTGCATATACAGGGTTATTTGTAAAACACCAACAACCTCTTAAGAGGTCATTGTACTCATCATTATGAACAACTTTTACTATGGGACCAAACCTGAAATCGCGAAAAAAAAATCAGCTGTTCCCTACATTTACGTTCGTACGAGTCGTCAAAATATAGGGAACAGCTGATTTTTTTTTCGCGATTTCAGGTTTGGTCCCATAGTAAAAGTTGTTCATAATGATGAGTGCAATGACCTCTTAAGAGGTTGTTGGTGTTTTGCAAATAACCCTGTATTATGTTCATTTAGGTAACACTTTGGATGTATATCGAGTTATAAATTAGCTGCAAAAACAAGTGAACGTCTGCGAATAAATTCGTACTACAGACTTTGCATAAAGCGCAGGCCACACCGTACTAGCCGTGCTAGGCAGTGTGTCGCAACATCATGCTGAGATAGAAGCCTTTTGGCCTCGTACAGGATATACTGTTTTTTATTTTATGATTGTGTTTAGTTTGTGATGTTCCTGTACGAGTGACAATAAATACTTTCCTTTGACCAACGAGGCAGTCCGACCAAGTTTGTTTTGGACAAACTAGTTTTTAGGGTTCCGTACCCAAAGGATAAAACGGGACCCTATTACTAAGACTCCGCTATCCGTCCGTCCATCTGTCACCAGGCTGTATCTCATGAACCGTGATACTTAGTTGAAATTTTCACAGGTGGTGTATTTCTGTTGCCGCTATAACAACAAATACTAAAAAACAGAATAAAATAAATATTTAATGGGGCTCCTATACAACAACCGTGATATTTATGCAGTTTCTATAGATAATGGTACGGAACCCTTCGTGCGCGAATCCGACTCGCCC
Organism: Eremobia ochroleuca; assembly: GCA_949629135.1. Taxonomy (NCBI): domain Eukaryota; kingdom Metazoa; phylum Arthropoda; class Insecta; order Lepidoptera; family Noctuidae; genus Eremobia; species Eremobia ochroleuca. Next base: position 19,834,080 of record OX451386.1, on the reverse strand, counting down.
TTGGCCGGTTTTTTGAACATCAGACTCGAACTTTACATTACGTTAACATAATTATTATGTTTACTTTTGATACCGCAGCATTAATATATTTAATGAGATCGCGTAAAGATAACCTCGACGAAAAGTTGGAGATGAATAATTAAATTGTAGCACTACATAATGTAAAATGGATTGATAAATTTAAATAAAATGTGTTGATTATTAACGATCATGTTCACATTAAAATGAAAATTAATAGATTACTTATCGATTAATTTATTGGTTTCATTCAGACAAAACCATTTATAAAAGTTTGGCAATTCTCCCTCTGAGTTGTGATATCAAATCGGATAATTGTTTTTTTTTTTTTTACTAATAATTAAGTAGGTAACTTTGTATTTAGACATAAACTTCTTCCCATAGGGGTAGGCAGAATTACAGAACCACCTCCTACGATCTTTACATACTCCTTTTGCTTCGTTTATGTTCACACATCTCCGTTCGTTCGTTTTTTTTAGGGTTCCGTACGTCCGAAGAAACGGAACCCTCATAGGATCACTCGTGTGTCCGTCCGTCACAGTCAATTATCTCCGAATCTACTAGACCGATTAAGTTGAGGTACACATATTAATTTCTGTGACCTAACGCAGAGGTGTAGCGTGAATAGACGAAATCTGTATATGGGGGTCACTTTTGGGGGCAAGATGGAAAATAAAAAATGAAAATATTTTGCAAACTGCATCGTGTGACATCAAATGAAAGGGCTTGTTGTGAGGTTCTCAAATATTTTCTTTGTAATTTTAAAATAAATAGTTTCCAAGTTATTCAAGAAAATAGACGAGAATTGACCATTCCCCCCTTATCTCCGAAACTAGTGAACCTAAAATTTTGAAAAAAATACAGACATTAGTTTTCTACTTATAGATTATGGCAAAACCTATAAGAAGTCCATGATATTAAAATAACATGGTAAATCACTCAATATTGTGCGTACCAACTTACATTTGCTGTTGCAACGTACCTATTGGAGAACATGATTTTCACCTACAATGTTCATTTTGGTCTTGGGATAAATTCATTCCAGCTACAGAACCCTTCATTGTGCGTGGCCCATCACACAATTGGCCGGATTTTTTTTGTTTGTAGTACCCCTAGTACCAACATAATGACACAAATAAATTCCACAAACCATCATCTATTTTACGTCCTGTACAGTATATCGGTTCAAACAATGTCTGGTCAGAAGATGTAACAAAAACTGTGACAACAATGGGGAGGGTCGTCCGGCCTCGTAGGTAGGTCGCCATGGTAGGTAGCTGTCAGTGCTTTTCGATGGCGGCATGGCGCTTAGGCATTCTTTTGTTTTTTTGTGTACTTGTGTGGCATTGGAATAGGGGTTGAGTGGGATTGGGGTTTAAATCCTATCCTACTAATATTATAAATGTGTACATTATGTTCAGATGTTTATTACTGAATCACGCAAAAACGGCTGAACGGATTTGGATGAAATTTGGCACACAGATAGATTATAACCTGGATTAACACATTATGATACTTTTCATCCCGGCAGTACTTTCCCGAGGGATGAATTCCGACCTCAACGCGTTCGCAGCCGCTGGCCAATGCTAGTAAGTATTATTATATGTATTTTTGACAAATTATTTGACAGGGCAAGCGTGCACCATTGTCGGCAGCGTTATTGTTTTCTATTAAAATCTGTTCATAGTACTACCACAGTATTACAATATTTCCTAAATATTGTAATACTGTGGTACTACTAGCTGCAATAATGGAGACTATAAACGATTATTCTATTCTATCATGCAGGTTAGAATGGTGGAATGCGAGTCTAAATTAATTAACCCTGAAACAATACACATGAAGTCAAGTGACGCATACCTACTGTTTCTTTAAAGTTTTTTATAACTTATAAATCTATTTGGTTTGCCTGTTTTTTAAACAGAAAGCGAAAGGAAAAATACTTTACCGCAATATATTAGATAAGTTATGCGTTATGTAGTATTTTAATACATGTTAGCATGAAATGGAAATTGTTCACAATAATAAACGTTACAGAAATTAAAACAATAATTAGTGATTTCCTCCTTAAAAAAAAAAAGAAAATAAATAAAAGTGTATTGTGGTCATAATTTATGGTTAAACGGTATTAAATGCGTTTACCAGCAAGTGCGTACACAATCGGTCTGCATTGTTAACTGTGGTTAATATATTCGCGAATAATATTTGTTGTTGCTGCTATTGTTTAGGTAATAAATGCATATATTTTATGTTTTATAAAATAGTGTAGGCACACTGAACATATGTGACCTTCAGGTATAATAGAGCAGTAATTTCAAAACATATTTTCTTTTTTAATATAGTCAGTCTTTATTATATTTTATTACTATCGAAAGAAAGAAAAGAAAGAAAATAAAGAAAGAAAATACATTTATTTAGCACAGACTGTAAGACACACAGTACACCTGAGACATACATCAGATAAAAACAAATAAAAATCAAATAACAAAGTGTAAACAACAAAATGAAATGTGTTTCCAATAACAAAATCCAATGTCCTACCAATCACCACCAGTCACCAGTACCAGTCATGCTTACTTAAAATTACAGTTCAAATAAACTTTTTCAAATACAATACAATCTTCGCACCGCCTCAGAATCAATAAGAACAAATGTTAGAGAAAATGAATTATTTTCACTGTTTTTATTTTCCTTAATTTCTGCCTTGTTTTAATAGTTATTCTACTATTCGGGGCGGTGACAAATCCATCAAAACAAAGATCACAAAAATCGGTCCAGCCGTTCTTGACTTATAAATGGTGTATCTAACCAGACTTTGTTTTATAAACATATAGATGTAACATAGTTAACGCAAGATCTCATACACCCCAATTAGAGTATTTAGTTAAAAACATAATACATATAATGACCAAAACTGAATTCGTTTAAAGCTACTACTAACTATTATTATTAAGAAAATCGTGTTGACTCTAGCATCACTTTATGTATGATTCTGTAGTCAATTGTGAGCAAACTTGCGTTTATAAATCTGTTACACCTTGTAAACGAGTATTCCGAAAATTAATATTTGCCTTTAAAAAAAATCTAACCCACCATCTAGCCAACAGCGTAAAATATTCCAACTGCCATTTTCCAAAACGCAAAAAAAAAAAGAAATAAAAAACCCTTCGCGACAGCTAGTTACCAAGCGGCGTCACTCCGGTCCCGGCTGCAAGTCAGACTGTGCACTCTCTTTTATTTCTATTGACGGAGCGCCCTTTTTGTCTAGCTCGCAGCACGCTCTGACAAATTTTATTATTGCTTTGTTAGTTGCCAGGAGTTCTGAACATTTTATAATAACTTCGGTGTTGTGTGGATGTTAGCGACAGGTGTGATGATTGCTGGCACCTTTATGTCTTTATCTCTCCCATAAACCAAGCTACGTCTCTTCGAAATCAGAATAATAATATATTGATTTAAAAGAGTGTCCATGGATTTTCTTGCTTTTCTAGGAACGTACTACGCTCTGGAATGGACAACTAGCTTCATCTTTCGAACTAACCAACTCCTTGGCAATTCGAAAGTGCCTGCAATTGGTTTAATTGAAATAAATGCTTCGAGTTTGAAAACGCCGAAGCATTTATTTCGGATAGGCACATAGAAGGCACTTCTAAACGTCAAAAATTACAATAAAATGTACATAATTGATTCTAGTCATCCCTTCCAAAAGGTAGTTTTCGTATGGAGAAGAATGGGCAAGAAACCCCACCGTTACTCTTTTAAAATATTTTGCATACATTAATTTTATAACAACATAATTGGGAAAAGGCTAGGCAGATGGTGATGATAAATTATACAACGTGTAACGTTAAATGCGCAAAACCTCAGACACCCCAACTGAATTTTAATTCAATTGACCTATTTCAGAGAGAAAATAAGTCATTAATAAAATTGTAAAGGATTTATGTGCTGTTTTAGTTTTACTGGCCATTCTGATCGTTTCTTGCGTCTGCGACGACGCTTTATCGCGGGAGGAGTCGTCACCGGGCCGCTGCGCCGCGCTGACATTTGCTTGCTTCACCTATTAATAAATAGACACGGCAACGTTTTTAATGAAGATTTTTTTGAAAAATGTGACCTATATTAAAAAGTGGTTCAATTAATTCTGCTAGTTATTCTGATGAAAAATTACTATACCTACTACAATAGGTAAAAGAATTAAAAATGAAACAATGACAGATAACTTAATTATGTAAACATTTGCAAGCAAATAACCTGAAATTAGCCGATTTATTCTCTAAAAATCTCATCGTAAAAACAAAGCTAATTTTTTTTAATTTCAAACTATTTATTTCAGCATGCATTCATTAAATAATAACATTAGAAAAATCTCAATATTTTTGAGGTAAGATTATGTGCGCTATCGGTTTGGGTTTAGGTGTTACACGCTCACAGTTATTTGTCCGTTAGTAGACCCACACGAAGGCCCTTCCCCCATTCCAAACTTTTCAGTGCTAAAATAGACTTTTAGGATGTTTTTCATTTGTTGAGATTTTTTGTTTTCTAACTTTTTTGGCTATTTCCTTAGGCAAGTAGTTTAGAATTCTTGGAAGAGCATATGTAAAGACCCTTTTACGGTATTCATTGTTTACTTTTGGCAGTTTATATAGCTGAACTAAGCTGCCAATACGGTCAGGTGGAATGGACTTAGGGATACTTCACTTAACCCTTTACTGCATGATATATTAAATAAATGACAATTTTTTTTTAAAGTTAATGTCTTTATTAAAGCTTCAGAATTAATTATAATGTTTTTTTTTTTTTTTTTATGTCCAAGTGGTATGTGATGATAGACTAAATAGTTGTGTTTTATTATTGCTAATGATATGAAAAACAAACCCCATTAGGATTTATACACTAGTTTTTTTATTTTTTTAGAGTAAATAAACTGTAAACATGTCAAACCATATATGGTTTCCTATGCGGTAAAGGGTTAAGTATTCACGGTGAGATTGTTACAGAACAAACCGGTAGTTAATAAGGTAATAATACTCTGTACACTAAATAAAGAGAACAGAAAGAGCGTACATAATAAAGACTATTCTAATCTATTATTTATTTATTTATTTAAACTTTTCGCACAAAAGGTACAAAGGCGGACTTAATACCTTAGGCATTCTCTACCAGTCAACCAAGGGTCGTGAAGAGATTAGATGGCAGGTGCTTTAGTTGAGAGGAACAATAATAAAATAATAAAAAATCAAATAATAAATCTACGTTTTACGATCCCTGTAATAAGCAACAGAAATAAACCATCTTCTGATACAAAACCCTCCTCAACAACATTTTGGGCCATAACCTCTCAAACAACACTCAAAACGAACGATGAATCGATTCGTGCCTCGACTTAATAGTTGAAGTGGAATTCGCGACCTGTGTCTCGACTGTTAAAAAGACAATCGATACATTGCGTGCCTTGCTGAATAAAAGATAAGTGGAATTTAATGTTCGTTCTAGGAACAGGCAGTGTCTAAGGTCATTCATGTTATTGCATTGGTCAAGTTTTAAAGCGAAATTAATATTGATAAATAAATGACTACCCATTTTTTCCGTATGTTCAAATCACCACTTACTGTCATTGTCATTCTTTGACAGTTGTATGAAATGGCTATAACCCGGCAAATTTACTAAGGTTTCAATTTATTTAGCATAGCATAAGCATAATCAGCCTATAATGTTCCCACTGCTGGGCCACGTGTCTCTGGGAGATGGAGTGGGCCAGAATCCCCCACGCGAGCATATTGCGGGGTGGTGGATGTCACATGTCTTCGAATTTTCTAGTTCTTGGACACGCCGGTTTCCTCACGTTGTTTTTCCTTCATCGTTTTGAGAGCAGCAATTACTAGCAATTTCCTTACTTAACAATAAGTTTCCCCGACTATACTTACCTTGCAGTTGCGTGTTAGATACAGTCTATTCCAGCCGTGCGATTCTGTAACCATCTCACCGTGAAAGCTTAGGTGAAGTGAGCGTGGAGTGAGCTGTCATTCGCTAGGGATTAACACCATTAAGTGCTCACTTCACTTCTATAGTATTAAGCAATTTTTGGAACATAGACTTTAGTTTTTCTTTTTGTTTTGTATAATTTATAACGTTTGGCTAAGCACTTACAAGTTTGCATGCTTTAATCTAAGCAAAACATGCTGGACCTTATATTTACTTCAACAACTTTGAATACCGTGTTTTTTGCAAATAAATATATTATTATTATTATGTCATTTATTTATTTAGTTATCTTATTTTGTTATATTGTTAAACATTCCTTAAAATATTAAAAATAAGTATAAAAACATTTAAAAATATAAAAAAATAGTGATCCACCGGTGTCGGGAGCAGGGTCCAAGCTACGGGTGGTTAGGGCTCCAGAGACAGGAACCTCCTCACAATGCGAGCCGTATCGAGGAGTACTGCCTTCTGAATCAGGCCCTTGATCCAACCGCCTAACAAGAGCCTCGATAGATGATGATCGAGGCTTTTGGCCATCAGGCCATTGGCCGATACGACAATCGGTACAATGATAGTCGAGCTCACATTCCACATGTCAACAACCTCGTGTGCTAAGTCAAGATATATGATTTCTTTTTCTTTCTCAGCTTTCACGAGGTTCTCGTCATGTGGAATGGTAACATCGACAATCATTGCGTGGCGCGCTAATCGATCTATCATCACTATATCAGGTTTGTTGGCGACAATGGTCCTGTAATTTATAATTATTATTATTATGATTTCACGTTGAGATTTTTACAGAATCGACCGGCAGTAATACTTCATCCGAGCGAGCTTCTAGCGGTTTCGCAGCTCTAGATAGTCCCGACCGTGACACGTGTAACGGCTTAGTTGACTATCTGTCTATCTTGTTGAAGATTTGACACGCTATAACAAGTGCCTTATAATCTTCTATTACTAATACTAAAGCTGGAGAGTTGGTTTGAACGGGCTAATCTCTGGAACTGCCAGTCGGCCGTGCGATTCTGTAACCATCTCACCGTGAAAGCTTGGGTGAAGTGAGCGTGGAGTGAGCTGTCATTCGCTAGGGATTAACACTATTAAGTGCTCACTTCACTTATGAATTCACGGTGAGATTTTTACAGAATCGACCGGCTGATTTCAAAAATTATTTTTTTATTTGATAGTCCAATTTTTGAGGAAGGCTGTAGGCTTTAACATCGCGCTAAGACCCTTAACCTCGTAACGCCCAATGTACAATGTATTGAACAAAGTGACATACAGTATTACACATTGCAAACATGCATTTATATTAATTAATGTACATTGTAATGTACATTGGGCGTTTAGGAGAAGGTTTTGTTTTTAGTCTGGGCCGGAATGCCGTATGTAGCTTTGTTCAATACATTAAACATTGAGCGTTTAGCTCATCTTGCGAAATTTTGCTTGGGCGTTACGAGGTTAAGAGACGAGCAAAAACATAACAGTCAGTAAAAACTGTAAAGGAAAACGAAGCAATAGCGCGGGCGGGCGATACGATGCCGGGGAACAAGAAATAATTATATGCTAGTTTTCTCTGAGTCCTTTTTATCATGTCGAACTGAAAATATTATGTAAATTCACTAGTAACGTTTTCGTATCATGTTTGTACACCTGCAAAAGATAAGCAATATTTGCATTGATAAAACATGAATTTGATGTCGGTTTATCCAGTTTTACTAACACGAATTCCAGAACAATGTTACGTAAAAAATCTGTTGAAATCGTAGCCAATGCAAGTGTGTAGTGCGTTATATGATATCTTCAGTTTTCTATCGTGTCGGATGTACGAGAACATTTATCATTTCGCTGTTATGAGTGATAGCTTTTGCTCGCGACTTCGTTCACGTAAAGTTTTTGGCCCCTCGACCCACCCCGTGGCATTGCCCGGTGCTACTTGGTTTAAACTTAGCGTGCTTTCTGTTTTTTGTTTGTTTTTGCTCGGCTCCTAAGTGTCTTAGCGTGATGTTAAATAGCTTATTGCCTTCGTCGAGAATTGGGCTATCAAATGCAAAAGATTTTTTTCAAATCCGACCGGCAGTTCCAGAGATTAGCGCGTTCAAACCAACAAACAAACTCTTCAGTTTGATACATAGATTAGTCAGTATCAAGTGGAGGGAGGGGCCCGTGGCTAAATAATAACAGCCGCACAGGTCGATCGATCAGGTTAAGCTACGCTTGCCGCGGTTGGCCTGTGGATGGGTGACCATCATTACATACCGAGACCCCTCCGTGTCTAGGAAAGCACGTTAAGCCGTTGGTCCCGGCTTTCATTCGTGGATCTTTGGCAATCGTTACGGGTAGTCAGAAGCCCGAAAGTCTGACAACCATTCTTACCAAGTGGTATCGTATTATCCAGTAACTGGGTTGTGGAGGTCAGATAGGCAGTCGCTCCATGTAAAATAGTGCTATTAAGCTGCATCCGGTTAGACTGGAAGCCGACACCAACATAGTTGGGAAAAGGCTAGGCAGATGATGAGTCAGTAGCAAGCGTATAGCTTCGCTAACTGCCCGTTGTACACCAAACGAACGTTTTTTGCTGGGAGAAGACCTTAGGAAGACAAATTCCACCAGTTTTGCAGCCGACACTCGGAGAGGTTCCTTTCTTTTGGCACAAACGAAGAAGTGGTGGTTATTGAGCAATTTATAAAACCGCTTCTACTCTATGAATGTGATTAAGGTCTCTCTTAGAAAACAAGGACGCCTATAAAACTTACAGCCGGTCGATTCTGTAAAAATCTCACCGTGAAATCATACGTGAAGTGAGCACTTAATAGTGTTAATCCCTAGCGAATGACAGCTCACTCCACGCTCACTTCACCCAAGCATTCACGGTGAGATGGTTACAGAATCGCACGGCTGATACGGTTTTGGTAGCGATTAGGGTCTTTACACACCGTTAGCTTTATTATGTTGGAGTTTCTTTCCAGTCCATCGCCATTTTATGTCTCCTACTTCGATAGTGCCAACTGTGCGGTTTTCTTGCTAGCAAGAGAGTTTAGGCTGACATGACAAACATGTGAGCGATCTCTACATTATGATTACTTGATTAGCATTAGATATGTCCTTCGGTTCTCCAGGATGAAAGGTACACACGCTAAAACACATTACATATCCAGCATGCTTTTTTTACCGTCTCCAAATTTTTACAGGGTGTTCCACCCATGAATATGAATAACTTTCACTATGGAATCAAATCGGAGATAGCGAAAAAATATCTGCTGTTTCATACATTTTGGTCAAGTAGGTATTGAACTTTGTATTAAACAGCTGATTTTGTTTTCGTGATTTCAGAGTTGGTCCCATAGTGAAAGTTGTTCATATTCATGAGTAGAACACCCTGTAAAAATTTGGAGCCTTAAAAAAACATCTAGTATGTATTATAGGTGTATCACCGGCACCGTTGTCGCTTTCCTATCTCTTTGACAATTTTTTTCAAGGTTTGTTGGTCTTCTAAGTACCTATTTGGTCTTGAATCTAACGTAGTTGTTGCGTAATCGGATTTTGTGTACCGTGTTCTTGTTATGGAAAAAGGGTGCGGATTTTGTTTTCCATGTTGTTGCTATCGTAAAGGTTTATCACGATTCTTTTATTATTATTATTTATTTTATTTCAGGCATAAGTAACCATAATTATACTACATTGAATTATTACAATAAATGAATAAAATTAAAATAGAATAAAAATTACATTACAATACATTATTACATAAGTTACAATTACATTATTAAAATTACATAATCAGTATTGTAGCTGGAATATTAATTGCCATATACGAAGAAGTAATTTACCTCGTATATGGCCTTCAATATTCCATTGTCAGACTCATGTATTCGGCTCATAAAGGAGGCCTTCTTTAGATTCATAAAGAACTATCTTTTCTGATTTTTACAGATATTTTTAACTGCCTACTCTGAAGAAAACTATCGAACTTTTTAATTATTTTAAACCAAATGTGAAATTAATATATAGTCTTGAATACGCAAAAGCGAAAATGATCGAACTTTTTAATTATTTGAAACCAAATGTCAAAGGAATAAATGGTCTTAAATACGCAAAAGCCAAGTACCTAGGCTATCTGTCACCACAAAATATGCTCTAACCACTAAACATTTCACAAACATAGGTAGGTATTTTAAATGCAAAGCGTGGTTTCAATTTATGCTTTGGCATTTGGCATCTGTGCATTGCGGTTTAGTACGAGAAGGTTTAGTAATTATTCTGAAGAATTTCTAGGATTATTACTTAAGACATTTCTTAGATTACGAAGGAAATAAAGACGTAAACGTGAAGTTGTCGCAAGCACAGCTATTAAAAGTTCATTCCCAGATTCGGAGATTGCGTTGGGGACGACTTTTGGAAAATGCTGTTTCCTAGTGATTTTGAATTGCATGAAAACTTGTACTTATTCACTAAATGTACATGTTTTATGGAGGTCTGCTCCCTAAGCATGGCTTCTGTAGTTTTGGCTGAACTTACGGGGGATTAAAACGCCGTATCACCTACGGACATAAGATTAGTTTGGGGCCCGTCTAAAGAATTAATGACACCACGATGTGACAGCTGTCCCTACTCCGTGTTTTTGCCCTTCCGAAAAAGTTAATTAAACAGGTGTAGGGTTCATATCGAAGTTTAGAATCAGATTCGCATGGTGCCGTTTTCGTAGACGGACTCTCCAGAGTACGAATCGCAGAAGAATTATTAACGATTACGATAGATTTGGTATTTTGGTCAAACTACCGCAAGAACTAACATAAGTGTACTGATCGAACATAAATTAAGACTTTCGAATAGATTAATCAAAACCTTATCCCTTCAACATTGTTGAGTATCTGGCCTAACTAAAATCAAAGGGTCTTTCTTCCACCTGGCAAAAGAGGCAGACAGAGCCGTATTATTCTATTGTCTCTTAAAGCTGTTCGTATTCATAAATGCTGGGTGAGACCGTCCCCTTTCATTACATTAAGGGGATCTTATCTCGTATGGAACACCCTGCCAATACCATCTTACATTTTTGTCAAGGTCAAAATAAAACTAATCTTACTGAAGCTTGATATCGCCGTTATTATTATGCCCAATCGGTTATATAGAGTCGGTAATAAATAGTATGTAGACATACGTTATGACCACTTAAAAGTACATCTGGTTTAATGTTGTTTTATTAATAGACAGGCTATATCATAATTATATGAAAAGGGTGTGAGTTTCTTGTTGTTTAATGAATGATGTCGCGGGAAACAATGTTGTGTGATTGTTGCTCGTGTTCCTAAGGAATAAGGAGCTAAAATGTAACTGACTATGTGGTCAAAATTGCACTGAATTTGTGTGACACAGTCGAACTCTTAATTTCTTTATCACTAAAAGGTTGAATGTCACTTGCACGTCATAAAACGACACCTATACCCTGGCCCTGACATCAAGCTTTTGGCTACATTGTATATTTTATGTCTTTTTTATTTTTTATTATTATTTTGTTTTTTATTTGTAGCGTGCGTTTTGTTTGTGCAGAATAAACGTTTTTTCTTTCTTTCTTTTCTTTTCTTTCTATATACAGTCCTTTCATGGCTATTTTATCTCTGATTTTGCATCAGTGTCTAAATCACATGATCATAATTCTCATTCTAAAAATGTTGCTATTGTGTAGCTACCACTGTCAGGTCTGTCAAAATCACTGTGATCGTTATTCTCAATGTGATAAGGTTGCTGTTGAGTTGCTGCTACTGACAGGTCTGTCAAAATCACTGTGATCTTTGATTATCTTAAAAAAAAACTGACTACTGAAAAGGATAAAACAAGAAAGTACCTTCCCGCCGTCACATGCCGCTGTACTAACATTCTTATGAGCTATGGTAGCATGCGACCACGGGAAGGTACTTTCTTATTTCATCCTTTTCAGTAGTCGGGTTTTAGTTTTTAAACTTTTTTTTTTGGGGCTTATTTCAGTAACATTTATATTTTTGAAATGTGTTAAGCCCTTTTGTTTGATACCCAACAAGGCCCAAAATATTTATTTTTAAATTAATTACTTTATGTCCTCAAGAGGGCGCCATATTGAATTTAGTGTGACGTCACATGGCATTTTTTTATTACCATGAAGATGGAGTAAAGAAATTTCGTTACTCATGTCGAGTATCGGATTATTTCAAGCTATTGACGCAAGTAGACGCAAGAATTAATTACTTTGTACCTAAGTAGATAGGTATTTGTTCTGGTTTGAAGATAACAAGTAAGCAGGTTCCACTTATTATGGAAGAGTTTTGTTAAAAGAATGACAGGGGTAGGTACGGGGGGCTCGAAGCTAAATGATAATAACAGCCGCACGAATCGATCGATCAGGTTAAGCTACGCTTGCCGCATCTGTTCGTGGATGGGTGAACATTCATTACATATCGAGACACCTCCATGCCTCGGAAAACACGTTGGTCCCGGCTGTCATTCGTAATTTTGTGACAGTCGTTACGGGTAGTCAGTCTGACAACCAGTCTTACCAAGGGGTATTGTGTTAGTGTTACCCAGTAAGTGGGTTCTGGAGCTCAGATAGGTAGTCGCCCCATGTAAAATACTCGTATTCAGCTGCATCCAGATAGACTGAAGGCGAGCCTAACATAATTAGGAAAAGGCTATGCAGATTGATTGGTAATACGCATAACAGGTACGGGCCCCTCAAGTCCGTACCTACTTTTAAAAATTTAAAAGAGGTTCAAATCTCAATGAAAGTTCTATGACAAATTGACGAATGGTGTCAATTTCCTGCACAATGAATTTTGCCCTGACTTTACATAGTAAGAGTACCTAATATAAATAATGTGGCAAGTAGCTATGTACTTATGTACCTAGTAAGTACTTAAATAGAATATTTCTGCCTGTCAGTCGGTTTCGTTTTACAAAGACAGAAATTGTCATTCGTATCCATAAATATTTCCTCTAGGTATTTATGTACTACATAAGGTGGTACAAAAACTTAAGTAGATCTACAAAGTGAGGCCACGTGCGAGTGTATGAGTGATGATTAAAGTTATGCATAAAATCGTTAATTATAGATTCCAAGTAGGTAAGTAGGTACACGGTTATTAAATCTATTATGAGGTATGTAGAGGTACTGATGCCAGGGTAGGTACGTAGGTGGCTAGATAAGTGGATACTGTGTTCCGATTTAGGGCCCTTTCCCACGGAAAGATCCCGTTTTTTGCAGGTACGGTTGTTTGCAGGATCCCGTTTAGTGGTGTACGTGTTTAAATATACATATTCACACAAGCATACGGTTTGCAGTATCCTGCAAACGGGATCTTGCCGTGGGAAAGGGCCCTTAACTGTGAGTCAGAAGTAGTAAAAACCCTTTTTTGCCTTTGAAGCAAATGAGTTCGTTAGCTATAGGTTACTAATAAATAGCACAAGGTAATGCGTTCACAGCAATCTATGCGCCCGTGCCTGCAACCGGCCGATGGTTATGTAGGTGTACGGTGCCTCAGCTTTCTCCCAAAACGTGGGCGACACCACGCCACACCGCGCTCCCATTCATGATCCGTCTGTGTTTACACCACGACGCACTATCCAGCGATAGTCACTGATACGGAAACAAAATAACGCGACACAAATCGATGGGAACGAACGCGATAACGATTGTTTACCTGCGATTACCGCACATTCAAGGTAACCAACCTATGGAACCCAGCCGCACGACACCTACAGACTCACAAGTTAACTCTCGTAATAATTAAACTCTGTTGACTAAAGTGTTGACATTGAAAACAGTTGCGCAAGTCCATGCAACTTTAGTACAAATTAAACTCGGCGTTACGTTTACAAGACCAAACTCCCTAACGTTCCCTGTGTGAACACAACAAAAAGCCGGGCGAGTGCCGCACCGTGTTTAAGACGGTCTCCTTACCTCTGTCGCTCGAACGTATCCTGCGAGGACTACACAAGACAGCCATAGGTATATCCTCAAATGCATCACAACAATGTGAACCGGAACGGTCGCACCAGCAGTATGACACTATCACACAATAATAACACAGCACACAACAATTTGCTGTTATGTTATTCCACTAACACCATACACACGGATCGAAACGGCGCGCGAAACGACATGCGGCGTCGGTTTGCGATTGTAGTAAACTGAGTGGCGCTTGGAACTCGGTTCAGTGCGTTGAGGGCGCGCGCCCCGCACGCGGCTACTTCGCAGCTAACTTCGCTCGTGTGAGCGAGTACGTACGGTCGTCGCCCGATGGTCGATGGAGCTATATTTCGCGTCACGCACTCCTATTTATTACGTCGAAGAATAATGGGCCAGTCGTCGCGTTCATAAAAACAGGCCCTTAATTCTCCTTCCGTTCGATCAATGCAACGCTCTACAGCTCCTCAGTTTCCCTAACGCATTCCCACAAAGACACTTGTTCTAAATTTGGTCATGGACAAGACAGAAATATTATTTGCTAGGGCGACGACCGTATAACATTGAAGATAGGTACGTCAAAACAAACAAGTCGTGCGATAGCTATCTAAATGCGTCCAATACAATTTATTCCCTGCCAAGACAGAGATAGCGACCCTACACGAGTTTAAATTACCAGTACAGGCAAATTGAGTCCGTATTTGGGAGATTTTTATACACAGAGTATCCAGCTGAAAGCGAAAGTGCTTTAAAGGTAAAGTTTCAGTAGCACGCAATCTGCAGTCTGCAACTTGATGAACATAAATACATCTAGCTGTTAGTTGAGGGTGGCCTGGGTACACTGGGTACTAAGTGACGCCATCTGTTGAAAGCAAAGATAGTTATTTTTCATATAAAATATAATATTATTTTATATAATAATGTAGAAAACATGAAATAAGTATGAATGATGGCGTACTGATTATTGCTTTAAAACGATTTGTTTTCGAGACTGCAACACCGATGACCCATTTTACATGTGATATGTTGATCATAATACTAACATATTCTAATAGATGGCGCTTCGGTCGCACTAAGTTTGTAATACCTGGTACGTATTTACAGTATCTTATCTCACTATATATTATATACTCCACATTTTGGGTATTGAAAAAACTGATAGTTTTACTGGTATTTGATTAATAAAGATACGTGACATATTGTTTTTACCATGTTAGTCACTCTTGTTAGAAGAGTTAAATTCTTATTATCTTATTTACTTTTCTTTATTATAAGATTACAGCATACAAGCAGATTATGCAACAATTAAAAAGGGCGTAAATACTTTAATCAGGTATATATACTAGCTGTGAACGCGGCTGCGCTCACGTTACTGTGTAGTGTGTATTCTAATATATTCGTAACATCCTCTAAAACATCGGTTGATTTTTTAAATTGAACTAAAACTTGTTAGTATATTTTTCGTTTACATAACAAGTTGACTGTCCGTGCATCAACCGTGACATGTAATGCATTTTTGGTCTGGCTGTGACGTTGGTGCATAGACAAAGGCAACTGAACTGAACCGCGTTTCCTAGGGCTGGACTTTGATTTTCTAGGGACGTATGAACAATGAACTGGCGAAAATAAAACTCAAATGCCCCCATCGAATTTTTATTTTTTTATGGACGTCATAATCAAAGAAGAACAAAACTGTAATGAGCTTCATTGAAACATGTTAGGCAAAACGCTTTTTTGCAAGGAAGACACTCAGTTATGACTTGTGTAGCCTTTCTTGCATCATTGGTTGTGGAGCCAGTTTCTTTCAGCTAGTTATTCTTGGCTCAGTTTATCAACTGCATACCTGTTATTTGTGACAGTGGAAGAGCAGAGTTCACCTAACACAAGCATCTTCTTGCTTAAAAGGTGATCTCCAACTCATTGTATTATTGTATGTAATTGCAATAAACATTTTTGTTTTTTTTTTTTATTTTGATTTTTGTAGCAACTTGCAAAAAACGTTACTTTTTGGCAAATCTTCTCATTAGCCTTTCTGGTTTTACGAGTCATTTTGTGGCAGACTTGACGCAGACAACTCGTTGAACTTGGGTTCGACGAGACATTTTCCCTGTTTTCCAGCCCAAGTAACTTTTGTACTATATGTTGATGACCATCTACCATTTTCATTTTTGCTAGAGACGTCCATTTCACATGTACTAGTTGAGACGTCCATGCATTACATGTAATTCATGCTGAATTTCAGGCCTCCAGGCATGTATGATTACAGTCATCAACATATCAGCCTGTTCTTAGGAAAATAAAATAAAGCAGTTTATAAAAAAAATACCCATTGGACGTACTACGAAACTACCCAAAATAGACAGGACAGTCAATGTGTTAAGAACCTATATGAACGAAATAAAATAATTGTAATTCATGATTGCTCCTGATTCACGACAGTTAAAATCGTTTCGCGGCTGCTCCTGACGTGCCAACATGTTAAAACATCGAGATTTGTTTTCTATTCTATTCTAAGCCATCCGGAATAAATTCTTCAAATGATGGTGAAAATAGCATCAAAATCCATCAGCCAGAAGCTCTAAGCAGTCACATAGACACGAAAAGTGACTTCGTTTTATACAACGTATAGAATACCGAAGCCTCTAGAGACACTATTACCAATAGTTTTAAGGAAAGATCGGTCATTTATGTGCTTGAAGTATTAAATAAATGTGCACGCCATCGTGTGCACCAACCAATACTTACTAAAACCATACCATACCGCGTGCGGCACACCACTACGACGGCGGCGAGGGGTGCGGTGCGCGGGGCGTTATCCGCCGCCCGCGACGGAGCTGGCGCGGCGGACTTCAGTGCACATCGGGTCGCGCACCGCACCCCTCGCCGCCGTCGTAGTGGTGTGCCGCACGCGGTATGGTATGGTTTTAGTAAGTATTGGTTGGTGCACACGATGGCGTGCACAATAAATAAAAAGAAATACCTAAAAGACAAGTACCTAAACTACAGTTTCGCTAACTAAACAAATTATGATCAGCGCTCTGGACAAGTTTCCTGTATCCTGTTGCACAATCAATCAATCAATTGAATACAATCAAACACGTTTTAATGCCACCATCAATATAATTGCGGTTCAACCTTCTATAACAACTAAACAAAATAAAAGCAAAAAGTTGACATTCTTAAACCATAATTGAGTAACAAATCTTAAAAACTGTGTCTGATTTTATGGCATTTTTGTTGTTATGCGTTTTTCGTGTCCACTTGAGCAATCTTTTCTTTGTGACGGCGGATGGCGTCCTCGTGGCGCTTGATCTGGTCCTGGTGGAAGGAGATCTCGTGATCCAAGTGACTCTTCAGCTCGGAGAGCTGTTCCTTTTGCTGTAAATTATAAAACAGAATGTTAATGACATGTTTTGGGAGGTCTATAGTGTTTAGGTACACTATTAAGTACAGTGTATTATTGCTGAGAGAGAATGGGAACAAATGCACAACTTGGGGTTCATCTGAACCCACTTATTCAGTGTACAAGGAGAATCAGTATAATTTGAACATCACAACCACATTTGACATTTTAGAAATTACCAGTTGTTATTAAAAATTAAGGGTTCTAGGTAGCGGAATGTCAAAAAACGGAACCCTTATATATATATTTTTTTTAAATAGCCTCTGCAATACTTACTGTCGTTAAAAAGTGTACAGACGCGTGTAATGTGTAATGTAACGCGAATTCTGCGTGTGGACGGGACTACAAGCATTAGGTGTATCGCTCGTAGTCCCGTCCACACGCAGTTTATTACATTACACGATAAATTACGCGCCTTTAAATGTATGTTTGGTTCGAGTCGCCCAGCCGAATGAATATTCCCGATCGTTAACACCTTGTCGTCAACACTGTTGACGATCGGGAATTATCGAAAACAAAAAAAAAAAAGAAAGTCTCAGTTGCTAACACTGTTGATGACATGGTGTTACTGATCAGGAACATTTGAGCCCAGCTACCATAGAGGTAGCTGCGGCTCTATTCTTAGTTAGTGCAGATACAACACAAAACAAGGAAAAGAAAGAAGGCAAGAAAAAGGAAGGCAGGCCTGTTGGTCTAGTGGTCAGTGGCCCTGACTACTACTAGTATATGCAAGGTCGTGGGTTCGATTCCCACCCAGGACAAATGTTTGTGTGATGAGAATGATAATTTGTTCTTTGTCTGGGTGTAATTTATATACATTACAGGGCGCCAGTATAATATATGTATTTAGAAATATATATATGTGTGTTTATCAGTTGTCTAGTACTCATAGCACAAGCTCTGCTTAGTTTGGGACTAGATGGCGTTGTGTGAAAGTTGTGGAATATTATATCAATATGATTGAAAAGATAAGTTTTGTAAACCTTTTCCAATTCTGGGAGCTACATACTGTTCACAGTAATTGCTTAAATATTAAGTCTGCTTTAAATATAAGAGGGTATGTTAGTATACCTTGTTGTAGAAGTATTCATCTTCTCTGGCTGCCTCCATTTTGCCGAAAGCTCCGCCAGCCTCGCGGATGGCACCGCCACCGCCGCCACCCCTGCCAGCTCCGGAACCAGGCTCACCGCTGTACATTCTGGAATCAGTTGATTGGTGATTGAGTGAAATGAAGGTCAGGGGTAAGGAATTTTCTTATTGTATGTCTTAAAGTAAAAATATTTTTTTGCATCATAAAACAATTGGCATAATTACACCTCAGTGTGTTATTGTCATTAGCTAGCATTAGCTACAAAAGTTAGTAACTGTATTGCAGTGATCAATGCATCTTTTATTTTCTCAATGTTTAGAATTGAGAGAAAAAAAAAAGGTTATCAAGTCCTATAACTTGATAACACACTGTCATACTAAACCAAATGACAATGAATGATGATGATGTTGAAAAAGCATAACTGGCATAATCAGATTATAAAAGTCCCACTGCTGGGACACAGGCCTCCTCTCTTGTGAGAGGGAATGGGGCGTAAAACATCACACAGACACAGTGGGGGTTGGTTGGAAAAAAAAAAACAAAAATCAATCTGCCTATCCTTTTCCCAACTATGTTGGGTTCGGTTTCCAGTCTAACTGTATGCAGCTGAATACCAGTATTTCATATGGACTGGTATTCAGCTGCATCCCATTTGATGTCCACAACCCAGTGTCTGGGTAATACGATACTCCTTGGTAAGACTGGTTGTCCGACTTTCGGGCTTCTGATGAGCCATCTCAACTATCAAAGATCTATGAGTGACAGCTGGGACTAACAGCTCCAGTATGTAAAGATTGGCCAACCAACCTCAGAAAGTACAGCTTGCAGCCCTGTGACCCGTGCGGCTATTATTACTTAACCACAAGTCCCTTGGTTGGAAAATAAAATAAAGAAAAACAATATCTTTTACCAAACCAGTAGGTCACTGATGAATAAGCCAGTGTTTCACTAAGTGTTTTTATATTCTGGCATCTGTTTGCATGACCTGCATCACAACTATTTTTAATCATAACGGTCATGTTTATAGCTCAGCAAACATAAATTATCAAGCAATGTGATGGATGATGAAATTGTACTGCAATAATCAAATCATTATGGAATAGATTGATCATTGTCATAAATTTTGTACTCTAGGGGGGTCCTTAGTATAGCCGCACATTTGTGGAAAGATATCAACCTCAAGCTGGGCTAGCATAGTACACTTTTTTAATAGAAAAAGTGCCAAACTTACCCTGATTTTTGTTACTACAGATTTGGAAATGTTGCTAGTATCCCTACAATAGGATTATTTGTTAATAAAAAAAGAAATTTAATCAAAGTGCATTTTCTTTTCCTACTATAACTGATTTCAAATTAAAATACTGTTTTTGTGAAGTTACAAGTTATGAAAAAGGAGATTGATAAGGTGACAGCAGACAGGGAAGAATGGAAAAGACAATGTGACATCTGCCTGTGTAAAAGGGGCTGTTCTAAACGTGCCATGCATATTTACAAAGTAAGAAATGCGAGCATACTTTAAGTTTCACATTATTATAAGAAGCTGATGCATGGCTTGAAAAATACAATTTAAAAATGCACAAGCATAGCAAACAACTGATTTCTTACTATTGGTAAAAACCAAAGTTATCATTAGCATTGTTTGGACAAAGAAATATTAATATTGTATACTTTCAAGACTGCAGTAAATCATGCACATTGGAGATAAAATGGTAAATAATATCGCAATGTGAGGAGTTGAATGTTAAAGTTACTAGTTACACACTATTCTCAGTAGCTTGGAAGTGAAAACAGTTTCACATAGGACCTTTTAAGTAAGACAGTGCACCAAGAGGGGAATGTATAGTAAACACTCTTTTAACTAGTTGATAAGAACAAATTGTTAGGAAATATTACTTGCACTAAGGTTTAGAACTGAAATTGTAAACACTGCGTAGAAAAACATCGGTTGACGGTTTATATACTCTCGAGACTGGCCTTTGGGCCAAAGTACTGTGTCATACAGTCTATAAATAGAATAAAAAACAAATCATTACCAATGACGTTGATGAGATTAATCATGATCGAATGTGCAACCTGACAAAGAGGGTGAAGCATTGATGTAATTATGGTAACTATTGTAAAATAAGGGAAAATTTTAACTGTGAAGGTTGCGTAACTTGACATGCCGCCGGTAGGAATCCTCACCTCACGCTTACAATAGCCCGCGACAGAGTTGACCTTGTTCTTGAAATGAAGCTCATGATTGAAAAGTGTAAATGGAATTAATAAAGACTAACTTAGGTCGAATTCCTCGAGTTAATGGAAAATTGGAAAGATTTTTTTCGATAGATAGTGCAAAATATGACAGGTTTCATAACCTACCTAACATACCAAAGATAATTATTGTTTTTTTTGAATGAGCAAACATTCGGCTTTTAAGTTGATAATGTTTCCTTCATATATATATTTTTTTAATTCTATAATTATTATTGTGAACGTGGAACATAGGATCGAAGGTGATCATCACAATGACTGCCCAAAATGACCGATCAGCTTTAAAATATTACTAAAATCTAATACCTATTTGCTACTATTTGATACCTTTGTTTAAATAATTGGTACCTAATTAATAACTGAGAAAATTTATTAAAAAAATGGCCAGTCATTCTGGTGTCAGAATGACTGCCCACATTTAGAATCTTCACGTAAGGGCTCCAAAATTTCAATTCGCCTTTACAAAAATTTAGTACCTATTTGATACCTAAACATATATTTTTTCCAGATTTTTAGGGCAAAGAATAAAGATTTTAATAGAGATTTTTCATATTTCGATATAAGTACCTACATTTTGTTGAAAAAGTTGCTCAGTATCAAAGACTGAACCTCTCCGTAAAATATTTGCAGTTAATTTGATTCCACATATACAATATGTAACATAATTAACGCAAGACCTCATACACCCCTCAAATCAAACAATTCAAAATCAATCAAACAAATCAGCCCTTTGTAAACAAAAATCTGTTATAAAATCTTTATTTTTGGCCTTTAGAATCTGGAAAAAATATATGTTTAGGTAACGACGGTTTAGGTAATAACAGTGGTGTTTAGGGTTATTTCAATCAAAATTAAATATAGAAATAAACATACGGTAATTATCATTTCCGTTCATATTCGATATGAACGGAAATGATGAGTTAGAGATAAATTGGGCACGCATATTCTAAGACGCTGCGCACATGTGCAAAATACACCGATTTAAGAGCCTCGTTGTTTTTAAATACCTGACACGATCTAATAACATAGTCTAAGTTCTTATAAGCTTTTGTGCTATCAAGGTCTATGTGATCTGACAATTTTAATTTATTGTCAAATTTTACTCCTAAATCCCGAACTCTCTTGACTCTATCAATGAAAATTAATTCCAAAGTTATATGAGTAAACAACAGGATTTTTTTAAAGAGGCCCCAAATGGGAACTCTGCGGCATAGGGAACCCTGAGGATTATTCTGATAATAATCATGACAATGAAAAAGGAGATTACGACGCAAACTAACCTCACGCCAGCGCTACCAGAGCCTACCTCTACACACATTTTTTTCTAAGGAGAAGCGACATTATTTATTACAAGTGGAAAATTAAACAAATATGGACACAAAATAGTGTAAAGTGAAATTATTATCAGGACATCCCCTGTCAAAAAAAATATTGTGACGTCTTTGCGATGGTTAAAAAATAGATTAATATTAAAAACAGCCAGTAGGTATCACAATAAGGTCAAATCACATAAAATGTAAAGACGACAAACGTAACGTGATCGTGATGATCGTGTAATTAAAAATTACGCGCGCAATATTTTATAGGTGTACATATGAAATGGAGGTCCGCGCAATTTAAATTAGACGATCTAAGTTAGAAAAGTAAAAGACTTACTAAGTTAAGCACTTATCACATTTTAATATTTTGTAGGAGAATGCGAATAATTTACCGAACATTCTCTGACCCATATATCTGTGATAGGGCCATAGGGCGGCGATAAGGTTTGGCCTGTTTTATTTACAGATGAATTTCATGAATTTTCATGCAATATGAAATAGTGAGACAGTATTTAAATACATGTAAGTACTTACATACGTCGGATAGCACACAGACTTATTTTTGTTAACTTCATGTTAAACAGATGACATTGATGGACCTTTGTAAAGCAAACGCTAGACTTTCTACTTTGTAGTCAAAATAGCCTGCTATAACCGAATAAATAATAATTATCGTGGTTAACAACTAACTGAAAATACACAGTTCTAAAATCCGATTTTGAACTTTGGACGGTAAAATAAAGCGACGTTGACACAGGTATGTATGCGGCAGAAATAGAATATTCCTTGCGAGGTATGCGCCCATGTTTGAAACCGTGGCTTTTACTCCCACCGTACAGTAATTGGTAAAAACGAAAACAACTAATAATTACTGGAGTACTTATGTGATATTTACATAGACGTAAAATATATTAATCTCAAAGTTATTTGCAAGATAAACTATCTAGATCTTCAATAAAATTAGAACCATAGACTATAAGAAAAACAAAGCGGGAAGATTTAAATATTTAGATGATGAAATGATGAAAAAATATTTACTACTAATGCATCTTTTTCATTCCATAAATAATTATTCTATTATTTAAGGCAATATACTATTTCTACTTAAATCTAACTTTATTATAAACTAGCGACCCGCCCCGGCTTCGCACGGGTGCAATGGAGAAACTGATAATTTTAGAGCCACTATTTCTCGTACAAAGTATAGGATAAAAAATGGTTATTATGGGTTATCCCTAAGAGATAGACATATACCACCGCGGACTTTTTTGTAGACCTTTTTAAGGTGTACAATACTGTAGTACATTATTTTGATCTATCTCGACGGGTTCAGCCAGCGTTTACAATGTAAGCGCAAAAAAATGTGTTTATTTACGACATCACATTAGAAACCTCTAAAATGATCAGTGTTTCTCTACTATATTATGCATGTATTATAGATATAAACCTTCCTCTTGAATCACTCTATCTATTAAAAAAAACCGCATCAAAATCCGTTGCGTAGTTTTATAGATCTAAGCATATATAGGGACAGACAGACAGGGAAGCGACTTTGTTTTATACTATGTAGTGATAGAATAGAATAGAATAGAATACTCAAAAAAAAAAAAAAAAAAACCAAAACAAATCACCATCATTGTTTAGTTTCATGTCATATATTATTTTATTTTCTTTATTTTTGTCATGTTTTTCTATTAAAATAGATAAACTTCCGAAATTGAATACCCTCAGGCCACAAGTCATAATTAAGAAACATCAATAATGTAGAACTTACGCCATGTCTTGCTTTTTCGCCCACAGAAAATGCTTCAATTTTTGTTCTGCAATAATTTTGTTGAGCTCAGCAGTCTCTCTCATGGCTCTCATAACTTGACGCTCTTCTTTTAATGTCTCCATCTTCATTTGCTTTTCTGTTGCAGTATACCTTTAAGAGAAAAATAATACAAAGTTAAATAAACATATATAATTATTGAGTTAATACTTTGCAGGTATAAATCATAATACAAAATGTAAAAAGACTTATCTGTCAACTCTGTACATCAAAGTAAGTAACATTGCACAAAAATAATTGCTTGAAAACCTTTTATTTTTGGTGTGAACATGCAACAGTACAGGGTTCGTGGGGTTATTTAAGATTGTGTTGATAACATTAAAATCTTATTTTCTTAAAAAAACATCAGTAAATTTGGGATTTTGACCTTCAATATCTCTGTAACCAGAAGGTACCCAGGTATGTCCAGTCAATGCAGCCAATTTTAGGCAGTACAAATGACTCCCTGCTTCGTTAAGTGTCTTTTTACATCCATTATAATAATCTTAAGTTTAAATAATTTTGAATGTCTGAACAGTCTGTTCATGCCTATATTTGATGCTGTCTGTAAATTAATAAAATCTTACTATAAGTAATAAATATGTAAGTTATTATTTTATAAATAACTCACTTAAAATACTCTTGTAGGTCTCTGTGAAAGGGAGTGGTAATCTTACAAGCTTCTTCCTCCACATTATTGTATGGTATATCAGTCATAGTCATAGCTGCGACAGTTCTTCTGTTACAATTACTTTTATCTGTGATATTTTCTTCTGGCGCATCAAAATTTGCTTCAGAGTTTTGCTCAGAAACTGATGATGCAGATGACTCCAACTGGATTGTGCTATTGGCTTTATCTTGAGGCATATCATGCATATCAGCATCCATAGAGGCTGAGGTATTATTAATATCACTACAACTTGGTTGTCTCACTGGTTGGTCCCTGAAAGAAAAAGTAAATAATTAAAAAAAACACATAACTGTCAGAAACGTAATAGTGTTCAGACGTATGGATTTCCATGTTCATTTGTAAAAAGTTAGTTATTTTTGTCTTATCTAAGATAATATGTGTCTACACAATAAGGATACCTGGGAAATTAAGGTAATATAATAATGTAGTGATTATTTGAAATAGAGTTGTTGCACTTACTCATCAATACATTCAGTTTTAATCTCAATATTAGCTGTGATTGAAGACGAAGATTCATTTATGTTGTCATTTTCTCCCTTTAGGACGCCGTCTTTGACTAATTCAAGGATATTGCACACATCTAAAGATAACCGGGAATAATTTTGTAGATGAGGTCCGTTTAAAGCTATTTCTTCACGAGCTATTCTCTTCATATTTTGCCACTGCGTCTTCACTTTCTTTATAGAACTACCAGTAAACTTACAACCAAATTTTGCGGATAGCTCTCGTAGTATTTCATTCCATGCGACGTCTTTTTCTTCGTAATGGTTCGGACCATTGTTGGCTTTAGTAACAACCACTTCTTTGCGTTCCTTAATTAACTCGAGTAGGTACTGTTTTTCTTCGAGGGACCAATTAGGCGTCCTTAGTCGTCGGTTGTTATTTAGCTTCATAATCTTGCCCATTTTCTGCGTTGCGTCTCTTGGAACGTGGTTGATCTTTTGCAACGATTTGTTGCAAACGATGCACTCGACGTCCAAAATTATTGGTTTCCACATTTAATAACAAATGAACGGCGAAAAACGAGTGAAAGCTTTGACAAGCTATAGACAGCGCTGCTAATTATGCACTGTATAAAATAAAAACCTATTTTGGAATGAAGTTTGTATTGAACTATTTTTAAATCATAGAATCAGTGTGAAATAAATGAATTAAAAATATTTTCAGTGAGGCAACGAGTTGTACAAGCACAAGGGTAGGTATTTTAATTTGGTATCACTCATTTTCAGTGCGGTTAAGCAATAAGCAGGTGACTGGCCATTAAAAAAGCGCGAAACTGAGTTACCTATTAGGTTCTAGGTATTTTACAGTTTTTTTTTTTAATTCTGAGGCATAGGTAGTCTGAATGTTCAGTGTTAAATAAGAAATGAAAAGAAAACCGACGATATCGCATTGATTTCCGGGTAAATATTTGCATTCAACCTTAATTTTCTACAAATAGGTGTTCAATTAATAGGTTTCTATTTGGTTAACTTTTCGTTAACGTCAAAATTATTGATGTTTCTATTATGCCCCTTTTATTTTCCAATTCCAGTTTTATAGTAATGGCTCCATCGTTTTATCGATGATTCTGCCAATCAATCGATACTAGGATGATTCAAAATGAAAATAAAAAAACCTGTACTCAAAAAAGTTTTCATTCGTAAAAATGGCATGGAAAAAACTGATCAAAGGTAGACATTTTCCAAAATTTCATTAAACATCAAAAAACTCGGAAACCATAAGACTTACTATGGTAATTTTTTTTAGTAATTATTTTTATTGGTAGATCCTTATGTGGCCCATCAGCAGGTAAAAGGTAATCCATGACTTTCCGGACACCCAGTATATTATATAATATAATATAAATTATTAATAACCAGACAACACAAATTAATTTCTTTATGGGACGAACACAATGAACCACCGTCACCGTTATAAATTGCTATGTTATAGCTTGATATCAATTAATAATATGAATCCCTTATATTTTATAAAGTACAGACGCCAGCACATCAAGCTACTACAATGTGTCAAACTTTAATAAATTTTCAACTTTATAGTTAGAACATAAGGTTCAAAGTTGATTGGAAAAATTTGACAGTTTCGGGTAGCTTGATGTGCTGGCGTCTGTACCTAGTATGAAAAAAAAACGTGTGTATTTTGGTCCTGTTATTGTAAGAAGGTATCTGTGAAGGTAATTTACTACGATGTACGATGTGATCATTTAATTTTATACAACATTAACGTTAAATGCGCAAAACCTCAGACACCCCCACTGGTTTTTAATTCAATTGACCTATTTCAGAGAGAAAATAAGTCATTAAAAAAAATGTAAAGGTTTTATGTGCTGTGTTAATTTTATTGGCCACTGTGATCGTTTCTTTCGTCTGCGACGACGCTTTATCGAGGGAGGAATCGTCACCGGGCCGCTGCGCCGCGCTGACATTGGCTTGCTTGACCTATTAATAAATAGACACGGCAACGTTTTTAATGAAGATTTTTTGAAAAAGGTGACCTGTATTAAAAAGTGGTTCAATTAATTCTGCTCGTTATTCATGCATGCATTTAACGTTACACGTTCTATATTTCGCTAAATATTACTCGCTTAAACTACTTAATAGTGGTAATACCTAGCAATACTGGTAATACCTAATACTGGTATTCAGCTGCATCCGGTTAGATTGAAAGCCGACCTCAACATAGTTGGGAAAAGACTACGCAGATTGAATAAGGTGCAGCAGCGATAAGTAGGTCCCTAAAAACAAATTACGACATATCTAGCGATGCCTTCCTACATCTTCTAGTAGGTAGATATAAGCTGAAATCGCTTTGTATCAAGCTTTGTTCCCATATTAACACAGTAGTTTGAAAATATTGTGTAAACCAATTATTTTTAAAAGAGTACATAGGTAAGTACCTTTTAAAAGAGTAGAGTACCTAACCGTGGAGTTTCTTGGCGGCTCATCTCCATAGGAATCGACCAATGGCCAATTAGAGCCGTGCACCTAGCTTCTGATGACGATAAGAGGCTTGTGGCTAAGTAATAACAGCCGCACGGGTCGATCAATCAGGTTAAGCTACGCTTGCCGCGGTTGGTCCGTGGATGGGTGACCATCTTTACATACAAAGACCCCTGCGTGCTTCGGAAAGCACGCTTAAACCGATGGCACTGGCTGTCATTTGTAGGTCTTTGACCATCGTTACTGGTCGTCAGAAGCCGGAAAGTCTGACAACCAGTCTTACCAAGAGGTAACGTATTACCCAGTAACAGCATTGTGGAGGTCAGATAGGCATCTGCATCCGGTTAGACTGGAAGCCGACCTCAACATTGTTGGGAAAAGGTTGGGCAGATTATGACCTAGCTAGCTTCTGATGTTCATAAGCGCTCATGTAGATTTATGTGAAATTATTTTTTTTTTATTTTAATTTTATAGAGAGGTCAGCATAAACTGGAAATGTAAGTAGGTACAGACGCCAGCACATCAAGCTACTACAATCTGTCAAACTTTAATAGATATTCAACTTTATCTCTAAAGCATAAGGTTTAAAGTTGATTGGGAAAATTTGACAGTTTCGGGTAGCTCGATGTGCTGGCGTATGTACCTATAGCTTGTTATGTCTTTGTGCGTGGTCTCTGTTGCATCAATGGCTTACCGCGACGTGCGACGATGAAGCGAGATAAGCAGTCTAAGTATCAAGGAGTCGGTCGATTCTGTAAAAATCTCACCGTGAAATCATAAGTGAAGTGAGCTTGAAGTGAGCAGTGTCAATAGTGTTAATCCCTAATGACAGCTCACTCAACGCTCACGTCACCCAAGTTTTCACGGTGAGATGGTTACAGAATCGCACGGTAGGTCCACAGTATAATAAAATAGGTATCAACCCAAAGTCTGGGGTTAGGTAAAAAAATATTCAAGTAAGTAAACTGTCTGGGAGTAGGAAGAATTACAAAAAAAGCCTTATATCTTAGCTCTTACTAAATTGCCATGTGATTTTCGTTTAGAATTTTGATGAACTAATATAAAAAACAAACGGACAACTAAAAATGTTGGGTAGTTTTTGTTACTTTATCAAACAACAAGAGAAACCATTGCATTCGGAAATCCGGTTTACTAGCCCTTACACCCAGTAAACCCTTGTCATACCTTAATCTGGGACCATTTGAAGCGTAAGTTCACGCTCCGGTACCCGGTAGCACGGAGCAGCCGTTCATCAATAAAAATGCGACACGTTATGGTTTCTGACACATGTCTAACGTGAGTGGTCATGGTGGTAGTTCTGCTATTGTCCGCTAGATGGCACTGACAGTAGACTTTTTAATTAAAAATACAGCTTGGCACGGTGATTCGTTTCGCAAAAAAAATCATTAGGTACTTAATAACTCTATGACAACGACCATCTATGATAACGAGCTTAGTCTATCAACGAAAGAAGTATAGTCGCCAGCACATCAAGCTACCCGAAACTGTCAGATTTTCCCAATCAACTTTAAGGCTGAAAATCTATTAAAGAAAGACAGATTTGTAGTAGCTTGATGGGCTGGCGTCTGTACCTACTTAACAGACTATCCTCAAGAGAGGCAAGCGTGATGCTATTTGAGTAGGTATACAGGTTAGCCTTTAACACTACCTCTGTTGGGACACAGTCCTCCGCGTGGTGTATTATAGCCAAGAAGCTTTTAGATAAAAGTGGAGACAACACTCTAAATACTCAAGTGAAGACGACTGTGGTCGGACAATCTCTTTCTGAATACGTAAATATGACAGAGAAAACATATATCTCTGTCTCGTTCTTATGTGTGTGTTTAGAAAGAGAGTATCCAACCACAGTCGTCTTCACTTGAGTATTTAGAGTGTTGCCTCCACTTTTATCTACAACCTTCTTGATTATAGCCCACGGCCACTTCTTCTCACAGAAGGAGTGGGTTATAATCAACCACGCGGGCCCTGTGCGAGTGGGTAGATGTTACGTAATATGTCTTCCATTGTTTTATTTGTTATTTATTTGTTTTATTCTGACCTCTCATCTCCTCCTCACGATATTTTCCTTCACCATTTTTGAGAGCGGTGGTGATGAAATAAATAACACAATTGGCTTCGTACCCACGACTTAGGTCACGTAGCTAGGTCACTGCTGCTAAACTATACAACGTGTAACGTTAAATGCGCATCACCCCAACTGATTTTTAATTCAATTGACCTATTTCAGAGAGAAAATTAGTCATTAAAAAAAATGTAAAGGTTTTATGTGCTGTGTTAATTTTATTGGCCATTGTGATCGTTTCTTGCGTCTGCGACGACGCTTTATCGAGGGAGGAGTCGTCACCGGGCCGCTGCGCCGCGCTGACATTGGCTTGCTTGACCTATTAATAAATAGACACGGCAACATTTTTAGTGAAGATTTTTTGAAAAATGTGACCTATATTAAAAAGTGGTTCAATTAATTCTGCTCGTTATTCTGATCAAACTATTTTTAGGTTTTGCACATTTGACGTTACACGTTGTAGGTAATTTAGGTATCTAAGCAGGGTGAATTTTCCAAATGTGTGTGGACGGCCAAATGCAAAAGTCTAAAAAATAGAGAAACATGCGCAAGGAGACTCGGCGTAGTCGGGGCTGATTCTGATGAAAGTCGAAGACGAGGATGATTGCCGATAACGTTGATCTATGTGAACCAACCCGGTCCTGCACTGGGCCCACGTGGTGGACTGTGACCTGACCCAGTCCCTCTCGCAGAGATGAGGCCTGTGTCACTGCGTGTCCCAATACTGGGAACGTTGTCTGCTGATTATGTTAGATATTTATGTAATATATTGACAGTTGTGCCGATTCTGTAGTTCACAAACTAAATTAAATTTACGTTAAGTGTATTTTTAATAGCCATTTTTTTAATCACGTCTGAACTTGTCCATGGAGTATCTTAATTAGACAGGACTAAACTTCTGTCCTGTTCTATATGAAATAGAAAGAAAACGATGCATCATCTGCTCAGCATTTTCCCAACTATGCTGGGGTCGGCTTCCAGTCTGACCGGATGCAGCTGAATACCAGTATTTTACATGGAGCGACTGCCTATCTGACCTCCACAACTCAGTTATTGGGTAATACGATACCCCTCGGTAAGACTGGTTGTCAGACTTTCGGGCTACTGACGACCCGTAACGACCGTCAGATGCACGAATGACAGCCGGGACCAACGCCTAGGCCTGGAGGGGTATGTGAAGATGGTCACCCATCCACGGGCCAACCGCGGCAAACCTGATCGATCGGCCCGTGCGGCTGTTATTACTTAGCCACAAGCTCTTCCCTTCAAGCCAAGAAAGAAAAAGATGCACTGAATTTAAATTTAGTTTATAACAAGGGAATCGGCGCCAGTTAGTCATAATGTTACTTATTCAGTTTACGTAATAGCTGTTTAAGTAACCTAGATTTGGATTTATTATATGATAAGTATTTACGACACAGAACAGCCGTGCGATTCTGTAACCATATCACCGTGAAAGCTTGGGTGAAGAGAGCGTGGAGTGAGATGTCAGTTGCTAGGGATTAACACTATTAATCCCTAGCGAATGACACGGTGAGATTTTTACAGAATCGACCGGCAGATACATTGTATCTGTTCTGTGATTTACGAGTAGGTACCTACTTACCTGTGGCATTTAGTTATGTACAGACGCCAGCACACCAGGCTACCCGAAACTGTCAGATTTTCCCAATCAACTTTGAACCTTTAGCACTAAAGTTGAAAATCTATTAAAGAAATCTGACAGATTGTAGTAGCTTGATGTGCTGGCGGCTGTACCTAGTTCGATAGGCGTGTTTCAGCGTATTTTATTCTAGACCTTTATGGGGAATATATAGTTTGTACTTTATCAACAAAAAGCTTTCCCGTAGAAAGGTTTTTTTTTCATAAATTAATATATAAGGTATAAAGTCAGTTAAGAAATAACCTGTTAATTATTTTTCATCTAGTAGTAGAAGTGCCAGTGCGCTACCCGCAGCGCAGGACCTCACCTGTCACCCCCGCTGACAGGTAAATTTGTTACTGTCCGCGCAGCGACACGCTTCATGTTCTGAGCCGCCATAAAGTTTGAATCGGGCTGTAACAAATAACTAGATTGCAACCGGATAGATATTTTGAATAAAATCTAATAGGTATTTTTTTATTCAAACGAGTTTTCATACGCTACGCGCCAGAAATAAACGTCATTTTGCATTAAAAGTTCACAATCGCCACTACGTTTGCAGCAAAAAAAAAATAGCACTGGGTATACTTAGCACATTAGTCAGGAAAATTTATTATTAAATAGGAAAACAGCTCATTATTGTAATTATTATTTTATTAATAAGTTAGGATGGCTCAAGCTCTTTCCCATAGTTAATCAAGACAGTCGCAAAGACAGTCGCTCAGAGAGGCTCCACAGCGCCACACGTTAGTCTCTTTTTTGTACCGTCCGTCCAGACTTC
This sequence comes from Eremobia ochroleuca, assembly GCA_949629135.1. NCBI lineage: Eukaryota > Metazoa > Arthropoda > Insecta > Lepidoptera > Noctuidae > Eremobia > Eremobia ochroleuca. Next base: position 19,802,130 of record OX451386.1, on the reverse strand, counting down.
CAGAGTGCATCGTTGTTTTTTTTTTTTTTTTACTATGCACAAGTGTTTTCAGTTTTTCGGTTTAGTGTAGTTGGAACCTGATTAGGAACAGTGGATATAATGTTATTTGTACAACATACGATTTCGCAATAAATATTGTGAAAAAATCAGTTTGCGTAGTTTTCTACCGGTAAGTTTTGTAATAAGTTTTCTTTTTATTGATATTTTAGTTGTATAGTGTTTTGATTGTATAGTTCGGTACTTTATTATTTTTAAAATCTTGAAAATGTACAGACGCCAGCACATCAAGCTACCCGAAACTGTCAGATTTTCCCAATCAACTTTGAACCTTATGCTTTAGCGATAAAGTTGAAAATCTATTAAAGAAATCTGCCAGATTGTAGTAGCTTGATGTGCTGGCGTCTGTACAAATATGAATATAAAGTATCTACCCGTATGTGTTCTTGTTTCCATTTTTACAGAGCAGTTAAATGTTCATTGATCAATTATCAAATTATAAAAGCGCAATCTCAAAACATTATTATTGACGAAATACCGGCTTTTTCAGTGAGTCGTCTTAGGGGCGTATACTTCCCGTTTCCACACAGTCAGGCAGGCATTTAATATATATATCTACACTTTTAGTCAAAGTTAAACTAACATAAAGGTATAATTATTCGAGATAATTTTATCTCGAATAATAGTTTTACGTTAGTTTGGCCCGGCGTTGTTTTACAAAACAAATCAAATCAAAAGTCATTTATTCAAATTTGGCTGAAAATCAGCACTTTTCGAATGTCAAAATGACATAATACAGTCTCCCAAAACGCCCGTCCTTCACCACTCCCTAGTGCTTTCGCTGGGAAGAAGAAGTGGCGCAACAAACTCCCCAACAGACAACTATACTTCCGGTTTTCACATAGTAAGTAAGCCCCTGACTGTTCACGTTTGTATTTAACTCATGAGTTCTACGTTCTAACGACCGTTTCGTCTGGAACGTCATATTGTATAAGTCAAGGTAAAATTATTATGATTATTTGTAATATCTACTTGAATACAATCTGAAATTAAGGCTCATTTTCTTGGTTAGCAGCATGATTAAGTACCTATCTTTACTCCCCAACTGCAATATACAGCCAGTAGCGCTTGGAAATGACCTTAAAGCAACATAACAAACCACATAAAAACCAACAGTCATTTTCTTCAGTTCATCTTGAGAACATTCCATTAAAATAAGTCACGTTGCCGTATTTTGGCCATGAGAGTTCGGAACCCGTCCTAAATTGTTGCGCAATAGTACCACAAGTCGCCAACGTTGTTAATGTTGCCATCTAAATGGGAATTTAATGGAAAAAAAATAAGTTCCTTGAATTCTTTCGGAATTAGGCAATCGAATAGATTTTTTTTATAAGCCAATTTGTTGATTGTACGAGTATTTCTGTTTTCTTGATGGATATTCGTCATACTTTCCTTTCGCTTGTAAACTCGGCTTTGCCTGCGAGGTGGTCGGAAACTATCCCAAGGCAATGTAATTCTTACTGGGATAAAAAGATAAAAAGTATCCCGTGGCACCGAGGTTATCTGTGCAAATTTCATCGAAATCCGTTGAGACAGAGTTACTTTCGCATATATATTATAAGTATGGATAATTTGGACATTATATAATGTATGTATCCTCAAAGCAACTCTTGAAACAACCCTTTTTGGGCAAAAACAGGAAAATATACTAAAATTTTTGCTGAAGCGCCATTGATGTGTAAAGAATTTTAACTAACATTTTTCGTGACTTTAAATTAATTAACTTATGGATTCAAGTAAACTGGTTATTGTTGTTTTGGAATGCAATGCTAATGACCCAAGGAAAATGGTAAATATCAACATATACAGCGTGTAACGGAAGGGGGGTATCAACCCTGAAGGAGGTGAATGTGCTCATGAAACTCAACAACTTTCCCCAAAGAACATAGGTCGAAATATGAAAAAAAAATTTGGCCCTCCCTTACAAAACTGACTACCAGCTGATTGATTTACTATGGGAGGGCCAAATTTTTTTTTCATATTTCGACCTATGTTCTTTGGGGAAAGTTGTTGAGTTTCATGAGCACATTCACCTCCGTCAGGGTTGATACCCCCTTTCCGTTACACGCTGTATAAGTACATATGTCACATAGATTTATAATCTCTGACATATCCTTCTTCTGGCTTCCCTATAGTTTAACGTTTCTCAGATTATGATCTCTGACATGTATGGATAGTTGGTGTTGGGTTTTTAGAAATAAAAAAAAAAAAATTGGTCCTTTATTCTTCTTTTCTTACCTTGTTTTAGTTATTCTTTCAGCCTTCTTCTAGTAATAGGTAAACTGTGGTCCTAAAACTGTCCTCGGTCCTCGTGACTCATGTTTGCTCGTTCCTCTCTGCCTTATTTTCTATATTTCTGTTGTAGCTAAACCAAAAAACTCTTTTCCAGTCTTTACGTCATTCGATTCTAACATTCTAGACGCAAGTTTAAGACAGTATGAGTCAGAAATTGACTTCTTACACATATAACATACTAGCTTTTGCCTACGACTTCGTCCCTGTGAAATGTCTTGTTCCCCCAATCCACCCGTCGCATGCCTGCCCGCGCTATCACTTCGATCTAGCTTAGCGTTATTTTTAACTTGTTTTCTTTTTGCTCGGCTCCTAAAGGCCATAGCGCGATGTTCAAAAAGAAAAAGAATTGAACTATCAAATGCAAAAAGAATTTTGCAAATCTGACCGGAAGTTCCAGAGATTGGTGCGTTCAAAAAACAAACTCTTCAGCGTTCTAACTATTGACCATTTATCCTGCCCTAAATATTCCTGACCGCTCGCCCAAACATAATCAAAGTCGTTAACCACAGCATGGCCTTCTAGTCCAACATCAAAGTAAATCAATTCAAAATTAAATGTATTCCCGTCAACATTGACGCTTAGAATGTAAGTTTGTACTTGTGGTAACTTGACACTTACGCTGGTGGTAATGTTACCAGGCGTGGAAAGCGGCGCGATCTCCCTAACATTGGATTACTTGGCTTACTTCCTGAATGCGCGATCGCTTGCTTATACGGTATTCATGACGGATATTTCTACAGTGTATTTTAACTTATTTGTTATATTTTGTACACAAAATTCATGATTTGTCACACTTTTAAGAAACACATACAAATGAATTAAATATGTCGATAGCTCCATCGAATTAACCATATGAATTTTCTTAAAATCGAAATCTCAGTAACAAAATAAAATAAGACGATATAACACTTTAGTTGATATATTATATGATATTAGAATGTAATGACATGACCACGATTACGAATAATAGAGAAGTATGGAATAAAAAGACATGTTGTGCCGACCCCAAATAAATTTGGAAGAGCAGCACCCTATTTGAATCATTTTGAAGCATATTGCTAATGCCATTGCTCCATATGTTCGAAAAATGTGTCTGCTCAACAACGTAAATAACGCAATGAATGTTGTTGAACTGTCAAAATGAAACCCATTGCTACTGATAGTGTGTTACGCAATTGGGTAGTTGCATGATATTGAATACTATATATTCTAGTAGATAATATATCCACACATGTAATACAATAATATAATTCGAAATCAAATTTGAAATCGGTCGAAAAATAAAAAACTTATAACTTATAGAAACTTTTTGTCTATCTCTTTCTCGCAAAACGAAGTTTTGCATGTAATTTATATGGCGATACTGAACTATGACGTCACAATTCAGTATTTCCCTCTCTGTCTAATTGAGAGTTTTGAACGCTCATATCTTTTCAATTTTTAAAAATATTAAAAAACTGTTTATACCAAGCTATTAGTGAGGTAAAAAAGCTTCAATTTAAATAATAAAAAAAAATTAGTCAACTCGCGGATTAGCCTGCTGGTGTATTATGAGTAGAATGTAATGACACTAATCATCATGGGTTTTAAAGGTCTTGAAGTAATAATTAAGTTTGCACTTTTACTAACGGAAGTCCATTGACGGGTATAGGTACGGCAGACTTTTAAATTCAAATAGGTACTTTTAGGTCTTCCTCCAATAGACTCTACCTATGGCCTGGGGGTTCCGTTGGCCCCCTTCGTAGGCTTAGGTAGGTTTTAAGCAACACTTTTTAGAGCCTAAGCTTTGAAATCATTGACATCTATGTAGATGCCTACTAACTTGAAGTTGAGTTGTGCGAAAAGCAAAGCTCAGTTTTTCTGTCGCCGTTTGTATGTTGTGTATCATGTTTGAGCGTTGAACAAATCTGGCCAATGAGTTAATTAGTTCTTAATATTGTATTTCATATTAATTCATTTGAATTCTAATGTAGAATGATTATCATAACGAACTTGTTTGACTAATTGCGAAATCAGTAAGTGGGTTGCAATAAAAGAACATGAACAAGTGAAAATACTTCTATACAAACAGCATATATGACCAAAAGCTCTGCTACCAACCCTAGACTGGCGAATTTTAATTTTTCCAGGGTATGGCCTAATACGTAAGTAGGGGGAGACTAATAAAACGATGGATGGATATTGTAAAGATGATATGGCTAGAAAGGGGGTATATTACTGAGATGATGACTAAATGTATACAACGTATAACGTTAAATGCGCAAAACCTGAAAATAGTTTGATCAGAATAACGAGCAGAATTAATTGAACCACTTTTTTTAATATAGGTCACAGTTTTCAAAAAATCTTCATTAAAAACGTTGCCGTGTCTATTTATTAATAGGTCAAGCAACCCACCCAATGTCAGCGCGGCGCAGCGGCCCGGTGACGACTCCTCCCTCGGTAAAGCGTCGTCGCAGACGCAAGAAACGTTCAGAATGGCCAGTAAAACTAAAACAGCACATAAAACCTTTACATTTTTTTTAATGACTTATTTTCTCTGAAATAGGTCAATTGAATTAAAAATCAGTTGGGGTGTCTGAGGTTTTGCGCATTTAACGTTACTCGTTGTATAAGAAGTCTAGCGGGGTAGTTGCGGAACACACCTTCAGTGGCAATGGCTTTCATTTTGACAATTAACAACATTCATTACGTTATTTACGTTGTTAAGCAGACAAATTTTTCGAACATGGATTAGCAATATTCTTTAAAATGATTGAGATAGATAGGGTGGTACGTAATAAGGGTGCTGCTGCCCTGATCCCCAATAAATTAGAATACGGGCAGGAGGACGATGATAGCCAAATACTATTGCTTGCGCCGTAACGAGAGACAAATCATCATTTATTTATTTATTTTATTATTTATAGGAATATTATTTTCCAGGCGACTAACAACTTAAAAGGGCGACTAACTATTTGCTACTAAAAATAATGACATGGCGACTAATATTAGGTTCTGTTAGGTTCCTTTAAACCCTGCAGGCGGAAATAGGGGCCCCGCGAAGCGGGGCTCCGTCGACACAGATAATTAGTTAACTTGATACACAACCTCGTTGTTCCATCTCCATTTTCTACTTTTTATTCGCCGTCCGTAGCTGCCAACCTACTATTTTTGCTACCCCAAATTCAGATTAATTTGTCGCCGCGTTAAATACATGCCTTATTTATATACACACAGTAAAAAAATATGGATATGAAATAATTCTCATCATCATCGTTTTTTTTTTTTTTTGTAAATGGCTAAAGCATTGCACCTGACGGTCGATTCTATAAAAATTGAAGGGTAGACATAAAATACCTTGACTATAGCAAAATACAATGACCGATAAAGAGAGTAGTGTTACCCTTTATAAGAGAATATGAGAATGATAAACGGAAAACGACAAACAAACTACACGGACGATAATATGAATGAAAAGCATATCTTTGTAGTTAATTCAATATTGACATAACATTCAACAGCGTACAAAAATGTGGTCTTGATTTCTCAGATGAAACTATTAACAATTTAAAACCAGTTCGGTGATTTCACGGAACCCATTGACGTAGGATTGAGCTGGAATTTCGTCAAAAAATAAAAAAAATGCTATTATTAATCTTACTAGTTTCGTCTCAAAATGATACCTTTAGCTATTGGCCTTGTCTGTAACCACGACCGTTCTCGACTAAATTGTCTAGACTAAGTTGTCTCGTTTCTTGGTGTTATAGGCGGACTAGGATCGTTAGATTCATATCACACTTCACCATTCTGTTTCGTTTGTACAGACACCAGCACATCAAGCTACTACAATCTGTCAGATTTCTTTAATAGATTTTCAACTTTATCGCTAAAGCATAAGGTTCAAAGTTGATTGGGAAAATCTGACAGTTTCGGGTAGCTTGATGTGCTGGCGTCTGTACATTCTCGATATGTTAGTTGTTTGACCAGTATTGCTCATTGATCTTTGCGGCTATATGGTTCATTCCTAACTCTTCAGTAATCTTTACAGAATTCAGCGGGATAATTGCGCCACACTAACAGTAGGAATAGGAATGGCGTTCATTTTGACAGTTTAACAACATTCATTGCGTTATTTACGTTGTTGAGCAGACAAATTTTTCGAACTTATGAAGCATGCGTAAGCAATATCCTTCAAAATGATTCAGATTGTTATTGATAGATAGTGCGTTACGCAATTAGGGTGCAGCCGGTCGATTCTGTAAAAATCTCACCGTGAAATCATAAGTCAAGTGAGCACTTAATAGTGTTAATCCCTAGCGAATGACAGCTCACTCCACGCTCACTTCACCCAAGCTTTCACGGTGAGATGGTTACAGAATCGCACGGCTGGTATATTTTTTTCAGAAGGCAAACAAAACAACGACTAAAAGTGTGTCCTTGCTGTGCTTTGCTTCTAAACTAATGCGTCTTCAATCTAATGAACACAGATCCTCAAATTATCCTATAAACACACATTATTATCTAATTTAAATTATCTACCCGCTCTTTATTCAAGGCCGGTGTTACAGGCTGAACTAACTAGTCTATAATTAAACCAGAACTAATAGTAGACTTGCATAATTCTAGCAAAAAGCGTGTCTTTCCCATATACATGTTATGTAGATTCAATTATTTTTTGTTGCTATGTCCAAAGTCTGTTTAAGTGACGAAACTGACTCAATTTGTATCAATTGGTATTAGAAATGGACAGGATATGGTTATATTCTTTATGAGCGGTTTGATTCAAGATTCCAAAGTGAAAAGTATGGCTAGGGTCGACGATCGGTACACATTTTTCTATTTTTAGAATGTTTAAACCATGATACTTAACAATATAAGTTATTCTTGCTACTGCCCACGAATTCGTCCAAGTAGAATTTTTTAATCCCACGATCCATCGCGTCGGATCGCATCGCCCGCCCGCGCTATTACTTCGTTTTAGCTTTGCGTTTCTCTGAGTTTTTTTTCCTTTTGCTCGGCTCATTAGTGCTTCCCTAACGTAATATTAAATAACCTATAATTTTTCACGAATTGGACTACCAAAAGCAAAAATTAGTTTTCAAATCCGACCGACAATATACCGATCCTAGAGATAAACGCGTTCAAACAAATAAACTTTTTAGCTTATTATTTATTAGGATAGAAGATAGAGTAGTCACGACCCTTTTCGTTATAAACGCGAAGACAGCCCAGACCTATATGATGTTGGTTCGGAATTCCACAAGGTACAATTCTGGGTCTTTTGCGCAACACTTATCTCCGTTTTATTCTTTACTAGCGACCCGCCCCGGCTTCGCACGGGTGCAATGGAGAAAAACTGATAATTTTTTTCGTAAAAAGTATAGGATAAAAATGGTTATTGTGGGTTATTCCTAAGAGATAGACATATACCATTGCGGACTTTTTTGTAGACCTTTTTAAGGTGTACCATACTGTAGTACATTATTTTGATCTATCTCGATGGGTTCAGCCAGCGTTTACAATGTAAGCTCAAAAAAATGTGTTTATTTACGACATCACATTAGAAACCTCTAAAATTATCAGTGTTTGTCTACTATATTATGCATGTATTATACATATAAACCTTCCTCTTGAATCACTCTACCTATTAAAAAAACCGCATCAAAATCCGTTGCAGAGTTTTAAAGACATAAGCATATATAGGGACAGACAGACAGGGAAGCGACTTTGTTTTATACTATGTAGTGATAAACCAAGGCTTGTTATCAACCAGAAATAGCTGAATCTTTATTTTCTTATCTTGCATTAACATTATATCTGCTAGGTTTCCGATAGACTGCATATTTTATTTTAAGCTGTTTGGGCTACGGCTTTATAGACAGTTCAAATTATTCTTAACTTATAAAAATAAAAAAAAATATAGGTATTTCTCAATAAGAAATGAGAAATTACACTTACTGTTTTAAGAGAACATTATTAAAATTTAACATATAATTTAATGGAAAGCACGAAAGCCGTTGGCCCTGGCTATCATTCGTGGATCTTTGACAGTTTTGACGGGTCGCCAGAATCCCGAAAGTCTGACAATCAGTCTGACAATCAGTAAAATACTGGTATTCAGCTGCTTCCGGTTACACGTAAAGCCGACTCCAACATAGTTGGGAAAGACTAGTCAGATGTATATCTCAATAAGAAATTCCTACCAGGTAAATAACTATTGTAAGGAGATAGGACCGAATGTAAAAATAGCCCAAATTAAAAATGTATGACTATTTACCTCAAATATAAACCTCGTAAAGTCAGTTAAAAGCGGTAATTATTCTTAATTACTTTTTGATGATACCTATGTGCGATAACCTTTAATATGCTCAGTTCTCGCAAAGGAAGCAGAATAAGAAGTTGCATTGTCACTTGTTTTAGATATAATAGGACCACTGTACGTAAACTTTTATTACCGAACAACACTAGTCTAAAAGTTAATAAAATGGACCGTTACGAACATTACACCTACATATACAACGTGTAACGTTAAATGCGCAAAACCTGAAAATAGTTTGATCAGAATAACGAGCAGAATGAATTGAACCACTTTTTAATATAGGTCACATTTTTCAAAAAATCTTCATTCAAAACGTTGCCGTGTCTATTTATTAATAGGTCAAGCAAGCCAATGTCAGCGCGGCGCAGCGGCCCGGTGACGACTCCTCCCTCGATAAGGCGTCGTCACAGACGCAAGCAACTATCAGAATGGCCAGTAAAACTAAAACAGCACATAAAACATTTACAATTTTTTTAATGACTTATTTTCTCTTTGAAATAGGTCAATTGAATTAAAAATCAGTTGGGGTGTCTGAGGTTTTGCGCATTTAACGTTACACGCTGTATAATAACCTAATAATATGGTTTTAAAGGACATTGCTCTGCGCCCATACATTGTTCGCCCTGGAACCAAGAGCGTTGGAAAATGATGTGCTGTATTGTCGATCATTAGTAAACTCCTATAAGATCTTATTTTTATAGCGGACTAGCTGCAGAATATAAAACAATGAAAATATAAAAAAAAGGTATGAGATTTTGAGGTTATAATCGAACCATAAGGTATAGTTTTTCATAGCTGCGAGTGATTTTTAAGAAACTGAAAAATAGTATCATTATACATTATGCTATTTTTAGTACCTACCTAGATAATTTTATTCAAATTAGGCTATAATTAATTAAAAAGCTAACAGACTTAAAATAATAATAATAATATGTACATGTATATAAAAAAGATAATATGTACATGTAAATATTAGTCGCGTAAAATACTTTATAACACATTTGCTCGTAAAAGGTCTCTTACTGCACCAATTTCAATATCGTAATGTATCTCATTACGTACTTGTGCGTAATTGTAATGTAAAGCGCACGGTTTATCAAGATGCTCCGTCTAAAACGAACGGTACTTTTTTAAATCTTAGCAAAGAGTTTTTATGTCAGAAAAGTGGTCAACATTTTATGAATAAAATTAACTTTGGGAGATATAATATAGTAAATAAACATTTAATTCTTTAATTTAATTAATTTTGACAATTAATTACAACCATTTATCTGTAACAAAAACACAAAAGTATTAATTTACTTTATTAGTAATACTGGCTGTTTTTTGTGCCTTTGCCATAAACAAAAGACGCTGATGCGCGCGCATCGCTAATTTGTGAAAAAGTAAAAATTATTCCACGCGCTTTTTCTTTTCGCTGTATTGTGTAACTGTTCGAATTTTAATAACTGTTTTAACAAGTAATTAAAGATTTATTCGTTTAAGAAAGTCCGAGTTTTATTTATTTCCTCACAAATGTGTTATAAAACGTCGTATGACATACGTGCGGTTTGATAATTACAGCCTCTGCTTTCTTATAGCCCTCACCTACGGCTCGGGCTAGCAATATCGCCTCAGCTGTAATTTTCAACTTACCGCACTTATATCATAATGTACTATTATAATGTTCATTTTGGCATGCAGCTAGTCCGTGTTACAAAAGTATTTGCAACTAATATAGTAAAATAGACAATTAATTATAGTGTATGTCCGATACTTGTGTTGCACATGGCGATTCTGGGCAATATCCTTTAATTTCCGTCCATTCACAGTCAAACTAAATAAAAATAAGATTAAAATTATCGTTTTTGAAATAACGTTGAGTCATGGTGAAAATTTCCCAAAATTAGCACAGCTGTTTCTTTCTCAGCACTGACTGGGCGTTTGGCGCTAAGTAGAGGTTGTCGCATAGGCGCTTCGTAGTCGTTGCGTTGACGTCGTGAAGACGCTGCGTAGATGTCATTTACTCGCGCCAACATCGCATTATCTGATTATGTTAAGGATTATAGGAAAGATCACAAATATTAACAAAATTGATTCAATTAAGAAAACAGTAGGACTGTTCGCTTTTTGCTAAATACAAGAAAAATAAAAAGCCATAAGAGAACCTAATGTGGAGTTCATACCCACAAATTAGCATATCCACGCCCAAAGTAACTGTACTGGCTAGGTACAGACGCCAGCACACCAAGCTACCCAAAACTGTCAGATTTTCCCAATCAACTTTGAACCTTATGCTTTAGCGATAAAGTTGAAAATCTATTAAATAAATCTGACAGATTGTAGTAGCTTGATGTGCTGACGTCTGTACTTCAAATTGTCATAACACTACCATTTAAAAGTCATCATCATATATCTACCTCAACCTCGCTTGACAAACGATTGAATAAATAATTGTGTGCATCGATTACATATCAAAATTAACTCTAATTAACAATCAATGCACAGCTGTTAAAACGAAATGACAGCTGTGGAATCCGATACCACCCAATTACAAATGAAATATAAAACTTATTACCATTTTTACAACTTTATTTAATTTTGTTTTTTTATCCTAGTGCCAATGACGTAACATCAAAATGAAGGACGCAGAACTAAAGTTGCCCACACGCAATGTGCTGACCGGGGCTGTGGTGAACTGGGAGGATGACGAGATGGGGTTCGGGGATAGCCCCAACAACCTGACCCTGGCATGGAAGGACTTGTCTGTTTATAGGAAGAAGAAGACACAGACTAGTATATGGAGATCCCCTGTTTATGAGGAGATCAGGATTTTACATGGAGGTATGTATTTCTGTTTTTTTTTTTATAATCTTGTTTGTGGAGGTCAGATAGGCAGTCGATCCAAGTAAAATACTGGTATTCAGTTGCATCCGGTTAGATTGGATGCCGACCCCAATATAGTTGGGAAAAGGCTAGGCTTCAGTTGCATCCGGTTAGATTGGAAGCCGACCCCAATATAGTTGGGAAATGGCTAGGCAGATATTTTGTCTCTGCATCACCCTAAGGTTGACTGGTAGAAAATGCCTCAGGCATTAAGTCCGCCTTTGTACAGTACTTTTTTTACTTGTGCATAAAGTTTTAATAAATAAATAAATAAATAATGAATCTTGGCCATATTCTGCATTAAATCTATAGCAACCCGTGTGTCCCACGGGAGTAACGTAGCAATAGATAAAATTAAGGTGGAAGCGTCAGGGTAGCCTGAGAAATTAAGGTGGAAGCGTCAGGGTAGCCTGAGAAATTAAGGTGGAAGCGTCAGGGTAGCCTGAGAAATTAAGGTGGAAGCGTCAGGGTAGCCTGAGAAATTAAGGTGGAAGCGTCAGGGTAGCCTGAGAAATTAAGGTGGAAGCGTCAGGGTAGACTGAGAAATTAAGGTGGAAGCGTCAGGGTAGCCTGAGAAATTAAGATGGAAGCGTCAGGGTAGCCTGAGAAATTAAGGTGGAAGCGTCAGGGTAGACTGAGAAATTAAGGTGGAAGCGTCAGGGTAGCCTGAGAAATTCAAATTTTCTTACGTTTTTTGCAATTTGCAGGTCTGTATTATGTTGAATGTTGATTAAAATATGATTCGCGACCGTAACAAATATGACTTTACAGAATTATAGTCATAAAAATCATCAATACGCCCCTCTAAGTTCATATAATCCTATTGAATGACTATTTCATGAAATAAGGCAGTTAAACTTAGCTGTCTTTTAATAAAAAAATCAGGGCATGTCCACGAGAAATGTTTCAAATTCAAAGTCTATAAATTATTGGTAGTCAATTTTTAAACAAAAACAAGTTGCTTTTAATATTATTTAGTAAGCTAAGAAATCCGCAAACATTATGATCGATATCGATATGGCTTCAAGTTCATAATTAATTTTAATTATCAATAAATAATAATAATAGTCTGCTGCAGCACCTGCAGTGCGATTCTGTAACCACCTCACCGTGAAAACTTAGGTGAAGTGCAATTAAACCGGTGATCTTTATTTAGAATATCTTTCTATACTGAATAAATGAGGCTTTGATTTGAGGAGATCCTATTTCTAAATCTTCTGTGGGAAATATTTTGAAATGTATTTTTATTATAATTTGATATTTTATTTGTTATTAATTTTAGTAGGTAAGCCACAATATAATATGATATGGAACTGGATAATGACATCATCCAAAAACAGAAAGAAATAGGACGCATGTTGTGATAAATTTATGTTCACTAACGTGGCTATGATGTATTATGTGCGACTTTAATATACAACGTGTAACGTTGAATGCGCAAAACCTCAGACACCCCAACTGATTTTTAATTCAATTGATCTATTTCTGAGAGAAAATAAGTCATTAAAAAATTGTAAAGGTATTATGTGCGACGACGGTTTATTGAGGGGTGAGTCGTCGCCGGGCCGCCGCGCCGCGCTGACATTGGGTTGCTTGACCTATTAATAAATAGACACGGCAACGTTTTTAATGAAGATTTTTTGAAAAATGTAATCTATATTATAAAGTGGTTCAATTAATTCTGCTCGTTATTCTGATCAAACTATTTTCAGGTTTTGCGCATTTAACGTTACACGTTGTATATATTAGTTTATTATGCAAAACATTTGTGTGACTTATTAAAATAAAATATAAATAGCCATTTCAACTGACGCGTGCAGGTGTGCACTGGACAACTATCACTTTGTCAAAAGTGTTAATCTGAAACAGTGTGTCAATCTGAAACAGTCAGCTTGCTCTGGTTTATGATCCGGAGCAAGCTGACTGTTTCAGATTAACTAAATTTCCAACCAACCAAACCAAATTTTCAGTTTTATCAGAGTTGATGTTAACTCTGATAAAACTGAAAATTTGGTTAGGTACACACATGATGATATCGGCTGTGTTCAAATGATATTTTTTTTTTTTTTTTTTATATTTGTACAACGTAAGGAATATTAAACATATGTAAGTAGTATCCTGCATAAAACTGAACTGTCCATAAGTCCAATGATCACTTGGCAATTTTTCTATTTTTTTAGAATTTTGTGTTCATTTTTTGTTTGTGTGTAAAAGTTGATTGAGTCAACTTTTCATAAATCAAAACGCAGCGATTTGTTATTGCTCAATATGCACTTAATGTTAACAAATAGAAACATTAAGATCAGGATCTCACATGATGCTGGCGTGTCGTGCTATCCGGCCTGCGCTTTTAGTGCAGGATAAGCCATGGTGTCCGAGGCAGTCGACACCTTCACCGCATTGGCAGCGATGCGGAGCCCCGCAAGGGGCGCCCAGACGCAGACATGGAGCGAGCCGGAAGGTGGTGTCAGCCAGCAATGTTGTATAACTAATGCCTTGTTGGGTGACGGTAGCGCCTGAAGCCAGAGGCCCGACTCCCACTCACCCACAGCCAATTTTGTTATTATTATTTATTATTGTATTGTGCAGTCTTGATAAAGGTTTTTCTTTTCAGTCAATGGCATCGTGTCATCTGGCAACTTAGTAGCTATAATGGGCTCTAGGTAAGTTGTCATTTAAAAGAATAGTAAATGATAAATGATTTATTTTCTGTAAGTAGATTTGTATAAATACTTTTACACGTCAATAATATTTTAAATACTAGATGAGGTCGGCGTTTCCTATCTGACTACTCTGAGAATAAAGGCCGAAACAAACTCAGAGGTCACAGTAGGTTTAGTACCTAACTAAAAATCACTTCCTCTCTCCTTAAACAGCACCATTATATTTTCTTTACTCCTGTTTCATGTCTATTGTTATATGTATATATTTACTTAGATTGGTATAATATACTTTATGTATGTATTTATTTTATCGTGTAAATAGTACACCACAGACTACCTACAATATTTGTCTCTCCTTCCCTTTTCAATCCATCCAAAGGTTGTCTTTAAAAGATCGCTCTTAGCGATAAGACCGCCCATTGTGTCACCCTTTGTAAAATTTCTATATTTATATCTGTAATCTATATGGTGTACATAATAAAGAGTATTCTATTCTATTCTATTCTATTATATAATGAGTACTCAATTTGTAACCTGCACCCTAATTGCGTAACACACTATTACTCTAAATTTGAATCATTTTGAAGCATGTTGCTAATCCATTGCTCCATATGTTCGAAAAATGTGTATGCTCAACAACGTAAAAAACGCAATGAATGTTGTTGAACTGTCAAAATGACCCCCATTGCTACCGATAGTGTATTACACAATTACCCTGCTGAATAATTTTGAAGGATATTGCTAATTCATTGCTTCATATACACGGTGGCCAAAAAGTCGTGGATCAAACGAAATAGGGAAATAAAGGAGGTCATTTCCAACAAAAAATCTTTCTACAGCATGGCCATAATTCAATTCCCCTAAAAGTTATGAATATTTTTGTTTTCTTTAAATAAAATAGCGAGTTCTTTTACAATTAGACTAAGAACTTTTGTAGTGCTGATATATTATCTAGTAATAATACAACACCGTTTGTTTTATTGTTTTATATCACTTTTTTTAAATTAGAGTAATCGTAAAAGAACTCGGTATTATAGTTAAATAAAACAAAAATATTCATAACTTTTAGGGCAATTGAATTATGGCCATGCCGTAGAAAGATTTTTTTGTTGGAAATGACCTCCTTTATCTCCCTATTAGGTTTGATCCACGACTTTTTAGCCATCCTGTATATGTTCGAAAAATGTGTCTGCTCAACAGCGTGAATAACGCAATAAACTGTCAAAATGAAAGCCATTTCTACTATGAATGTCTTATTCAATTACTCCGCTGAGTGCCTAGACAAACTGACATTCTATCAGCGGTGACGACAATGGACGAGTCAAAATGTAGGAGGTACATATATGCTACCGAAAAACATCAGTCAGTTCTGTTGAAAGTCGGTGTCGAAATACGAAACGCTTAGAAAGCGATTGCCAGTTGTCTTAGGCGTCTGGTATTCTAATCCTACACGTGATATACTAAATAAGCCTTTCTTCCACAGTGGTGCCGGCAAGACCACATTGCTTGCCGCCATCAGCCGTCGTGACAAAAGCGCGATGACCGGCTACCTGATGCTAAACGGCAGATTAGCTGGCGCAGACCTCATCTCCAGGATCTCTGGCTTCTTGCCGCAGGAAGACTTGGCTATTGAAGACCTGACTGTCTCTGAACATATGGAGTTTATGGTAAGTTACTATGGCGGGAGCAGTGGTGGCCCAG
Source organism: Eremobia ochroleuca (assembly GCA_949629135.1). Taxonomy (NCBI): domain Eukaryota; kingdom Metazoa; phylum Arthropoda; class Insecta; order Lepidoptera; family Noctuidae; genus Eremobia; species Eremobia ochroleuca. The sequence continues at coordinate 19,786,248 of OX451386.1, read as the reverse complement.
TGGAATCGGTCCCAACTTACCAGTTGTAGGCCGTGAGTTCGAACCCAGGCAGGCGCTTGACTTTGTGTTTTAATTTCATTACTCTCAAAGACGGCGTAGGAAAACGTCTTGAGGAAACCGGCATGTCCTAGAACCAAAAAATTCGCGGACTTGTGACATCCACCAACCCGCACTGGGTCCCCGTGGTGGATTATGGCTCACTACCTCTCACAGAGAGGAGGAACATTATAGGGTAATTATGCTGCATACATCATCTGCCTAGCCTTTTCTGTATTTTAGTATTTGTGGTTACAAATACTAAAAAAACAGAATAAAATAAATATTTAAGGGGGCTCCCATACAACAGACATGATTTTTTTTTGCCGTTTTTATAGATAATGGTACGGAACCCGTCGTGCGCGAATCCGACCCGCGCTTGGCCGGTTTTTTTGTATTTATTTGTGTCTGTGTCTCTTGGTGTCTCTTATCTTATCTTTGTTCTTTTGATTAAATCCAAATGTCTTAGTGACACAGAAGTAACAGTCATATTCATGGTTGGACGGTTCCCTGCATATGATTGGCATATTAAAATTCAAAAATCTTTTTTCACCTGCAGCCCAGGAGCTTAGCGTTTTTCTACATTTTTCACAAAAAACGTGAGGAGCCTTTTTTTATCTTGCTGAGAGACCGAAATTTTGAAATACATGACAAAAACATGCTTCTTTGAGTGATCCCGTTATGGAATATCCTTTCTTAGATAGATAGTCCCGCTCTACGAGAGTCAATAAATTTTTATGTTCCCGACCAGTATATGCGTGGCGTTGTAAGACGACAACATAGACTCCTCTGCTACCCGCCTACATGGCGTGCTCCCCGAACCAACAACACTCCCACTGCTAGAGTTAATAAATGACTTTCTAAAATATATTCCTGAGGCAGATTTATTTTTTGACTCTCAGTGCACAATCGCTAAACATGTGTGTACTTATTTAAATAAGAAGAAATAATTGTTTAGTTTCTAATTTTAAGTTTAAGGTTGTTTTGTGTTCAAATTTTATGTTACTCCTTTTTTTATTATTATTTTTTTTTAGTCTAAGAAGTTTTAATTAAAATTGTACTGTAATTTTGTAGAATTAGCATAGATATAAGCGATTTGGTGTAAACTGTTAGCTTATATTTGATCAATAAATTAATATGAATAAGCTCACCGCAAATGTAACAAATCAGGATGTATTTTACAAAACCTTTTTGACATTTTAAACACAAATATTTATTTAACTGAACACCACTGCATCAAAATTTTAGAATGAATTCAGAACCATTTTGTTAGTAGTTTGATAATAATAAAATGTGATGATAACTTAATTTTTTGACGTGATAAAAACAAAACAAATATATGTTTGCGCTTTGTTACTGCCACTAAATAAAGCAATACGAAATTCACTGGAAGGACATGACCTTTTTTTATTTTGTAAACTAGTGTAATTAATTAATATTATTCATCGCCTCATATTACTGGGGTACTGACAACGATCTTAGATGTTTATCTCATACGTAATTTACATCATAATAATTTGACATTTCACGATACAGTCTCTAATTCAATCTAAATAATTTGTTTTGCTCAGGTCCAAAGTTATAAGGAATGATTAAGTAATAACGTGCTTAAATTCCAACTTCTTTTGTTACTATACTCGAGAGTAATGAATTAGGGTCACATAAAGATGGTTATTATAGGTATTCACCTATAAAAACCGTTTTATTAGGGTTCCGTAACCAAATGGCAAAAAACGGAACCCTTATGGATACTTCATGTCTGTCCGTCTGTCCGTCCGTATGTCACAGCTACTTTTTTGATCCTAGGCCCGCATGATGATGGACAAGCGATCGACGAAAATAGTACGAGCGAGGCGTGTTCAGCTTCTTTTGAGTGAACTTGGAGTCAATAACTGTGACAAAACTAAACTGAAGGCTCTGTCGGGTGGAGAGAGGAAAAGAGTTGCTTTGGCTGTACAGGTAAGTGACAAAAATTCAATACTAAAACACAAAGAAGTTCAATGTTGCAGCAAAAAGGTATTGAAATGAATGAATTAATGTAAGAAACTGATTTCAGAAGGTTGTCGACAAGAGGTGTCGAATCCGATAGCAATTATTATACTCAGACTAATATAAATAAATAATCAATATACAGCGTGTAACGGAAGGGGGGTATCATCCCTGAAGGAGGTCAATGTGCTCATGAAACTCAACAACTTTCCCCAAAGAACATAGGTCGAAATATGAAAAAAAAATTTGGCCCTCCCTTACAAAACTGACTACCAGCTGATTGATTTACTATGGGAGGGCCAAATTTTTTTTTCATATTTCGACCTATGTTCTTTGGGGAAAGTTGTTGAGTTTCATGAGCACATTCACCTCCTTCAGGGTTGATACCCCCCTTCCGTTACACGCTGTATAGTATTAACTGAGTAAACGAACTGTGTTTTTATGTGGTTGTCTTTAAAAGATCGCTTTTAGAGATAAAACCGCCCATTGTGTCACCCTTGTAAATTTATAAATTTATACATATAATTTATACATTTACATCTGTAATGTTTCTGGTGTCCATAATAAAGAATATTCTATTCTAAACACTTAAAAAAGATATAGTTCTCCAGACCGATTTAGAATAATGTGTTGATTTTTGCCAAGGCAACCAATCTCAGCGTAGTATGTAATACAGTGCACAGGTGTGCAGTGTGATTAAACACAATAACAGATGACAGAAAAGACAAAAGAACCTCTAGGAATATAGGAAATAACGCGGCATTAAATGTAAATCATCGACCTCATGCGATGCGAGTGTTGTATGAGAATTCTCGTACTTTTTTTTTTTTTTTTAATGTATAGTGCTCACAACAAAATCTAAAACGGATTCTCTTCCACAGCTCCTAAACGACCCTCCAATCCTATTCTGCGACGAACCGACAACAGGTCTTGACAGCTGGGCAGCAGCTGCCGTAGTAGCTCGCCTAAGGAGTCTAGCCATAGGAGGAAAACTGGTTGTATGCTCAGTACATCAACCAGCTTCCGGAGTCTTCGAGCTCTTCCACCAAGTTGTGCTGCTGGCTAGTGGAAGGATAGCCTTCCACGGCACTATTGAGCAAGCTGACCAGTTTTTTGCATCGTAAGTACAATATCTTTTATACAACATTATTTTTAGTATATGGGAAACCACGTGTCTAGTATTTCTATGTAAAGAATCTATGTACAAAATTTCAAAACTGTATCATGAAAAATCCACGAAGTTATGAGCTTTATTTCATGTTACCTGATTGCCCGTACAAAAATTTGGTTACCACTTAACACGCGCCGCCGGCCGACCGGCTGTGACCTGTGTTGTGCGCTATGATTGCGGATATGTACTTAGTGTCGCTCGGTGTCCAACTTGTTACCTTTTTTAAATATTTTTGGGACAAAGTATAACATGGTGTAAAAATTATTGAAATCGATTCAGTTACTTATTCTGAACAAACTGTATTCAGGTTTGCAATATACTAAAAATAATGTTGTATATTCTGCAGTATTTATTGAGGACTTAGCCATTAGAGGAAAACTGGTAGTTTGTTTTTAGAGCCTTCGAGCTGTTCCATTAAGTTGTGCTATTGATTAATGGGAGGATAGCGTTTCTCGATATTGACCAGGCCGATTCGTCTTTTGCAACAAGAGAGAGAATCTCTCTACCTAATCTTTAATCAAGGTGCATTTACCATCTACTATTCCATCAAGTCATGCTGTTGGTTAATGGAAGGATAGCCTTCCATGGCGGAACAGCTTTTGTTTCGTGAGTACTTTAGGGTGCGTTTCCACAGAAGCGGAGCTGGACGGAGCGGAGCGGAGACTTGTAGGAATCGTCCAATCACAGACGAGACGAGTGACGCGATGAGGGTTTCAACCATTGTGATTAGTCGATTCCTGCACGTCTCTGCTCCGCTTCGCCCAGCTCCGCTTGTGTGGAAACGCACCCTTAATTAAAAAAAAAGTCTGCAGCATTTCTAACAATGATAGTTAAAGAGTAAATTGGCCGTATGCTCAGAGCACCAAACAACGTTTGGCGAAACATTTTACCAAGAGCCTATAGCAACATATACGCGCATTGATATGAAGTTGCGGACGCCAGCCCGTGTTACCTTATTACCTACGTGGAGCGACTGCCTACCTGACCACATCACAGTAACTGGGTAATACGATACCCCTTGGTAAGCTGGGATCAACGGCTTAAAACGTCCTTTCCGAGTCACGGAGGGGTCTCGATATGTAATGAATGGTCACCCATCCTTCAATCGACCCGTGCGGCTTTCGTTATTTAGCCATGAACCCCCCGATGTGTCCAATATAGTGATCCTGAAATCCAAATTGTTTCAACGTGTGTGGCCTTTTTGTCACATTTGTAATTGATGGCTAACATTCATCTATATTTTCGCACCAAGCTGCTTAGTTCTTTTTATTTTACGTTTTTATTAAGTGTCATGTTCGTAATTTATACATTTTATGCACCAACTGGTTTCTAAAGTCATAATAAAGCAAATATTGTCAGTCTGTCTGGTCTAAATGTGGTGTTTGTTGAACAGCAGTAATTTCTTGATGATAAATAATCGTCTTTCTATAAGTAGGTTTGTATAAACACTTTTACACATCGATCATATTTTTAAACTAGATGAGGTCGGCGTTTGCTATCTGACTACTCCGAGAAGAAAGGCCTAAACAAACTCAGTTAGTCAGATCATGTGAAGACCATGTAGGTTGGTGTCTGAAATGGTCTTTTGAGGAAAGAACAACACAGATTGAGTGAACCTGTCCAGTCAGTGCACGTATTTGTCTGTAATTGTGCAGCTCAACTCATGATGTCTTTAATTAGTGTCGTTGGCAATCAAGAGGATGTCGTTCTTGGGAAACTTTGATGAAGCAAAACCAATTATCATAAGCTATTAAGTTTTTTTATGAAATTGGCCCTTGAATATATTATGTATATATTATGTTCAATGGCAAACAAGCGTAATGGTAGCCCTTATATGAATTAAATAAATTTTATAACAAATGGTCGACTTTGACCATACATGATTTTTGTACTTGTTGGAGTTGCTCCTTGCTAATGATTTTCGCCGAAGAAATTGATACCTAATTATTGATATAAACAGTAAAGTTGTCTGTAAATGTAAAGTATTTTTAGAAATCAATTTACATTATACATACACTATCACAAACTTACACATACACATATATATCTACTATCAACTCGGCCTATCGCAGTCCACTGCTGGACACAGGCCTCTCCCAGACTGCGCCACAACACCCTGTCCTCCGCCTTCCGCATCCAGTCTACCCCAGCTACCGTCTTTAGGTCGTCCGTCCAGATGGCTAGATAGCTGGGGGTCGTCCCACACTACGCTCGCCGATACGCGGTCTCCACTCCAGGACTCGTCTGCTCCACCGGCCATCGGCCCTCATATATACATATATCTACTATCGAAAAGAATATAAACTTTCGAATGCTCCGGAGTCAAATAAATGACGTTAATCGTACTATAAGTACAGGATTTTCCCAAGATATAACACAATATCAATATAAAGAGAAGAACAATAATCAGGATCATTTATGGACATCATTATATAGTTGCCATTTTCCTAATTTCACAGTCCCCATATCTATACTCAATTAAAAGTAAACGAACTTCGGCCAACAGACCCCGTGTTTGTCGCCAAAGGATCCGTTAACGATATTGATAAGAATCCATATACTATTTAAATAGGTGTTATCTTTCTAATCTTATACCACTTTGGATAAAGCCGATTAAAGCCGTATAATATGATTAACCGTCTTGACTTGTTAATTTGAAGGCCGCCATCAAATGGGCCCAAATAAGCCCATTCGATAAACTTGTTCCTCCCCATAGTAATAGTCCTCTAGACTATACTTCCGCCATGACAACCAATTTCAGTGGAGACTAGCCATTTACGCGGGATATATTTAGCGGACAAGTTACCAAGTGTGTTCGTAGACACAGGTGCACTCGCTATTCCTTCTCATTGTCCGATGGGACGGCAATTCGACACGACCGGAGAGCTATCAGCCGCGGGACCAACGGCATAACGTGCTTTCCGAGGCGCGGGACACCGCCAACTTCCAAACTCCAGGGTGTTACTGAAAAATTCCTAATGGAAAAACCCAATAACACTTTACCTGACCTGGGAATCAGACCCAGGACCCCGCGCTCAACAGTCGCGCTTGCGATAGATTTGAATTTCTAGGTCATTCTGTGCTTTTATTTTGCTGCTTCAAACCGGACTACATAGATATAATTTATGAGACATGGAGTAATTTGCAACCGGGAAATAGAGCTTTTTGTTCGCTGTTCATTTTTTAAACAATGTTGTTGGTTTTTTTTATATTGTAGGTATTAGCATGTTTTTTCGACGTGCTGGGAGACACTGTTTGATTCTCAAGAAAAATGCCGAGACATTTAAAATAATTTTATATTATATCGCGCACTGATTTTTCTTGAGAATCAAACAGAGTGTCTCCCAGCACGTCGAAAAAACATGCTAATTGGGTATTCAACTCTATCTGCGCTAAGCAATGCGTTAAAAATACAGTGCGCGAAAAAATCGCCCTGGGAAAATTTCGCCCATGCCTATCTGGGCTAAACAAACTTTTGGATGAGGTACAGCCTTCAACATTAGTTTAAAATAGATTTTACAAGGCACTGATACTCTCCTTATCAAATTAAAAAATCAAACACCATTTCTAGTTACGGATTGGTTTCGCTACCCGAAACTGTTAGATTTTCCCAATCAATTTTGCGATAAAGTTGAAAATCTATTAAAGAAATCTGACAGATTGTAGTAGCTTGATGTGCTGGCGTCTGTAGTACAGACGCCAGCACAAGTCAAGGTTAAATAAACTGCGTAAATACAATAATTTTTTGCTAAAATATTCGGTTATACTGATAATAGGATACGATTTATCCAGATAATAGGCTAGAACAAGAATAAACTTACCGCCTAAGAATATCTCTAGTTATTTCTCAGCGGACATTTGTGATACATAATACACGTTTGATGATTAGAAAACTCAGAAACGTAATACTGATAAGATGTACGCATAAAATGTGGATAAAAAAGATTTTACGATCTTTTTTCACACGCCTTAATGCTTTGATCGACTACCGTATTGATTTCTCACCAAGCAAGCATCTTTAAAGAACTATATGACTGAAAACAGCCGGTCACTAGAATGTTTTATCCCTGAATCTTGAGATTGGAATTAAACTGAAGAAACTCTTGCTCATTTCAAAGTTCTACCATAGGCAATGTTGGATTGAGGGACTTTTATATCATATCCGAAACAATCCTAACCAAAATTCACTAGATTGCATGTTGTCTAATTTCTGGATCGAAAACCAGAATTTTAACTACAAAATTTCCCTCAGACTTCAAAATATCACCATAATAGTATTAAAAAAAAAAAATTACACATTCGCTCTTGCCCGCGAATATCCATGATGAAAAGTAGCCTGTGACCTTCTCCAGGTCGCAGGCAGTCCATCTGTCAAATTTCATAGCGATCGGCGGGGTAATTGCGTAACTCGCTAACAGTAGCAATGACTTTTGACAGTTCAACAGCATTCATTGCGTTATTTACTTTATTGAGCAGGCGCATTTTTCGAACACATGAATCAATGGATTAGCAATATTCTTCACGATTATTCAGATTGTGATTCATAGTGTGATACGCAATTAAAGTTAGCAGTTCAGTGGTTTAGGCGACACAAGGTAACAGACGGACAGACAACAGACTTAATTAAGTACGGATATCACAGCTTGCCATTTTTCCCACAGTCTCAACTTCAAAAGTCCGCTCGGTTTCAACGCAGCAGAGTACTACATATCCCTGCTGGGTATCGAAGCAGACAAGGAGATGGAGAGCCGGGACCGAATCCGGCGCATCTGCGACGAATACTCACGGTCTGACATAGCTGCTGAAATTGACATGCAAGTCGGTCAGGTTAAAGATGAAACTGCGTACTTTAATGGTGAAACTGATGACAAGGTACGTGGAATGAAGTAGTTTTTAGATTGTCTTTCAAATGAACTAAGCATAATATTTCTTCATAATTTTTAGAATGACATTTAAATGAACTAAGTTTCATTCTTCATCATTTGTAGAATGACTTTCAAATGAACAATATATAACAATAATATAACAATTCTTCATCGTTTAAAATGTCTTTCATATGAACTAAGTATCATCATCACCATAATAAGCATATCATCATCATTAACTTTTCGGACCCTGTTTTATAGAATATTTGATTTCCTTTCGTACCTATTAACTTCTTTTTCTTGTTTTACTTGCATTTTTTTTTGCAAGAGGTCTGAGGTGTTTCTGAAATATTCTCACTATCATTTGAAGATAAGCTCTTCTTATCCGTAAACTTAATGGATTTAACATTTAGAAGATATATCAAATTGGCAGATCACTTTACGCTTAAATCAGGATTTAGAGATACACCAAACTAGTCATTAAAATTCTTATCTGAAATACGAATATTCTTGTTGTTCTCACGATTTAAAGTTGTGCTTATCTGTAGTTTAATCTCTGATCGTTGAGATATAAACTTTTTATTATATGCCAAATGAAATACAAGTCTTAAGAAAATTTACATTCGCCAAAACATTATTCATAAATTCTACATTGCGAGTGTTATAATATGTTTGTTAGACCAACAATATGCTAATACTAAAATAAATAATGAATTTATTGATCTAATAGTTATAACGTTCTCACGCCACTATAAAACACCTACATTATGAACGTCAATGTCAAACATTTGAATTTAGGTTTGATTTATAAAACATTCACATTTATTGTTAAATGTCCTGACAAGCAAATGATTGGTTTATAACTTTATTAACTTTAATATGTTTTATTTCAGGATCAATATTATGAGCGATATATAACTCTGTAAGTATTTTATTGTAATTGCTTTGATTCTTACCTTTGGGATTTTTCATTTGTAGTTAATATTTTTGGTAAAATAGGTTCCTACCTATTTTACCAAAAATATTAACTAAGAGGTACTAATATTTGTATAGTTGTTGCTGCAGCTTTGTTAGTAAAAGTACCAGCTTTCATCTGAGTTACATTATTAAAAGCATATGCGTCTTAAAGAGACAAATCATTTTGAGAAGTCCAACTTATTTTAATGATGATAGATGAGATTCATTCGTAAGTCTTCTTTCTGTATAGTTTCTTCTAAATCTATCAGTAGCAATGCGTTTCATTTTGACAGGTGAACAACATTCATTGCGTTATTTACGTTGTTGAGCAGAAACATTTCTCGAATATATGGAGCAATGGATTAGCAATATGCTTCAAAATGATTCAAATTGAGAGTAATAGTGTGTTACGCAATTAGGGTGCTGTTTCAAATTAATATGATATTGCAGAGTCAAAGTGAATTACTTCGTACAGTTCTACTGGTTGATGTGGAGGAACCTACAAGCGCTCAAGCACAACTACAGCATTTGGGTTGCCGAGTTCTTACTGCTCATGGTGAGTTTTAAATTCATCATCTACAACGTGTAACGTTAAATGCGCAAAACCTGAAAATAGTTTGATCAGAATAACGAGCAGAATTAATTGAACCACTTTTTAATATAGGTCACATTTTTCAAAAACTCTTCATTAAAAACGTTGCCGTGTCTATTTATTAATAGGTCAAGCACGCCAATGTCAGCGCGGCGCAGCGGCCCGGTGACGACTCCTCCCTCTATAAAGCGTCGTCGCAGACGCAAGAAACGATCAGAATGGCCATTAAAACTAAAACAGCACATAAAACCTTTACAATTTTTTTAATGACTTATTTTCTCTCTGAAATAGGACAATTGAATTAAAAATAAATTGGGGTGCAGACACCCCAATTTATTTTTATTTCAATTTTTTTTTTTCAAATGCGCAAAACCTCAGGAGGTTTTGCGCATTTAACGTTACACGTTGTTTAAGCACCGATCCTTCTATAGTTACAAATGTAGTAACTTCTTGGTTCTATAGTTATGTCGTTTTCATTTCTATTAATATTATGACCAACTCGTTGTCTCTGGATCTTCAGGAAGTTTGCTTTTTGATTTCTTCTGGCTCCTGGCAGTTCTTAACCTGTATTTTAAAGCTTAATTATCTCTTTCTATAGTTCGTGGGCCTGATAATCTCAGTCCCCTACCACGGGCACTTCAGCGAGCTGGACCAGCGTGACATACAGAACGTGGAAGGTCTCCTCTACCTCACGATAACGGAGACGATATTCCTCTTTATATACGCTGTCTTTATCACGTTTCCTAGTGAGGTTCCCATACTGCTGAGAGAAACGGCTAGTGGACTGTATTCACCGTTACCTTATTATTTGTCGAAGATGATATTTTGGGTAAGTTTTGAGTTTTTTTTTTTAAAGAGGGTATAACATAACCCTGATTTGTGTTAACTACTGTGGTTCTTGATACAACTAAACTTTTATGATCACGTTAAAGAAGACACATTTTTAAAAGGCATTTTATTTTATCAACAACCTTTTCAAAGATTTCCAAAGAAGCCAGCAACCTTACTTAGTACATTAAAGTTGTTAGGTGAGTCTGTTACCAATGGGCATGAAATGTTTTTACACAAAAATCTAAATATATATGTACAGGGTTAACCTGGAAGTATGGATCGAATCGAATAGGGGCGTGGGCAAGGTCATTTCCTAACTTTTTAACCCAGTCGCAAGTTGTCAGTGAATTTTTTTGCGGATCAAAAATAATTATCAATTTTTGTTTTTTCAATTACTTCGTATAATGCTCAAAGAAAAAAAATATTCAAAAAAAAAAACTATCAGGGCTATCATTTTTTTTTTCAGGAATTTGTAGAAGAGTGTATCTTTTTTGTGGTAATATTTTTACGCAGCTAGAAAACATGTGTTCAATAAGAAAAAAACATTTACTGCAAAGTCTGACAAAAATTGTATTCAATTTTCGAGCAAAAATTTGATTCAATTGCACCGACTTTCTGAGGGTTAAAACGTTTGTAAACGACCTTGCCCACGCCCCTATTCGATTTGATCCATACTTCCAGGGACACCCTGTATATATATACACATATATATAGCCTTTAATTTGTGTACATTAAGTTTAAACAAGAGAATAATCTTCGTCTGAATCACAATGTATTGCTTTTAATATAGCTGTTCTAACAATTATTACCTTTTTCAATAGAGGGTGTTCAATAGTCGAAATCTATTATTTATAAGTCTATGTATATACAGAAGCGATTGAGAACAATGTTGATGTAAATATATAGAAAGATTTCTATTTTTATTACGAGGCCCTTTAAATTGTGACACAGATGATCTCGCGTGGTCAGACCAGTTTGTTTTATGGTTAACTTCGTTAGATTGTGTAGTGGTTTTGGAATATTTTCAACTTTATCGTTTTCAAGTTTGTTATCAGAGAAAGAGTTACCAATTAGAGATTTTGAATTAAAAAAATGCTCTTTGTACAACAAATTTATTATATTAATGAACTGCCGGTCGATTCTGTAAAAATCTCACCGTGAAATCATGAAGTGAGCTTGAAGTGAGCAGTGTCAATAGTGTTAATCCCTAATGACAGCTCACTCCACGTTCACTTCACCCAAGTTTTCACGATGAGATGGTTACAGAATCGCACGGCTGTTCACCATTAATTCACTGATAATTCTTTAGACGTTTTATTGTGACTCATCTGTTTTTTGTCCTTAGTATATTATTGAAAGAAAAATAAGTCTTTCCCAGTAAAATAAATTAACAAATAAAAACTGTTTAATATAATGATAAAAACCAAGAATCAACAGAATGATTGAAAACAAGTTGTTGATAAAGATAACACTAACAAAGCAACGAACTCGATAGTTCATCCCATAGTTATCTTTTATATTTAAATATTTATTCCTCAATTTTCATGATTGCACCTACCACTATTGCATGACCCAAAAGTTGACTGGTAGAAAATGCCTACATGGCATTAAGTCCTCCTCTGTACATATAATATGTGCCTGAAGTATTAAATAAATAAATACACAAATGGTTAAAGCGAAAAAAATTATTTCGATTGGAACAAATACCCCTACATCATCATCTGAAAGACTAAGACTGGTTGTCAGACTTTCGGGCTACTGACGACCCGTGACGACTGTCAAAGATCCACTAATGACAGCCGGGACCAACGGCTTAACGTGCTTTCCGAGGCACGGAGGGGTCTTTGTATGTGAAGATGGTCACCCATCCACGGACCAACCGCGGCAAGCGTAGCTTAACCTGATCGATCGACCCGTGCGGCTGTTATTACTTAGCCACAAGCCCCTACATATATTCTTTTAACTTCCAGATACCCCGAGCAGTGATAGAGCCGACACTCTTTACGACCCTCATATTCTTGGTGGCTGGTCTCCACGGAGGGTTCATGGGCTGGCTCGGATTCAACTTCGTCTGTATCCTGTGCGCTAACTATGCGAACGCTTATGGTAAGTCCAAACACTTTTCTATGTAGGTACATACATAGCTTACCCTCTTTGCCTAGCTCCCTGTAGTTGACCTTGCCTGTACTAAGATAATATTAATCCAAACTTTCAGTATCTACAGATTCCAAATGATAAGCATGAAAATGCTCATTGATAAAATCATCAAAATTCAAAATTAAATTAAAGATTCAAGTACAAAAATGAACGTATCCATCATTTTAATGGATGGCAAATACGAGTAGTAGCATCAAAATTCGAAATTATGAGGTTCCAGTTGACTGGAATATCTTCCATTTTATAATTGGCATTGCAATTCCATTTTCAAAATTCCAGGCTCGTTCCTATCATCGACGTTCAACTCAATGGAGACTGCTGCACTGGTATCGGTACCATTCGAGCTCGTAGGAACTATGTTCTCTGGCATTTACTTGAACTTAGCAAGCGTCTCACCTTACCTATCCTGGCTTAGATATGTATCAGGGTTCTATTATGGCGTCGAGAGTATTTCAATTCTTCAATGGACTTCCATCGCCACAATTGAGTGTGTAGAAATTGACGGTATGCCTTGCATAAGAACAGGGCCTGAAGTGCTAAGAAGATTTGGGTTCGCAGAAGAACATTTTTGGCGAAACTGCCTCTGTTTGTTCATTATGTACTGCTTAGGTAATTTCATAGCTTTCCTCATGGTTATGAAGAGGAGTAGGGGCACACCTGTATATTAAAAATAATTCAATTGTACATAGCTTATATCAATTGCATAATTTCCTGCTTTTTGGAATCTTGCCCGTGCCATTAAGGTGAACAGGGTGACTTAGTAAATAAGTTAAAATATCCCCCTTACTAATAAACATTGTATAGCGTCTGTATAGTTACACAACGCTTTGTCTTCTTCTTTCGAAAGTCAAATTACTGACGACTGAAAGAGAGAAATTGGTGTGTAACTATTCATCTGATATAAAACGTTTATTAGTAAGGGGATTAATGTGACCTTATTGTTAAAAAAGAATTGACGACATACAAAATTCTTATGATTAAAACGCAACTTTTACAACTTAAAAGTTTTTATGAATTGGCTATAATTTTAGATCTGATGAATTGGCTCAATAAATTTTACGAAATTTTTACATATCTTTGTTGTTTGCTTTTTTACCCTGCACTTACCCCACCTAAATCCTTACCCATTATGCACGAGAGTCCCTTGGAATGAACAACTAAAATGGATCATCGCCATGTGCGCACACAACATCGTTTTAGTTCCTAGCCTGCATGTAGATATGCACACAATTAATAACCTGGCTAATTATGAACTTTCTAGGCAACAGTTCCTTCGCTGGTGCAACCTATAGAGTATGGAAACCGCATATATACAATAAATTATACCATATACATGCTATCACCTTTTCTGACGATATACAAAAAAATTAACAATCGCGAAAAAAATCTACTGTTCCCTACATCTATGTTCGCATAACTCGTCAAAATGTAGGGAACAGCTGATTATATTTCGAAACCGATTTCGTTCAGTTTTTAGGGTTAGTTTTTAGGGTAAATCGGGACCCAAAGACTCCGCTGTCCGTCCGTCCGTCCGTCCGTCTGTCACCAGGCTGTATCTCATGAACCGGGATAGTTAGACAGCTGAAATTTTAACAGATGACGTATTTCTGTTGCCGCTATAACAAAAAATACTAAAAAACAGAATTAAATAAATATTTAAGTGGGGCTCCTATATAACAGACATGATTTTTTTTGCGGTTTTTATAGATAATGGTACGGAACCCTTCGTGCGCGAATCCGACTCGCACTTGGCTGGTTTTTATATATCATCAGAAAAGGCGATAACGAGTATGTGGTATAATTTATTGCAATTATGTGGTTTCCATATTGTATACAATATGTAACAATAGACACAAGACCTCATACAAAACGTAAAACGTACGTATAAAAAAACTGTTGTTCTGCTAAGCATTCAAATGCAATGCAATTTAAAGTGGACGTAAAATGACTGGATCATATTTTATCATTACTGATGACAAAAGATAATCATGGGCTTACAACTAAATTTCAGTAAATTTCCGTTCCTATACATGCAAATTACGACATTATTAAAGCAATCACTACTGTGTAAATCTATGCTATTTGAATAATGTAGTAAACGAGTTCTTTGATCTAACATATTGACTTGATTGGAAGATTGTTTTTTACAAAAAAGGACGTTAAAACCAAATCCATTTTAAAAATGGAATACGTAATGACACTTCCTGCTACCCATAAGCTGTTTGTCCACCGTCACGTCGACGAGACGTCAACGAGAACGAGTTTGACATACATTTATTAGGACCGCGCGTCCACCGCACGTTCCGTCACGCTTGGTTCGAATAATCTCATTTCTCGTTGACGTCCCGTTGATGGTGGCAGGTGGATAAACGGTGTAAAAATCGTGTCACTGACTCTGGCAGGGCCACCATCAGCGATTTTAATTTTGAAAACGCAAAAAATTAGTCGCTAATTAGTCGAAATTAGTCGCCAAATATTAGAATTAGTCGGTCACTGGTTCAAAAGATATAAGGGTTTATAGGTGGCCCTGCTGGAGAGACTCTCCCCAGCAGGGCCAAATTTATATCTCAAAAACTAGGGCAGCTAGCGAAGATCTGTTTTCTCCCATATTTAGTCGCCAATTAGTCGGAATTAGTTGCCAAATATCAGAATTAGTCGGTCACTGGTTCAAAAGATATAAGGGTTTATAGGTGGCCCTGCTGGAGAGAGTCTCCCCAGCAGGGCCACATTTATATCTCAAAAACTAGGACACCTAGCGAAGATCTGTTTTCTCCCATATTTAGTCGCCAATTAGTTGGAATCAGTCGCCAAGTTACAGATTTAGTCGGGTCTTAGTTTAGGAGATATAATGAGTTCAATTATTAAGGTATAGTCCAAGAGCTAGATCGAAGAGTTCACGAAAAATTACCAAGAAAAAAATATTTCTATTAATTTGTGTAATATACTTTTAGTTTTATCGGTCTAAAGTCTTTAGAAATGTCCGAGAGAGATAAATTCTCAATTAAATTCATGTTTTTATGTTTTTAAATACTAGTTTAGAGTGGCTTAAACTTCTTTGAAAACATTAAACCTTGCTCTTGGTCTATTTGGTGTCAAGATGTACAGTCGCATGCAACTGTTTTACCAGTTTACAATGTTAACGTCTAATTATCGTTAGAATAATAAAAAATATCGTACCTTTAGTAAAATGTTTAAAATACTAAAACGTTGAAAACGTATTGTCAATTTAGCGACTAATTTTTTGCGTTTTCAAAATTAAAATCCCTGATGGTGGCCCTGCCAGAGTCAGTGACACGTAAAAATCCATTTTACAAATGGAATTTTTATATTTTGTTATTCCAGGCTCATTCTTATCAGCGACATTTGACAAAATGGAAACCGCAGCTCTAATCTCAGTTCCTTATGACTTGATAGGGCTCATGTTTTCTGGAATCTACCTGAACCTAGCCACTGCACCTGCATACTTCTCCTGGCTTCGGTACATCTCCGGCTTTTACTATGGAACGGAGTGCATTTCTGTTTTACAATGGAATTTAGTTGACAGCATAAGTTGTGTGAACGCAGAAGGTCTGCCTTGTATAAGGACTGGCGCTGGAGTGCTGACTAGGTTTGGATATGAAGAGAGGAATTTCTGGAGAAATTGTGTGTGTTTGGTAGCGATGTATTGCGTAGGGAATATTGTGGCTTTTGCTATGGTGGTGAAAAGGAGTCGAGGGACGCCTGTGTATTAAATGAAGGTATACTTATGTATAAGGATCCATCTTTACATACCGAGACCCCTCCGTGCCTCGGAAAGCACGTTAAGCCGTTGGTCCCGGCTGTCATTCGTAGATCTTTGACAGTCGTTACGGGTAGTCAGAAGCCCGAAAGTCTGACAACCAGTCTTACCTAGGGGTATCGTATTACCCAGTAACTGGGTTGTGGAGGTCAGATAGGCACTCGCTCCATGTAAAATACTGGTATTCAGCTGCATCCGGTTAGACTGGAAGCCGACCCCAACATAGTTGGGAAAAGGCTAGGCAGATGATGATGATACTTATGTATAAGGATATTATGTAAGGCGATGAGAATACTCGTAAAATGATGCAGACGTCACTACGTTTTTATACGAAGCTCAATCATAATGTACGTTTTAATACTAGATTTATCAATTTGTGTCTATATTACTATAACATCTGTCAGCTGTATAAGCCAAGATTCAAGACTAAGGGTGCGTATCCACAGAAGCGGAGCTGCGCGGAGCGGAGCGGAGACGTGTAGGAATCGTCCTATCACAGACGAGACGAGTGACGCGATGAGGATTTCAACCATTGTGATTACTCGATTTCTGCACGTCTGTGCTCCGCTTCGCCCAGCTCCGCTTCTGTGGAAACGCACCCTGAGCATAGGAGATGTACAGCATCACTAAATGTTATAAAACAAAGACCCCCCGCGTCTGTGCGTCTGTCTGAACGCGCTAACCGCTGAAAAAAAAATTTGTCTCTGATAGCCCAACTCTTGAGGAAGGTGGTCGGCTATTAAACATCACGCTACGAGCCTTAAAAGCCGGAAAAAAGTCTGTAGGAGCGCTAATCGAAAATGATGTAATAGCGTGGGCGGACGATGTGCAGCGACGCGCTGGGTCGGTTACCGAAATTTCACGCGGGTGAAGTTGGGGCCAGAAGCAGGTAGATATTTTAGAAAAGAAACAAAAATTGATAATCTTACTGATTATTTTAAATAGGCCAGCTTTATATGTATAAGCTGAAGGTGCCACGTCCACCACTTATGGGTTAATTAAAAAACTTATCACCAAATTGGAGTGCTAAATTAATTCTTAATCCATCTATTTAAGTGTCGACGAAAATGAACAACTATTATTACCAACATCCTTGAACAAAATAGAGTTCATTCACCATTAGATAATATTAAAACATAGGTAGGGTACCTAAACTTTTTGCTAACGAACATTTTATTAGTGGCCATGATCTAGAGGCACCGTTTATATCTGACCATAGATAGGTAATAGCTACTCTATACCTCTATATCATAGTCGTTTTAAACTTTAAGTACCGTAAAACGGGGTGAATAGGAAATGCAGGGGTGAATCGGAATGGAAGTTTTAAATGGATTTTAACGTTGTTCGTTGTCAACAAGGACACTTTATCGTTAATTATAATATAGTAAACACATTAGAGACCTTTTGGCAAAAAACAATTTTATTTCAATGTTAAAATCCATTTTAAAGTTTCGTCCCGATTCACCCCTGCATTTCGTATTCACCCCGTTTTACTTCAATTGGGTGACAAATTATACTGTATGATACCCGGAGAGAATAAAAACATTAATAATTTTGCCACCCAAGTGTTGTAATGATTGGTTATGCTAGAGACGGCTCTAGCATAACCGATCATTTCAACACTTGCGTATACGTTCTGCAAAGCTTTTATAGTCTTTAATTGATTTTAATGGTTTATCTTACACGGGTAAATGGCTCATCTTACACGGGTAAGATAAGTCATGTAAATCAATTAAAGACTATAAAAACTTTGCAGAATGTATATTTAGAAAAGACGTCAGTGTAGACAAACATTGAAAAAAAAAAATTGTAGAGATATGGGAGTGGGATATCAAGAAATTAATAACACAAATTTAGAAAACATTCATACTTTTTCAAGACCATAACTTCGATTTATGAGGTTCTCTTTATAATATATTTGAAGTCGAGGAAAAAAAGTCGTTCCCGACTTAAATGAGGTAATCATCATATCAAGGTTGAATGCGTGGAATGCTTACGGCAAGGCACTAAGATACAAATAAAAAATAAAACCTACATAGTTATTAGAAGCAGCCAGTGATTCAAGTTCAAACTGAGACAAATTGGATACGGCTTTGTTATTTGATTGAGCTGCCTAAATTATGTTATGTTAAACATTGTAATATTGGGTTACGTATGTATACTTGTAAATAATAGATTTTGTGCGTGAAAATGTTTCTTCTATGCTGATGATAGCTTTTTTCATCTATGTTGGGGTCGGCTTCTAGTCTTACCAGATGTAGCTGAGTATTTTACAAGGAGCGACTGCCTATCTGACTTCCACAACTTACCCCTTTATTCATAAACGTTGTTTAAAGTTAAGTAGTGACTAGCGACTGTTTAACAATACACTTTTGACGTTTGCACGTCACTTAACTTTAATCATCATTTATAAATGAGGAGGAGGCGAACAGAAAGTCACATTTCCACGTTTTACTTTTTTTTTTTTTTTTAATACTTGCAACAGTGAATCCCACCTTATACACTTACTGTTTTCTTTGATAACGTGACATTTCCAGTTGAAATAAGCGACTAAAAGTGCCGAGTTTCGCCAAAAAGTCACATTTCCTAAAATAATATTTCGATTTTTAAGACATTAACAAAGACCCGTACACAAGGTAACTAATCATACCAATATCAAAAAGTCACAATTCCAAAAATAATGCTAACAAAAAGTAGCAGTTCCAGTGATATCAAACAAAACGTTACTTTTCCAAATTTATAACTAAAATAATTTATCGCCTGATGTGCAAAAAAATATCATAATAACAATAATCAGTAGATATATTATATGTCACATAGTTAGTTTGTCCACATATAATTATGAAATTTAGTTTATATTAATACTTTTATTTGTTTTTGTCAATTTACCTAAAATATTGAAAACTGGAAAAGTTACTTTCTGTTCGGCTCCTCCTCAAATAAACCCCTCAGTTACTGGATAACACGATACTCATTGGTAATACTGGGGAATTTGTGTGTGAAAATGTATATGTAATGTATTTTATAATTATTGAGAAGAAAATAAATAATAAGTTCATTATTTTGTATTATGGTGTATTGTGTAAGAGCTCAATGTATTTGTAGGAAACTACCTCTGTAGAAAATCTTTTAACCATGAATAATATTTTATAAAGCACTTCCTAATTTAAACCAGTTTTATTTAACGACCAATTAAACGACGTTCTAGGTTGGTTTTTTATATCTAGTGCCAATAATAAGAAACATGATACTTACTACGACTTAATAATCCTCCATCATTATGCAATATTTTACTCGAAAATCATTTCGGAAGTTGCAATAAAATACTGCAAATGAATAATTAATTGTTTTAAATGGCTTTTGACACTACATTGTGGCGCCATCACCTCACCACTGTATACTTTCTATACTTAGTGTTTTTCTATACAATAAAACAAAACATGTATTTTTTTAAATTCAATCTACCTACATAAAAACAAACTTTATACTAATAAGCATATCCCTTGCGTTCCTCCCTCTTCAATCCTAGGTATCCCAGAACACACCATAATAAAGTTAACATAATAAAACCTAAGGAATCTTGAAGAAGGTAGTCTTTAACGTAACCATTTTCTAGTAACACCGCTGCTCCATCCTTTACGCAGGTTAAAGTCTCGTTTGTTGGACAATCTAGAAAAAAAATCAAATGTTAATCAAACAATTTACAATGATGCTAGGCGAAACGGAAAGACGGTGGGGGGGGGGGGAGGCTTCTAAAGCCTTAAAAGTCTTTAATAAAACTATGTTTATGTCTAGTATCGAGCTTTTAGATTAAGTTTGTTCAATGCCCAATGGGGGGCAACTGCACTCGTTGCCCCCTGTGTCCGTTAAGCGAAACTATCATCAAATAAATAATGAAAGAAGAAGAAACAACGACGAAGAAAACAGCAAGACTAACTAGATATTTTCATGAAGGATTTGACTAAAAAAACGAACAGGCGTTGGAAAAAGTAATAATGAAGAAATCCCTTTTGCCTAGCCAACCGAAGGTATGAATTTTGACCCAACCTCAATGACGCCGGGTTAAAGACTTAAATATTGTCTTACTAGACAATATTTAAGTCTTTGGTTGGGTCAAAATTACCCGGCTGGTTTAAAATTTCAAATATTTTTGAAAGTACGCGCGCGACGTTGTTACCGTTCTGTGTAGTAGCTGGAGCCAATATTGTACGTTTTTTTTTGTAATTTTTGAGTTATTTTAAAAGTTGATTAAACTCAATTAAACGTTTTTGAATTATTATATTTCTGTTTTATTATCGAAAACAGAATGCCTTTATACTGAAATAATGACACAGTTTACGAATTTACTTAAAAATTATGGAAATACCATGTATTAAATATATGGGTAATATTGACCCACCTCAACGTCCATGTAACGATTTCCTACCACAGTGACGCCGGGTTAATTATAATAATAATTTCTGTATATTTAGCACATACTTGTGGATATACAAAATTACACAATAAAATCAAATAAGCGAATTAAAATAGGAGTACAAAAATAGAATTTATGGTCTAAAATAATTTACGATCAGCCTTCTAAATCGCATAGTAAGGCCGTTTGTCCGCCACCACGTCAACGAGACGTCGTCAACGAGAACGAGACGAACGGCGCCGAAGTAGCGATACATATATTTACAATGGCCGCGTGTCCACCGCACGTCCGTCAACGGGACGTCAACGAGAACGAGACGACGGCGCCGAAGTAGCGATACATATATTTACAATGGCCGCGTGTCCACCGCACGTCCGTCAACGGGACGTCAACGAGAACGAGACGACGGCGCCGAAGTAGCGATACATATATTTACAATGGCCGCGTCTCCACCGCACACCCGTCAACGGGACGTCAACGAGAACGAGACGACGGCGCCGAAGTAGCGATACATATATTTACAATGTCCGCGTGTCCACCGCACGTCCGTCAACGGGACGTCAACGAGAACGAGACGACGGCGCTGAAGTAGCGATACATATATTTACAATGGCCGCGTGTCCACCGCACGTCCGTCAACGGGACGTCAACGAGAACGAGACGACGGCGCCGAAGTAGCGATACATACATTTACTATAGCTGCACGTCCGTCAAAAGGAAGTAACGTCCGTTTCGAATAATCTCGTTTTTCGTTTGCGTCCCGTTGACGATGACGATGAAGATGGCCCAACCATGGAATGATGAATGATGGCCCATAAGTTCCAATATAAAATGCTTTTAGTGTTATAAAAGGTTTCTATAGTATATTATTATCAGCTTTAGTATCTCTCATCATTAATCTTCTATGTTATTAAGAAACGCTTCAATGGCACTGAAATCTTTGAATGCTTAAATTCTATGGCTTGTTTTATTAACTGCCTCGATGGTCTTGTGGTCGCAAGCGCTACAGCTGAGCAAGAGGTCCTGGGTTTGATTCCCAGGTCAGGTAAAGTGTTATTCGATTTTTCCATCTGGAACTTATTAGCCCGGAGTCTGGATTTTTACCCGGTTAGTGACAACAGGCTCGCCCACTTTTTATTTATTTTAATTATTTATCCTCACACTGGAACGCCATTCGGCAATTACACCAAAGGAGGAAAAAAATACTTCATGTGCTGCTTTCTATCCATCCTATGCGCGGTGGACTTCGAATGAGCGGCGATGGATCATGCCGCTCACGCATCATCAAGACATATCCCCATAGCCCCATTACTCCTTCCATATTGCGCACATTCAATGACATATTCACATTCAACTCAATGAATTTTTCAAAATAAATATACAACGTGTAACGTTAAATGCGCAAAACCTCAGACACCCCAACTGATTTTTAATTCAATTGACCTATTTCAGAGAGAAAATAAGTCATTAAAAAAATTGTAAAGGTTTTATGTGTTGTTTTAGTTTTACTGGCCATTCTAATCGTTTCTTGCGTCTGCGACGATGCTTTATCAAAGGAGGAGTCGGCACCGCGCCGTTTCGCTGCGCTGACATTGGGTTGCTTGACCTATTAATAAATAGACACGGCAACGTTTTTAATGAAGATTTTTTGAAAAATGTGACCTATATTAAAAAGTGGTTCAATTAATTCTGCTCGTTATTCTGATCAAACTATTTTCAAGTTTTGCGCATTTAACGTTACACGTTGTATTGAAATTGAAAAAAAAACGGAGAATTTTAAGATGTCATCCTGACTGACAGAGGACAAGGTATACATGGGACTTACACATAACTGACGAAATGTGGGTGTACAGACACCAGCATATCGAACTACCCGAAACCGTCAAATTTTCTCAGTCAACATTGAACCTTATTGAATCCTTCAAATTGAATATTTATTCATGAAATTTGACAGATTGTAGTAGCTTGGCGTGCTGGCGTCTGTACTATAGGTATAGCTCTGCTTAACTCTTCGGGGAATAATGTGCATCTGGACTGAGGGCCCAATATTTTTTCTTTCGAAACCCATTGAAGAAATAGGGAAATTATAGGCCGACCGCTTAATTGAGACGTTGCCTGAGGCAGCAGCGCGGTGCGGGAGGAGTGTGGTGACGTGATGCGAAAGTTCAGTGATTCGTCTATTTGTGACAACTATCACCCCTCCCGCACCGCGCAGCTACCTCTGGCAACGTTTCAGTTAGGCAGTCGGCTATAGTTAAAAATGTATTTATATTAAATCAATTTTGAAAAGCACTCTCTAATGCTTCGCATTATGAGTCGTGTAAAAATTGGGCCCTCAGTCCTGATGTACATCGGGGAATACAGACGCGATGGTCTGTTGTTTTATATAAGCCGTGAAGTACTTTGAAGCATGTGAAGGCACATACACAGACAGATTGATAATAAAATAATTAACCTAATCGCCTATAGTTTCTTGGAACTCGTATCTTCGCTAACCGCGTTTGAGACAGTAAAATATTACCTACGTAATATTTCAATTATATTTATTTATTTTAACTTCTAGAATTAGAGGGACCAAACAGGACATTTACTAATGTTAATTAATTAATGTGTCCAGAGAGAAATTACAATGGATTTACAATGTATATGGGCTCATCATCTGCCTAGCCTTTTCCCAACTATGTTGGGGTCGGCTTCCAGTCTAACCGGATGCAGTTGAATACCAGTATTTCACATGGAGCGACGCGGAGCATAGTATCTCAATAGGTATCATTTTTCTATTGGTTAATATTTCTCCGTTTCTCCGCATCCTCGCTCCGCGTCAATAGACAGGCAACCTAACTCTGGCAAAAGTTTTTACTACTTCCTTTTTTTTAACCCTCATTTTTGTGAGCACGATATCCACGGATGTTTCATGCTTTGGCCATATGGAAAGCATAAAATTGGCACAAACTTATTTCTTATTTTCATTGGAATTTGTAAACTAGACAGTCTGTATCTTAGGACTTGGAGTCCTAAGATACAGACTACTGTCTAGTTTGGGGCTCACTGGCAGATAATAGGTATAGGTATTGTAATCTAATTATCCTGTAATATTTAAAGCTACTCATGTTGTTTCAATTTGCTTTTAACCTGTGAATCTGCTTACTGTATTTATTTAGGGACAACAAACAGAATGTCGATTCTGAAAAAAATTCACTATAAAAACTCGCGTGGAGTGAGCTGTCAGTGTCATCTCACTGATGCTGGGTATTGACCAAGCAAACATTTACAATCATAATCGAGATTTTAATCATACATATTTTTTATGCTAATTCTATTGATCATTTGAATCATTCTTTTTTTTTCGTTCATTTAATTTATCATTGCTATTGACATTACTATTTTGTGGGGTATTATATAAAACTATCAATAGAATTACCATAAAAAAAAGTGTGAACCGTCACGGGACACCTGGCAGATCGGAAACATCGACATTATTTTGTAAAAGTAATATGCAGAAAAGAACAGATTGTGAAAGGAACTAAATATGGCATAATGATAAAATAAAATATTACGATTTTTTTCCAGAAAATGATGACTGTTTGTTTAAAAAACATTTAATTTCATTAAATACCAAAATTTAAGAATTTATTTCAAATCGTGACAACTTAATTCGTTTAATCAGTGACTTCGGTAATACTGCGCAGTACTGCGCGCGTAGTGGCGACGCGTCGCCACAGCATGCGTCGCCACGTCAGAAATCTGTTTTACGTGCGGCTATAGATGTTTCACATCAAAAATCTCGATCATGATTATAAATGTTTGCTTAGTCAATCCCTAGTATCAGTTGGGATGACACTGACAGCTGAATCCACGCTTACTTCACCCAAGTATTCACGGTGAGATGGTTACAGAATCGCACTGCAGCAGTATAATAACAAAAAACATAGGTTAGAGCTGTATTACTTGGACAATAAATATTTTCTATTTCTATTTTCTATTGGAATAATTCAAGTCTCACTTACCTATGTGCTCAATCTGTCTCCAATAAATATTGCTGATCGCATCCATGGCGTAGTAGAAATGCGATATGTATTTGACCGGGAATATCCAGGGAGGCAAGGATGATAATCTCAGAAATGCACCCGACATGAGGAACAGTGGAAGGTCGACGCACGGCATAACGTCGCCTATGATGCCCGTGGAGGTAAAGAGGGCAGCCATGCCGAGACCTGAAGAAGACAATTGAAAAAAAAAAAAAAAAATTGCACAAGAGTACCATTATATCAACTCAGCCTATCGCAGTCCTTTGCTGGACATAGGCCTCTCCTAGACTGCGCCACAACAGCCTGTCGTCCGCCTTCCGCATCCAATCTACCCCAGCCACCTTCTTTAGGTCGTCCGTCCATCTAGCTGGGGGCGTCCCACGCTACGCTTGCCGATACGCGGTACCATTATACCATTATTGCCGAAACCATTATATAGCGTGAGTGAGTATTAAAAAAGGGTTTTTGAAAATTCAGCCCCTAAAAGGGTTAAATAGGGGATGAAAGTTTGTAAGTATAATCATCATCATCTGCTTAGTCTTTTAATAAGCCCCCTAAACAACCTCACGTCCTCATTGAGCATCTAAATACGTGGGGGGCGGACACACGAATGAGAAATTACTGGCGTGGGTAACGTGGCTCTGGTAACCGATTCAAAATGGAGACACGAACGAAATGTAAACGTATAAGGCCGCTGCCCGGGGGTGATCGCCGGGGCGCACCTGGAGGTAACGCTGGGTGTCTTAGTATGCGAACCGTCAGCGGTGAGCAGTTGAACAGCCCGCCAGTTCAACTCCCACAGACAAAGATACTACAGCCGAAATCATTGACGATGGTGACAGATTGACGGACAGGACAAACACCCCTGTAGAACCGTATAGTCCAAGCACAGTATCATCCACACCTTCTAGACCACCATATATACCATCTTCACCCACACCATTATCACCTCCCATTACTAGGTTAAATTCAATTCCACCCACTCCGACCTTGATAGTTGCGCGGGAGGTTAGTTCCTTTTTACCCGCGTCCACCAAGGCTGGAAAAGCAGAGTCCGCATGAAATGGAGCCAAGAAGTTTATCAACGTATTATATATCATATCACATATTGTTTCGAATATTAACAAGTATCATGCGAACTTACTTTTATATCACTAAATTAGTGACCGACATGACCACCTACAGACAACAATTGCATGATTTTTTTACCCGACAAAATCCTGAAATAATCGTCTCTGAACAAAGAATATCAGATCAGAGAAGAACTATAGATAGAAACAAACTTTTATCTCAAAGAAATAATAGAACAATCAAGAGAAGAAACACGAATACAATTACAAGAAGCAGAAAATAATACAGACGGTAACGCCATTCCACTATCACAAAATACAACCGAAATTTCTGAACAAACATACGCACAACCGTACTCCCAAGTACAATCTTATACTCATTGTCAAAGACAAAGACAAAGACATTTATTCGTTGGATATGGTAGGTACAAAGTTGGTTGGTATATATGGATAAGTTCAGGACACATCCGCCGCTAATAGCGGCATACGAATATTTACAATGTGAACCTAACGTACACGTGGAAATAAAAACCTAACTATTCTACTTATACTCTAATAAACAATACAAAACACTTATAATATGGACATTATACTCTAATATACTACTTATATAAAATAAAAACACAACAATAATAACATTTCTATTATACAACTAAATAAATCTATCTTATTAAAAAATGTATATATTTATATTATTTACTTGTGTTCAAAAAATTCTATAAGCATGTAAAAATTATTTTGGAGAAGCCAATTTTTTAGATTTTTTTGTAAAAATGTCAATCATACAACCAATCTCAAGCTTACATGCTAACGTCACACACATCCACACAAACCGAATCTATAACCATAACCCTGGAAAATGATATTGAGACCTTAACCGTTGCTGATCAAAATCTAACAACAGCCGTGCGATTCTGTAACCATCTCACCGTGAAAACTTGGGTGAAGTGAGTCGTCAATAGTGTCAATCCCTAGCATCAGCATGGCTCACAGCTCACTCTAAGCTCACTTCACCTTAGTTATCACGGTGAGATTTTTCCAGAATCGATCGGCTGATATGTATATATCCAAGAAATATATGACAAATTCAGAACAACCCTAGCCACAATATTCTGGGATGGACGCAGCAGTTCAAACTTTGATGTAGTCGTAGTGTTTTCATTGAATAAGTTAACGTTAACTTATTCAATGAAAACATACTTAATCAATTTATTTACGATGACACACAAATTTCCTAAGGGGCCTCTGCGAGTTGGCTTCGGTCTCTCGTACGCCTACCAAGGGACCGGGACCCCATGGTCCCGAGATATGTAAAAACAAATAATAGTGATTGTTGCTGTCGTTTCCAATCATCAACATTTGCCTAGCTTTTCCCTAAATGTCGGCTTCCAGTCTAACTAACTGGATTTTACATGGAGCGACTGCCTTTCAGACCTCCTCAATCTGGATAACACGATACCCGTGGATAAGACTTGTTGACAGTCTTTCGAACTCCTCACTACCCGTAAAGACTGTTAAAGATCTTACGATTGACCAATGTCATTTACACTGTCAATATCTTTTCCAGATCATCTCATATCAAATAAGGCTCCCGAAACTATTGAAAAAATGTATTTTAGATAGTGCCAGTGGTTTATCATTGTTGTATCATACACGTTTGGTATGAATGTGTAGGTGGATAAATTGTAAGTAAGTACCTACTTAGTTTCTATTAATAGAAACTGAGTTTTCTAGTTCCATAGACTCCATGAATAACGTTATAGGCACAACTTGAATAATGTTTCGTTGCCGTTGTAAGAGTCAATTAAGGGAACTGGGTCGTGTCGTTACTGAAACATGTACATATGCACATCTACGTATAAGCCATGAGTTACGAACATCTTACAGATCTGACATATGCACATTCTCGTAGTAGAATCTACGACCGATTAGAAACCACATTTATAATGCGATTATCAAACCAGTCAGGTTCATTCAAGCTCAGATAGCAATCTTTTTCGACAAATCCTGGGCCTTGGCAATGAACTAACAGTGGAGTTGCTGAAGTATAGCATATACTACATAATAAATAAACATATTTTATTTTATTTCTCTTCCACAGAGGCGCCTTCAAAATATGAAGATTATAAGATCTGATAAATCCGTTGAGGGAGACTGGTATCTGCACCAAAAAAACCTATCACACAGATTACCAGCTCCCCAAAAAACTATGTTTGAGTAATCAATCTTAATAAGTAAGTATGCAAGGATTAGATCAGATTAACGTGTCACTGACTCTGGCAGGGCCACCATCAGGGATTTTAATTTTGAAAACGCAAAAAATTAGTCGCTAATTAGTCGAAATTAGTCGCCAAATATCAGAATTAGTCGGTCACTGGTTCAAAAGATATAAGGGTTTTTAGGTGGCCCTGCTGGAGAGACTCTCCCCAGCAGGGCCAAATTTATATCTCAAAAACTAGGGCACCTAGCGAAGATCTGTTTTCTCCCATATTTAGTCGCCAATTAGTCGGAATTAGTCACCAAATATCAGAATTAGTCGGTCACTGGTTCAAAAGATATAAGGGTTTATAGGTGGCCCTGCTGGAGAGAGTCTCCCCAGCAGGGCCACATTTATATCTCAAAAACTAGGACACCTAGCGAAGATCTGTTTTCTCCCATATTTAGTCGCCAATTAGTCGGAATCAGTCGCCAAATTACAGATTTAGTCGGTGTGTAATTAAAAAGATATTAAAGAATTCAATTTCCCCATACAGTGGTACAAGCGAGTACAAAATACTTTATGTATTTTCTAGATATCTATGACGTCTTATGGAGGAATGTTTGTTTCGAATTAAATAAATATAAACTTAGTCTGTAATTTCAACCCACCATAGGAAAGCTGTATTCATTACTTATAAACAAATCTACAATAATGTACGATGTAATGTGTATGTGTGTGTGTGTAATGTGTGTATGTGTATGTGTAATTATTTATCCAACACAATGTGCACTTACCACTTAGTCGCTGGCAGATAGATCGCTGCACTCCCTTTCATTTACGGTAAGTAAGAAAGAGATAGATGCGCGTGTACAGACGAGCTGCTTAGAACGAGTTGCCCGTCACGTAAAGGGTCAGCGCAGACAGAGAGGAATAATCCCCGCACGGATCGCGTATGTTCGAGCTTGCGCGCGACCTCGCGAGCCTGCGCGAGTAAACAGTTAAACAAACTGTATCTGTTCATAATATTGAATAAATAGGTATTTGTAACATTTTCTGAAAGTACAATAAATAGTTTTATTATTCTAACCTAAATTAAGATAAAATAAAAACTCAACCCGTCCATACCCACAACACAACGCTCACAATCACCTCAAAATACACACAAACACAACACACATCAAACGAACTTTTTGAAAATTCATTTTTTATAAAATAAAATTTGATTAAAATTGACAATACGTTTTCAACGTTTTAGTATTTTAAACATTTTACTAAAGGTACGATATTTTTTTATTATTCTAACGTTAATTAGAGGTTAACATTGTAAACTGGTAAAACAGTTGCATGCGACTGTACATCTTGACACCAAATAGACCAAGAGCAAGGTTTAATGTTTTCAAAGAAGTTTAAGCCACTCTAAACTAGTAATTAAAAACATAAAAACATGAATTTAATTTTATTTATCTCTCTCGGACATTTCTAAAGACTTTAGACCGATAAAACTAAAAGTATATTACACATATTAATAGAAATATTTTTTCTTGGTAATTTTTCGTGAACTCTTCGATCTAGCTCTTGGACTATACCTTACTAATTGAACTCATTATATCTCCTAAACTAAGATCCGACTAAATCTGTAACTTGGCGACTGATTCCGACTAATTGGCGACTAAATATGGGAGAAAGCAGATCTTCGCTAGGTGTCCTAGTTTTTGAGATATAAATGTGGCCCTGCTGGGGAGACTCTCTCCAGCAGGGCCACCTATAAACCCTTATATCTTTAGAACCAGTGACCGACTAATTCTGATATTTGGCGACTAATTCCGACTAATTGGCGACTAAATATGGGAGAAAACAGATCTTCGCTAGGTGCCCTAGTTTTTGAGATATAAATTTGGCCCTGCTGGGGAGAGTCTCTCCAGCAGGGCCACCTATAAACCCTTATATCTTTTGAACCAGTGACCGACTAATTCTGATATTTGGCGACTAATTTCGACTAATTAGCGACTAATTTTTTGCGTTTTCAAAATTAAAATCCCTGATGGTGGCCCTGCCAGAGTCAGTGACACCAGTTTAACATATAAATATCTTACCATAAGCAACAGCAGGTATTGCGCTAAGGATCAAGAGGATGGTGAACTGCATGGCAGTCACGGTGTGGTGGGGAAGATCTATCGCTAGAGTGGCGACGGACACCAGCATGATTGGCCATATAATGCAACGAGGTATCTGTTACAAGAAATTGAAATATCAAGCAACGGTAAGTAAATTATAAGAGGGAAGTCCGCTCCAAAATATTGATAAATGTATGTACGTATAGGTATATGATCAAGATTATATTAAAAATAGTCTTTTAACAGCAGTAATTTTTCTCCGTAGTCATTTATTGTAACGGCCATTTTTGGCAGCGTTTGGTCTCCTTTGTACGGACTCCTTTTTCAGGAAACTTTTATAATCATGTTTTGCTACCTTGCTGGGCAGCAATTATCTTTTTACACAATAAAACAAATAACTTACCTTAATGTAAAATCAAATTAAAATACTCACAAAACTCAAAAACCTAGACACAAAGTACGCCGAGCACGTGTAGACCCCAGTTTCTCGCTTAAACAACGCGATCTCATACTCAAACGCGTACAGGGCACTGTATGACACCCCGAAGCACACTTCACTCGTAATCAGCCAGAGGAAGCCCCGGATCTCCTGGACTCCTCGTTGAGTGGTGCCTGTGGCTCCTACATAGGCTACTCCGAGGACCATTGAGGTTACTACCTGTGGAATGAATAAAAAAAAAAAAAATTTTACTACCTTCAGTTGCACAAAACACTTATCTAAACACTAAGCTGCGTTACAACTAAGAGAAAGACTGTTTTAGATGAACTCTGGCACCCAGAGTAAGATTTAACTTGTGTTTAGGGTGCCAGCGTTCTCGCCTATAATTTGAATGTATGTCGGTAGTTGTAGGATGAGCACATGATGATAAAAGAAGGGGTAAAATAATTTTTGGTCTCGGTAAGGCTATATTTTCTGCAGTAGGTATTTTTAATCATATTTTCTGCAATGTAAAAAAGAAAGAATGTAACTGCAGGACTCAAAATAGGATATAATGAAGAAGCTTGAAGTAGCCCGTCTCTCTGTGATATTGAAAAGTCTCCATCACTCAGATAGTTTCTGTAGAAAGATCTAGTTTATCGGGGTCGCTACTACTCGTATTACCATTATTAATAAATAATCGAAATTCTAGACACATTAGAAACTAATTAAATTAATTACTGGCAGGCGAGACATTTCAACTGTAGTTTGGCAACGCATCTGTGATTTATGGTGAACACAGATCAGTGGTGTGGAGTGGTGATCATGTGGGCTGCAGCTTGTTTACATCACTACATAGTATAAAACAAAGTCGCTTCCCTGTCTGTCTGTCCCTATATATGCTTCGATCTTTAAAACTACGCAACGGATTCTGATGCGGTTATTTGTAATAGATAGAGTGATTCAATAGAAAGGTTTATATGTATAATACATGGATAGTATAGTAGAGAAACACTGATAATTTTAGAGGTTTCTAATGTAATGTCCTAAATAAACACATTTTT
This sequence comes from Eremobia ochroleuca, assembly GCA_949629135.1. Lineage (NCBI taxonomy): Eukaryota > Metazoa > Arthropoda > Insecta > Lepidoptera > Noctuidae > Eremobia > Eremobia ochroleuca. The sequence goes on along the minus strand of OX451386.1, from coordinate 19,754,564 downwards.
TTGCGCTTACATTGCAAACGCTGGCTGAACCCTTCGAGATAGATCAAAATAATGTACTACAGTATTGTACACCTTAAAAAGGTCTACAAAAAGCCCGCAATGGTATATGTCTATCTCTTAGGGATAACCCACAATAACCATTTTTTATCCTATACTTTTTACGAGAAATAATGGCTCTAAAATTATCAGTGTTTCTCCATTGCACCCGTGCGAAGCCGGAGCGGGTCGCTAGTTCAATATAAACAAAAAAAAAAAAACAAGAACTTACCACAGATATAAATAATTGTAAAAGCTGATTCCTAATTTCTCTCTTCAATGTCAAAGACAATCGCCATAACAATAGATGTACTTGCATGAACCAGTTGCGTTGTATGCTGTAACAAATATCATAGGTACTCAATTACAGGAAAACATAGTGATTACATAAATGATTTAAATGTACAGTACATTATCCAGTAGACTGTAAACATAGGGAGGGTAAGGATCTTCTAGATTTCGGAGTCCCTCTGCATGTGCTGATGAAAAAGCATCAGCAGTTGGTAAAATCCAAAAGCCCGACATAACCCTCCACCTTGCCTTACCCATGTGAAGTTATCCTAATATCATGGGCAGGGATTTTTCCATAGGGATATTTCCACACGATAAAAAAAAGCGCAATGTCTCCTGGTGTCTCAGTCGTATGTTCTATGTTCTTTTTTATAGGTTTGGTTTCCGCACTTAGTCCTTCAAGTGGCCCATTGTGCGGACGTCGCTGCTTATTCTAACCAGCACATCTCCCTCCAGAAGTTGATAAAGTCTACTGGCATGTTGAGAACATCTGTGTAAGATCTGGGTGTCCCGAGGGTTTCTGACCTAATCTGGGTAACGCCTATGCACTCAAAGTGCACATGCGCAACGGTTTAATCAGTCTCCATGCAAGCCCTGCACAAAGGATGTCCGTTATGCCTATTGTGTGGAAGTGTTTGTTTAGCGAGCAGAGTCCCGTGATGGTCCCCGTCACCAGACGCAGGCCTTTCCTGTCCAGGCGTAGTAAACATCTGGTTAGCTTGCCATCTAATGATAGCATGGCTTCCTTAGACTGCCTGCAGCCCGGTGACGAGGTCCGCCAGCTCTCTGCTTGTGTGTGTGTGTGTGCTTCTGTAACCAACTGCGTAGTTCCCGACACCACACCACGAAAATTGATATTCTGACTAAGTTTCTGTTACGCTACTTTATTTTTAAAAGCCTCGAAAAATCTCGATGATTGATGATTGTAAATGTTTGCTTAGTCAATCCCTAGCATCATTGGGATAACACTGACAGATCACTCCACGCATGTTTTCACGGTGAGATTTTTACAGAATCGCACTGCAGGTCATGAACTTAACCCACCTTTCAGTAAAAACACTGGCATACGTTGGTGATCTTTATCTGCCTCGCACCAAACGCTTTTATATTTAAACTAGCTTCTGCCTCCAAATTCGTCTGCGATAAATTTGTTATTCCCCACCCACACCGTTATCGCATCGCCTGCCCGCGCTACTAGTTCGTTTTTGCTAAGCGTTCTTACGGACATTTTTCTCTTTTGCTCGGCTCCTCAGACTCCCAGCGTGATGTTAAAAAATTGGGTTATCAAATGCAATCAGAATTTTTCAAATCCGAAGGGTAGTTTCGGAGAGGAAATTTACCTCTTTATGTACATACAAAAAAAAAAACCTTATCTGACATGTTATTTATCACTTATCACACTAATATTATAAAGGCGAAAGTTTGTGAGTGTATGTTTGTTACTTTTTCACGCTCAAACGGCTAGACCAATTTTGATAAAATTTGGCACACAGATAGTTTATAACCTGGATTAACACATAAAATACTTTTTATTCCGATATTCTAACGGGATCGAGACTTATGCGGGTGAAACCGCGGGGCGCAGCTAGTTCAAAATATTTCTATGACAACAAAAGCAGGAGTCGTTTCACTGTATTTCAATGAAAAAAAAAATAAGACAACATCTGCATGCACATATTAAATCAGCATTTAATTATAAAAGGAATATAAAATATCAGCCATATTAGTTTTTAGATTGATTTAAGATATTTTTAGTAAGAATAGGATGCTTATTTAATATACGAGGCAATTGGGGGTTTATTAAATGTTTATGTTCTTTCATTTGCATAATTATCAACATGGTAGACACAGCAAAATAACCTGTAATGTCCGATTAACAACGAAAATGTCGACTCGATGGAAATTAGCATGTTACACTTTGCTACGACTGCACGTGTCTGATTATTAGTGATTACCATAAGAACCTAAATATCCTGAATATTTACAGTATTATATTTGTTTGTGCACATGCAAAACGCAGTCAGAAATCTGTGCTATTAAAAAGTATTTATTTGACTTGTATTCATAAAAGCTTAATAAATTTAATTAATTAATGATCCATCCAGATCGCTCTTAGCGATAAGACCGCCCATTGTGTCACCCTTTGTAAAATTTCTATATTTATGTCTGTAATTTATATGGTCTACATAATAAAGAGTATTCTATTCTATTCTATTCACTTAAAATTTCTTAAAGCTAGGTACAGACGCCAGCACATCAAGCTACCCGAAACTGTCAGATTTTCCCAATCAACTTTGAACCTTATGATTTGGCGATAAAGTTGAAAATCTATTAAAGAAATCTGACAGATTGTAGTAGCTTGATGTGCTGGCGTCTGTACATTACCCCACAAAACTGCTTACGCAGTTTAACTGTGAGATCGTTGAGTCTCCCTTAGAGTAAACTTAATATCAGCCGTGCGATTCTGTAACCATCTCACCGTGAAAGCTTGGGTGAAGAGTGAGCGTGGAGTGAGCTGTCATTCGCTAGGGATTAACACTATTAAGTGCTCACTTCACTTATGATTTCACGGTAAGATTTTTACAGAATCGACCGGCTGGTACATCAATAACCTATATAATTATACTTAAAACCTACACTTACATAGATTCTATTAAATATTTTTTTTAGTTTACGTGCGAATTTTACTTTATTGTCTTCTTGTCTGATGTCAACAGGCAAAGTGTTCAATAAATATAGGGAACGCGTTTTCTTAAGGTTCTGTCGCTATTATGTTCTGTTCTTAAATCTATTTATAATGCATAATATTGACTCGAGTTGACAAAGACTAGGGGCGTAACTTCGTAACACATTATCAGTAGAAATCGCTTTCATTTTGACAGTTTTTCGAACACATGAAGCAATGGATTACCCATATTCTTCAAAATGATTCAGATTATAACTGATATTTTGTCACGCAATTAGAGTACCTACTAATGTCTTTTATTCGTAGTACAAATACATATAATATTCTCGTAGCACTTACTTATAACAAAAAACCTTGTCATTATATTGGCACGCGTTATTACGCGCCTGCTACGATAAAAAAAAACTAGCATAATTTTGCTGTAGTTTTTTCTAGATTGTTCCGGGAATGACCACCTCTTCAATTCAAGGCCTTATGAGACACGAGGCACCTACCACACCTACATACATAGATAGTAGGTTATTTTTAGTATATGGCAAATCCGAAACACGTGTCTAGTATTTTTATGTAAAGAATCTATGTACAAAATTTCAAAACTGTATCATGAAAAATCACGAAGTTATAAGCTTGTTATGTTACCTGATTGTCCGTACAAAAAGTTCGTTACCACTTACCACGCGCCGCCGGCCGACCAGCTGTGACCTGTGTTGTGCGCATATGATTGCGGATAATTATGTACTTAGTGTCGCTCGGTGTCCAAATTTTTACGATTTTAAAATATTTTTGGGACAAAATATAACATGGTGTAAAAACTATTGGAATCGATTCAGTTACTTATTCTGAACAAACTACATTCAGGTTTGCAGTATACTAAAAATAATGTTGTATATGTGTGAGCAGCATCAATTGTTTATGAAACTAGAGAACTTTCGGTCTCTAGACCATGGGACCGCTGGGCCATTATGTTACTGTTTGCATAATCAGCGTATTATATTCCCACCGCTGGGACACAGGCCTACTCTCGGTGCGAGGGAATTAGCCGTAATCCATCACGAGGGCCCAGTGCGGGTTGGTAGATGGGGCTCGTCTTCGAATTTTTGGTTCTAGAACATTCCGATGACCTCACGATGTTTTCCTTCACCGCCTTGAGAGCAGTGGTGATGAAAGTATTTACACAAAATTGCCTGGGTTCAAACCTACGACCTACAACTCGTAAGTCGCGGCCGTCACCACTGGATCAACTTACACTGGTCTGCTGATTGCTGTTATTACAGTTTTTTTTTTTAAATTGTTTCCTAGAAAAAATCCTCGCCTCAAACACGCCACGTCAATCAAAGTTGTTAAAAACGTCCATGATTTATAAGTGCTTTTGGAATATTTCTAAGAAACGACTGAAATGTGGAGGTAACTTTAAACTATGAGAATATTTAATCCAACTTCTTGTACATTTTTTTATTATAAGGTCCGCTTGCACCACAAATCTCTCAATCGCGTTTAGCGCTAAAGTAAGGTATTGAAAACATCATTCAATTTCTGTCAATCAAGATTGAAGATGACGACAGAGAAGCAATTTTAATTCGTTTAGCATCAAGGGGGTGCGCTAAGTTAACCCAAAAGATTAAAATTTTCTTACGTTTTTTTTTTTTTTTTGCAATCTGAAGGTTTGTGTCAGTACTGCCGGTCAATTCTGTAAAAATCTCACCGTGAAAACTTGCGTGAAGTGAGCTGTCAGTGTCATCCCACTGATGCTAGGGATTGACCAAGCAAACATCACTATCACTACATAGTATAAAACAAAGTCGCTTCCCTGTCTGTCTGTCCTTATATATGCTTAGATCTTTAAAACTACGCAACGGATTTTGATACGAGTTTTTTTAATAGATAGAGTGATTCAAGAGGAAGGTTTATATGTATAATACATGCATAATATAGTAGAGAAACACTGATAATTATAGAGATTTCTAATGTGATGTCGTAAATAAACACATTTTTTGCGCTTACATTGTAAACGCTGGCTGAACCCTTTGAGATAGATCAAAATAATGTAATACAGTATTATACACCTTAAGAAGGTCTACAAAAAAGTCCGCGATGGTATATGTCTATCTCTTAGGGATAACCCACAATAACCATTTTTTATCCTTAACTTTAAAATTATTATCAGTATTTCTCTATTGCACCCGTGCGAAGCCGGGGCGGGTCGCTAGTTTACAATATAATCGAGATTCTAATACTATTTTTTATGCTAATTCCTTTGATCATTTTATATGATTTTAAAGCTAGTATTTTAGTTGTCAAACATTACTATTTTGTGGGGTTTTAAAATAAAATAGTCAAACAGAAACTCAGTCAGAATCTCAATGTGGTTTTGATCTTTTTTTTTAGACTAGTCCTTATATAGCCTGAGGTGCGAGTGCGTCACGCACGAACAATAATTAAAATAAAACATTCACAGCTACTAGACTGATGAAAATACGCATCGACATTGTTTGTTATTATTAATATATTCAAAATCTCGATTATGATTGTAAATGTATGCTTGGTCAATCCCTAGTATCTGGTGGGATGACACTGACAGCTCACTTCACGCTCACTTCACCTAAGTTTTCACGGTGAGATGGTTACAGAATCGCACCGCTGTTTGTATATTAATTAAAATATGATTGGCGACCGTAACAAATAGGACTTTACATGATTATAATCACTAGAATCAGCAATACAGCTCCTTAAGTTAGAATTGGCCTCAAAGGTCGTGATTTCATAAAATAGCCATTCCGTATACAACCTGATACGGACCTGAAAATTGCAAAACAACGTAAGAAGACTTGAATTTCACGGGCTATCCTGACGCTTTCGCTTTAAATGTGTTTAGTGATTTGCGCTGCTCGCGGGCCTAAGAATAGAAAAAGAGTAACATAATATTAAATCAGTAGGGTCTAGCTGTTTGTGTATGTGAGTTTAAATGTTTGTAAACGCATCCACAATACAGGAGACATTCCTAGTGTGGGGCAGCGTTTAAAAAAAAAAAAAAATTACCATCACCTGCCAGCATCACCTTTGTACCTATTTTTCTATTCTGTTTTTTTCTTTTCTTCTGTTCTGTTTTTTTCTTCGTTTATACAACGTGTAACGTTAAATGCGCAAAACCTGAAAATAGTTTGATCAGAATAACGAGCAGAATTAATTGAACCACTTTTTAATATAGGTCACATTTTTCAACAAATCTTTATTAAAAACGTTGCCGTGTCTATCTATTAATAGGTCAAGCAAGCCAATGTCAGCGCGGCGCAGCGGCCCGGTGACGACTCCTCCCTCGATAAAGCGTCGTATCAGACGCAAGAAACGATCAGAATGGCCAGTAAAACTAAAACAGCACATAAAACCTTTACATTTTTTTAATGACTTATTTTCTCTTTGAAATAGGTCAATTGAATTAAAATTCAGTTGGGATGTCCGAGGTTTTGCGTATTTAACGTTACACGTTGTATATGTGTGTACATAAATGGTAAAATAAATAAATAAAAAGTCTAACAAACTTTATAAATAAAACGTTACCAATCTCCCACGCATCATCTACATAAATGAACATACTCACGTTCTATTATAGCCGTATACCGCATCGGGTCGCACCAGACTGGTGCTGTCACAGTACTCTGACCGGTTTTCGGAAATTTCCACCAGTTTCTGTACATTACCGTTTGATTTCGACACAGCTCTGATGTAGAATTCGGCCGGATTGTAGTTAAGAGGGCTCCGCAAGCCTATGCTGCAAATGAGAAACTTATCAGTAACTGTAGACGTTAATTAATAATAATAAATGAGACGTGATAATAATAAATAATATAATAATAATAAACGTGACCAGAGGGCTGGCCTATTTTTAGCCCAAAGATGATTCTTTGCTGATGCATTGCCATCCAACGTGGTAATGCCTTTTGGGCACTTACCCCATTTACAGCGATGCGGACGAATTTTTTGATGCCCAATGAGCTCCTGCCTTTTTCTTTATAATTTTTGTTTGTTGTTATATACTTGTATATAATATATTTATATATTTTAGTGTTAGTTTGTTTACTGTAATTGTTGTGTCTTTGTGAATAGTTTGTTATTAATAATGAATAAAAAACCATAATAATAAATACATTCCAAGTTAGTTGTCATAGTTGTTCATTAAAAAAAAAAAACGAAAAGAACGTAATTTTGTAAAACCAAAACAGTCTTGCTTATGGAATGCGTGAGTGGATGTGTCTATTAAAGTTTCTATGATTAAACAATATAGACCTGTGGACAATATATAAATATTAGTTTTGTATATTGGACCATAGGTTATTGTAATATTTGGGGTCTACGCCGCTACGAAAAATAAATAAAAATATTGCGAAAATCGCGTTATATCTGTAAAATATGTATATTCAGCGCAATTTGTCGCATTTATTATATTTTATTATCCACACCCTGTTGATATTTAGCTGTCTAGAAGCAAAAACAACAGCATAATTACATTTATGTTTTAAATGTTGATTATAACATTTATAAAAGAATCAATTTACGAGTGACAGCTCGACGGGCGGTTCAACATTAGCATGCATGATATCAAAATATTGCATTAAATCCACCCTAATGGTTTTTCTGATAGCCTTAAAAGCTATATATAGCAATAAATTCAGTGGCTTTTAAAAGTTAAGTTGAATATGCATGCAGACAAAAAAAATATTTGATTTAAATAAATGCTGACTCAAGTACAGAAGCCAGCACATCAAGTTACTACAGACTATCAATAGATTTTCAACTTTATCGCTGAAGCATTAAGTTCATAGTTGATTGGGAGAAATTGACAGTTTCGGGTAGCTTGATGTGCTGACGTCTGTACAAGAGAGAGCAGAGGTGGTCCAGTGAGTTACGAGTTGTAGGCCGTAGGTTCGAAAACCCACTGCTTTCAAAACTGCGAAGGAAAACATCGTGAGGAAACCGGCATGTCCTAGAACCAACAATTTGAAGACGTGTGACATTCACCAATCCACACTGGGCCCAGGATTACGTATCACCAGTGGGAACACTAGGCTGATCATGCACGTACAGTTGGTGTGAGAAAAAGCGACCAAGTAACTGAGTGTGTGGTTATGATAATACTAGCAATGCCCCACGGTTTTACCCACATAAGTTTCGATCCCAAGGGAATATCGGGATAAAAAGTATCCTATGTGTTAATCCTGGTTATAAACTATCTGTGTGCCAAATTTCATCAAAATTGGTCCAGCCGTTTGAGCGTGAAGAAGTAACAAGCATACAAACACACACACACTCACAAACTTTCGCCTTTATAATATTACTAGCGACCCGGCCCGGCTTCGCACGGGTGCAATGCTGATACTAAATATACTACAGAATGTCTTTATATACAACGTTCACAGCTTTTTTGTCATTAGACAATACAAACATGTTTTCTTTAGAGGTTACTCTTGAAAGAGCGACATACGAGTATAATTAGCAATGTGAAAAACACTCAACGCTCAAATCTAAGCCTGCAACGTTGAAAGCTTGACCCTACGATTTATTAATGGTAATGACCATAAAAAAAAGAAGGCAAAAGATATCTTTACCGGAAATTGTAGGCGTTTAAATTGGAACGGTAAATTCTATGGTATCAGAGGAATTCGGGGAATCAATACATCTTCTCCGGTACCACATCCGGTGAGTATTGTGCACTCTATAATGAAAGTTTTTAGTGATATCTTCGAAAATATTAATTTAAATTACACGCTGTAAAGGGCCACTTTGATCTATATTATATGCACAATGTATTTAAGGCACTTAATTGGATAAGGATCAATGCTGTATTGCTTAAAATCGCTTCGTTAATAAGCTATTATTTCTCGTAAAAAGTATACGATAAAAAATGGTTATTGTGGGTTATCCCTAAGAGATAGACGTATACCATTGCGGACTTTTTTATAGACCTTGTTAAGGTGTATAATACTGTAGCACATTATTTTCAGCCAAGGTAAGGTTCAGCCAGCGTTTGCAAAGTAAGCGCAAAAAACGTATTTATTTACGACATCACATTAGAAACATCTAAAATTATCAGTGTCTCTCTACTATACTATGCATTTATTAACATTATAAACCTTTCTCTTCAATCATTCTGTCTATTAAAAAAAAACTGCATCAAAATCCGTTGCGTAGTTTTAAAGATCTAAGCATACATAGGGACAGACAGACAGCGGGAAGCGACTTTGCTTTATACTATGTAGTGATAGTGTGATTTTCGGTCTATTTTGATTGCAACAGTTTATAAAAATAAGCTAATAATTTCCACCAACAAAACCCATAAATATTTTATTACATATAGAATAACACATTTTATTATGAAGAAATGAAAATGGTTAAATCTATAATATTTATAAATCTGAAGATTTTGTTTGTTTGTTTGAACGCCCTAATCTCTGGAACTTGAGGAAGGCTGTAGTCTATATTTTAACATCACGCTATGACCTTTAGGAGCCGAAGTAAATGGAACAAATGTTAGAAATAACGTTACGCGAAAACGAAGTGAGTGCCGGAGCACACGATGCGCTGCGGCGGCGGCGCGGCGCCGGAGCGGTGTCGCTGCGTCGTCTTACATAGAAATACCTGTGGCATGTCACACGATGCGCCGGGGAGCCGCACCGGACTTGCAATCGCCGAGACGAGGCGGGGAGGGGTGAATGCGTTGCCACGTCGGAGCGGCTCCGCTCAGTTGTTTACATAACAACGTTGCGGTGCCGCACCGCTCGTGTGCCCGCCGATACGGAGAAATCTTTGCGGTGCGGCGCCGCAACGCATCGTGTGCCCTGATAGGCGATGCGATGCGACGGGGTGGGTCGGGGAAACAAGACATTTCGCGCGGACGAAGTCGGTAGTGACTACTAAATAAATTCGATACCGAACTAATAATGACGGAATGCGTGAAAAATGAAATATAATGTTCTTGTCGACCAAAAATGTTGAGAGCTTTATTTGATGGTTTTGACCTTTATGAAAAGGTAGATCGTTGCTATGAGTAACCTACCATATAGGTACGAGTATATTGTCTATGTTTTTTTTTTAGAAATCAAAAATAATCACAAACGGTCAAAGTTATTTTGTGTGTATTTTGTAACTGACTCAGACCACTAGTTCCTTATGTGACTTTCTTTTTTCGTATTCTAATGATAGTTGAGGAGCGTCGGAACAAAAACCGATATGTCTTAATTAAGACATTATTTTTTTTTATTTTTTTTCTGTTACAAAATGTTTAATTATACACCCTTCAGGAAAGAAATCAATTAAAAAACAGTTACATCCATCTTAAAAAAAATATCAAAATACTGTGGTCAAATCAAACCCGACAAATACATTTTTAAATTCAACATGTTCTTGTTGTTGGATTAAAAACCGATAATTCTTATTAAGTTTTACACAATTCAACAATGGTCGGTTCAAATTCAATTCAGTTCAATACCGACATATCCATTTTGGTTTCGTCAAAAACCGATATATCCAAATGATCGCGTCAAAAACCGATATATCCATACTTGACCGCCAAGTATCTCCCTAAATTAAGTATCTACCCTCCGTCAAGTTTCACACATCAATCGATGTCACTTTAACTGCAAATTGACATGCTATAATTTTCCACTTTTGTAACATTAAAAAACTTACAAGCTTTTTTTTAATTTGTGAAATATATGGTAAATTCGATATATCGGTTTTCGTTCCGACGCTCCTCAATTAGCGATACAAAACTAAAATGGCACTAATCTATACAAGGTCAAAATTCAGTCTGCAGAGTTTCTCTAGCTAATTTCATTTGATCTGTTTAAATAAAACAAAGTTAGGTAAGTTAAACCTTTTATAACTCAAGAACGGCTGGACCGATTTTTATAATCTTCTATTTGTCTCCGCCCCGAATAGCAAACTATTAAAACAAGGGAAAAAAATCACGAAAAAAGTTAAGGGCACATTCGCAAGAAGCTGGCAGTATCATCACAACACTAATATTTTCTCATTGTTTGTCTTATTTCTTTTTATTATATTCATGTATTTATGTATATTTATTTGTGCTTATATTTATATGTTATTATGTATACAACGTGTAACGTTAAATGCGCAAAACCTCACACACCCCAACTGATTTTTAATTCAACTGACATATTTCAGATAGAAAATAAGTCATTAAAAAAATTGTAAAAGTTTTATGTGCTGTTTTAGTTTTACTGGCCATTCTGATCGTTTCTTGCGTACCTGCGACGACGCTTTATCGAGGGAGGAGTCGTCACCGGGCCGCTGCGCCGCGCTGACATTGGGTTGCTTGACCTATTAATAAATAGACACAGCAACGTTTTTAATGAAGATTTTTTGAAAAATGTGACCTATATTAAAAAGTGGTTCAATTAATTCTGCTCGTTATTCTGATCAAACTATTTTCAGGTTTTCCGCATTTAACGTTACACGTTGTATACATCTACACTAATATTTTAAGATGAAAGATTTGATTGTTTGTTTGTAATGACTAGGCTCCGAAACTACTGGACCGATTTGAAATAAATTTTTACCATTAGAAGCCGACATTATCCCTGATGAACATAGGCTACTTTTTACCGCAGGAAAATGCTTCATTCCTACGGAAAAATGGGTAATAGGATTTAAACGGCGGGAATTCCGAATTCTACGCAAACGAAGTTGCGGGCGGATGCTAGTATATTATATTTATATTTAAAATATTTATTCCTCAATTTTCATGATTGCACCTACTGCTGTTTGTCTCTGCATCACCCAAAGGTTGACTGGTCAAAAATGCCTATGGCATTAAGTCCGCCTCTGTACATTTATGTGCATGAAGTATTAAATAAATAAATAAAAAATAGAATGTAGATTGATTCTGTGGTGGTACGAAGCTCGCCGGCATAGTTTATTAATAAAAAATAAACTGGCACAGGATTTGCTACGAATCAAGACTTTACAGACAGATAACTACCAGAAACTTGTATTGGCTTAAAACAGCTTGCTGCACTATTGTCAAACAGCTGGTCGATTCTGGGAAAATCTCACTGTGATAATTACTAAGGTGAAGTGAGCTTAGAGTGAGCTGTGAGTCGTGCTGATGCTAGGGATTGACACTATTGACGACTCACTCCACGCTCACTTCACCCAAGTTTTCACGGTGAGATGATTACAGAATCGCACGGCTGTTGTCCAGACAGTAGATAAACATTGGTTTTGTCTGCATTCAGTCATAGCCACTGCACCTACTGCTGGGACTCAGACCTCCTCTCGGTGAGAAGGAGTGGGCCGTAATCTACCACGCGGTCCCAGTGCGGGTTGGTAGATGTCACATGTCTTCGAATTTTTGGTTCTAGGACATGCCGGTTTTTCACGATGTTTTACTTCACCGTTTTGAGAGCAGTGGAGATGAAATTATTTACACAAAGTAAAGCGCCTGTCTGGGTTCGAACCCACGACCTACAACTCGTAAGTCATGTCCGTAACACTCTCTTATTCTATCGTCCGTTAAGAAGTTATTGTTTTTCAACACTAAGTTTTCGCAATCACGAAGGTTAGATCATGTTTCTATGACATAATTCCAGCAACCTCTTTTACCAGAACGTTCAGTACCTCATCATCTGCCTAGCCCTTTCCCAACTATGTTGTGGTTGGCTTCCAGTCTAACCGGATGCGGCTACATACCAGTATTTTACATGAAGCGACTGCCCATCTGACCTCCACAACCCAGTTACTCAGTAATACGATACCCCTGGGTAAGACTGGTTATCAGACTTTCGGGCTTCTGACGACCCGTAACAACTACCAAAGATCGACGAATGACAGCCGGGACCAACGACTTGACGTGCTTTCCGAGCCACGGAAGCGATATGTAAAGATGGTCACCCATCTACGGAGCAACCGCGGCAAGCGGAGCTTAATCTTATCAATCCACCCGTGCGGCTGTACTACTCAAGCTCCAAGCTTTAGAACCAATTATAAACAAAAGCTACACCTACTTACCTCTCAAAAACCTCCTTACACTCATCTTGGGAACCATGGAACAGAAGTTTCCCCTCGGCCATCAGCAGTACCGAGCTGAACTCCTTGAACAGGTCACAGGACGGCTGGTGTACGGAGCAGATGACCACTCTGCCGGTGGTCGAGAGCTTCTTCAGGACGCCTACCACGAGCAGTGCGTTGTAACTGTCCAGGCCTGTTGTGGGCTCGTCGCAGATCAGGATTTGAGGGTCTGACAGGAGCTGGGAAAGGAATGTTTTTTCAAGTTCATGGCTGTGTCCCGCGGCGTAAATAGTTTCAACGTAATAGTTTTATATTGATAGAAAGAAAGAAAATACATTTTATCAGCACAGACTATAAGACACACAGTACACCTGAGACATACATCAGATAAAAAACAAATAGAAAATCAAATAAAAAGTGTAAATTAATAAGAAATTGAACAGGAAAGTGTGCCTCACGGCGGCGCCAAAAAGGCCCAGTTCATCAAAAATGCTAGACAAATGGTGTCTGACGCTGGTTTTCAACTGGACCAGATGTGTGAGGTGACGGATGTAAATCAGTTTTATACTGGAACGTGACGTGTGTATGCATACTTAAATAAATTAAATAAATTGATAGAGTTTTGAAATGACTTTATGGAAGGTACACAACTGGAAATAATTATCCAGGTATCTAGTTTCTTGCTGAGTGCAAATTGCAATCCAAAAGTAGGGGTTCCGTAAGACCAGGACCAAATATCATTGGCCCCCAAATACCATTGTGGGGGCTGGTAGCAGCTGGACGAGAGTAGTCGAAGATCGAGTTCATGGCGTCGAATGGAGAGGCTTATATCCAGCAGTAAACTGATATAGGCTGATGAGTTTAGCATTTCCAAATGACTATTGAGTTGAGTGACTTCGTTTTAATTAGTTATCTTACCGTGGTAGCCAGGGACAGCAACCTCTTCTCTCCCCCCGACAGACCACCAACAGGAGTATTGATGTGAGGCTTTAACTTGAACTCCTCAACTAAACTGTCCAGAATAGCCTGGTTCCTTGGGTCCTTGCAGCTGCCTAGCTTCATTTCTGTCTGGAACATTAAACGTATATTTTTATTGTAATTAAATACTAGGTCACTTGTAAATACCGTAATAGGTGAGGGAAAAGGACAATGAAAAATTAGTTAGCCTATTCTGCGTTCGCAATTTAGTTTCCAAACATGTAAACAAGAATGTTGTTTTTGGAATAATAACCTTGATACCTACACATTAAGTGCAGTTTTCGGTACTAGTTTTTGTTTAATTTACACTCCATAAAGTCGATATCTGTTTATGTAGAAATAACATGAAATGGAAACAAGGATTTGAATAGACATTAGCAATACTGAAGTTTCATTCTTTGAAAAGTGCAAAATATGATGCGTTTGGCCCTGTAGAGCACTGATCCTAGTGGGCGCATTGTGCCAAATATAAAAAAAAAACACATTGGCCAGTATCGAGAAAACTTTTCAAAAACTTCCTTGTTTTCTACAAATATACTTTTGTCCACAAATAATACTAAATAATATGTACAGACGCCAGCACATCAAACTACCCGAAACTGTCAAATTTTCCCAATCAACTTTGAACCTTATGCTTTAGTACTAAAGTTGAAAATCTATTAAAGAAATCTTACAGATTGTAGTAGCTTGATGTGCTGGCGTCTGTACTTCCAAAATTAATATCAAAATTATGTGTAGTACCAATGCTCTTAAAACGGTGAAGGAAAACATCGTGCTTTCCAACTTGACATGTTGGCTTTATGAAAATTATAACTTTTTATATGTAATAGAAACAGGATATTTTTTTATTTACAATATAATGTTTTAGCGATTTACATATAACTGGAAAATCGCCACGATTAACTACCTAAGCAGCGTAAAAGCTTTGTTTTAATTTGAACATCTAATGCAAATCAAATAAATTATCTTGTTTAAGATGACATTTACACAATTGATATGTAAATGTCTAATAAAATAGATTTTAATTAGCTTTTGACAGATTAGTTCTTTTTGGGTTTTTTACTAAAATGAAATAATCAAATCATATTATTTAAATATTATATTAAATATTATGTCATCACCCTGCCACCCAGTATATTATTACTGTAGTATATTCCGAAATAAAAACTTACAGTGTAAGAAAAAAAAAATCAAATCTTATGTTTTCAAAATTCACCCTCACGCATGAACCGACATGACATGGCGACATGTTCTTTGCACTATTATTTACTAGACTTTAAATAAACAAGTCAATAAAGTAAACCATTAACAAAAAATATTACTTCTCTAACCAAATCTTCACGAGATACTCTTTAATATTGACGTTTAAGGGTGCGTTTCCACAGAAGCGGAGCTACACGGAGCGGTGCGGAGACGTGTAGGAATCGTCCAATCACAGACGAGACGAGTGACGCGATGAGGATTTCAACCATTGTGATTAGTCGATTCCTGCACGTCTCTGCTCCGCTTCGCCCAGCTCCGCTTCTGTAGAAACGCACCCTAAGCCATCACCGACCCAATACCAGCCTATTCCACCCATAAACACATTGTGTTAACGCCCCAAAAATCCTGACATTCAAACCAGGAAGCCCACAGATGCTATAAACGTAAACTGACCATAAACATCAAATGTTCCCTGACACTCAGCCCGTCCATAAACACTTCATGCTGAGGGACGATCTCTACGGCTCCCTGGCACTCCTTGACATTTCGCGCCCATAAGGTCACCGACCCCTCTGAAGGTAACGTACATTTTCCAGCTAGGCATACTAGGAAAGTGGTTTTTCCGGCGCCACTGGAAAATAAAATAAAAAAAAACTGTATAAAATAGTGTACTTTTTTTTTTAATTAATATTTTTAATTGGGTAGATATAGTCGTTAAAACACGTAAAACCATTGATCTATTAGAATAGAATAATGAATAAAGCCCCATTAATTTATTTATTGAAACTTTATGCACAAGCAAAAAATATACTGTACAAAGACGAACTTAATGCCTGAGGCATTTTCTACCAATCAACCTTGGTTTGATGCAGAGACAAAACATGGCAGGTGCAATATTTATTTATTTATTTAAACTTTTCGCACACAAAATGGTACAAAGGCGGACTGAATGCCTTTATTCGGGATAGATAGCTTGGAAATAACTATAAAATAAAAGAATAAATACTAATAAAATACACATACATAACATTTACACGATACAAGTTTCTTGCCTGCGCCTACAATAAATAAAAAAGCAACAAATGACTTGAATTGCATCATCTAAATACTGATTAGACGGTGCAACTTTTATTTTTTCTTCAAGTTTTAATATGCCACAGGCAATTACATCGCACAGGTAAAACAAGTTTTAATTAACAAAATTTACAATAAATCAAAGAGTGACTGCCGCACTCAGAGACTTCACTTGAAATTAATCAATCATTAACTTGGTTCGATTCCCAATTTCCCACACAGGACAAATGTTTGTGTGATGAGCACGATTATTTGTTCTTTTTCTGGGTGTAATTTATCTATAATATGTATGTATTTAGAAATATACATATATGTATGTTTAACAGCTGTCTAGTATTCATAGCACAAACTCTGCTTAGTTTGGGACTAGATGGCGTTGTGTCAAAGTTGTGGAATATTATATATTATTATATTATATTAACTTTTATTAACCAGCATATCTTGGCACAAATGTCAAAAACATGTTTTTAATCTGACATATTTTTGTTGACTGACAGCGGTCCTATTTATACTCGTACTTGTCAATTAAAGTTAGTGATTGATTAATATTAAGTAATGACTGTGAGTACCGGGGTTAGTAGTATATTTTTGCACAAAGTTCAATTTCATTCAAAAATTGAACTAAGATTTTCCAAGAACTAATTCTATTAATAGTATCAGATAAATGCAAAAGAATAGGTAACATATTCAAAATTGAATAAGAAATATTTGCTATAAAAGTCAAACTATAAGCTTGTAAGACTAAAACAGGTGATGCATCATTGATAAAATATCTTAACCTTTTTCTAATTCATCAGTTTAAGATAAGATTTTTTATCTTATTATTCGTCACCTAAGTATTCTCTATTGGATAATTTATTCAATAATGTGGGTATCTCTATCGAGAAACATAATTTTGTTGATTTATTTACCTTGGTCCAATAAGGGCAACAAACTCGCCTCGTTTTATACATCCTGAAACTATAAAATATTTAAATGATTAGTAATTACGATGCTGCGTTGCGTTTTTAGTAGAAAAGTTTTTTATTAGGATGTCCAATCCATTGCGGGGAAATCGGTTGTCATGGTTTGGGCATATGTATGATATGGAAGAATAAGGAAAATGTCGTCAGGAAGGTTTTGGGTATGAATGTCTATGGCTGTAAGAGTAGGGGAAGACATAAGAAACGAATGGATGGACTGTTTGAATGATGATATGGTTAGAAAGGGGCTGACTACCGAGATGACGACTAATAGAGAAATGTGGAAGATAAAAATATGTTGCGCCGACAGCAAATAAATTGGGATTATTTGCCTAGCCTTTTCCCAACTATGTTGGGGTCGGCTCCCAGTCTAACCGGATGCAGCTGAATACCAGTATTTTACATGGAGCGACTGCCTATCTGACCTTCACAACCCAAGTTACTGGGTAATGCGATACCCCTTGGTAAGACTAGTTGTCAGACTTTCGAGCTACCGACGACCCGTAACGACTGTCACAGATCCACGAAGGGCAGCTTTCCGAGGCACGGAGGGGTCTTGGTATGTGAAGGTGGTCACCCATCCACGGACAATCGCGGCAAACGTACCTTAACCTGATCGATCGACCCGTGCGGCTGTTATTATTTAGCCACTTGTCTATCACAGTATAACCTACTAAATCTTCAACGAAAAACAATCTGAAAAATAATCACTAAAAATAACCGCTTCACGAAGATTTGTTACGTCATCGCCGTACTTGTATAATTTAGATCTAGAATTATATGTACATACCATTATTAAGAATCACAGTTTTACTCTTCGTAGGTTTCCTTCTCCACCATGACTTCTCTTCTGGGGTCCAAACCTTGATACCTTTGATTCTGATGACCACTTCACTCTCCAATTGCTCCTTGTCGTACTGCAAATAACACAGTCGATGTTGAGGGTAAAACCATTAATTAATGCTAAATACACTCAGAGCAGTAGTGTCCAAGTGGTAATAACAGCCGCCACTTATCACTACATAGTATAAAACAAAGTCGCTTCCTGCTGTCTGTCCCTATGTATGCTTAAATCTTTAAAACTGCGCAACGGATTTTGATGCGGTTTTTAATAGATACAGTGATTCAAGAGGAAGGTTTATATGTATAATACATGCATAATATAGTAGAGAAACACTGATAATTTTAGAGGTTTCTAATGTGATGTCGTAAATAAACACATTTTTTTGCTTTACATTGCAAACGCTGGCTGAACCCTACGAGCAGAAATAATGGCTCTAAAATTATCAGTGTTTCTCTATTGCACCCGTGCGAAGCCGAGGCGGGTCGCTAGTGAGTTATAAGTTCGAACCGAGACAGGCGCTTTAATTTGTATAAATTATTTCATCACCGCTGCTCTCAAAAACGGTGCAAGAAAACATCGTAAGGAAACCGGCATGTTGTAGAACAAGAAATGGAACCAGCATCCACCAGCCCGCCCTGAGCCCGCGTGGTAGATTACCACTCCCTATCACCGAGAGAAGGCCTGTGTTGCAGCAGTGGGAACGATATGGGACAGTTATGGTACACACTCAGCTGGATCCTTCTTGGCTTGATCCAGTTAGGTTGGACAGCGCTTGGGAAACTACGTGACAAATTGACATGCGCGCGTAAACTGGTGATTGGCTGTCGATAAATCATTCCACCAATCGCAGCTTTTACTTCTGATGTTGACAGCACAAACTCAGATTAAAACACTCTTGCTTTTCGATGTCAGTCACAATGTTGAATTAACTTTACGGTTCGTCCTTCATCTACATATTACTAATATAGTTAATTAAAGCTAAACAGTTTGTTTGCTTGTTTGAACGCGCTAATTCTTTGGAACCACAGTCGGATTTCAGCTCAATTCTTGAGGAAGGTAAGGTGTAGGCTATTTAAGGGTCGTACCCTTAGGAGGCGAGCAAACAGAAGATTCTTAAAAAGAAATAAATTTCAAAAGAATAAATTTCTTAAGAAATAAGCAGTACCTTTGTACTCAAATTATAATTATGTCATATTCATATGTTTTTTACTGTGTGTATATAAATAATAAAATAAATAATTAAAGTTAGAACAGGCGGGCGTTGCGATGCGACGCGCTGGGTCGGGGGAACAATACATTTCACGTGAACGAAATCGCGGGCAAAATAAAACAATTACTGGATACATCGCATTTTTTATATAACTTTACAATTTAAGGAAAACATGGCATCCTGTATTTGCAGATAATAATCTTTACAAACTCTAATATGTAAGCTGATGAAATACTCGCACTATGAACCTTTATAATGCAGTTTTTATATAAGATGACAGCACAATAAATACACTACGAGTAAAATCAAAGAAATCCCTATTTAAAATCACTCCTAAAACCTAAAACATCTACATACCGAGCCCAACTCCATTTCACTTACAGAGAACACTAAAAACACGGATATACGACTAAAAAACACTAATTAACATCATTACATAAAAACATAACCACAAATTGAGACAACAATTAATGAGCAACACGGAGAACTGAACCAGACTGACTCAGTAAATACAGAAATCATGCTGCAAACAGATAATGTTGATAAAAATAAGACACATCAGTTTATTTGTGAAGACATGGCTGTGTGCCCTCTAACAAAGACTTTCGTAATGCAGAATGTATGCTAATTAGTAGAAATACATATTATTATCAAGTAATTTCCAGTTTGGATAGATAATAATATTGTACTTAAGTACATTATCTTTGTCTATGGTAATAATGCAGCTGAGGAGTTTGTTTATTTTCTTGTTTGTTTGCTAGAACGCGCTAATTTCTGGAACTGCCAGTCGGATATGAAAAAATATTTTTGCCTTTGACAGACCAATTTTGAGGAAGGCTATATACATCAAGCTAGGAGCCAAGAAGCCGAGAAAAAAGAAAACAAAAATGTCAAAAAGATCGCTAAGCGGAAACGAAGTGGTAACGCGAGCAGACCAGCCGGTCGATTCTGTAAAAATCTCACCGTGAAATCATAAGTGAAGTGAGCACTTAATAGTGTCAACCCCTACCATTAGGGAATGACAGAGCTCACTTCCCACTCACTTCAAACGCAGGTAAGCGTGCACCCCTTCAGCGACTCATGCAAATATACAATGAATATTTCATAGACGTTGATATATTTCTGCTAAATAAAAATGCTTTTCGAAGTAAAGTTATTAATGTACTAGAAAACTTGGACATATCTTGTGGTAACTGACTAGATTGTTAGTTTGTAACATTATAAAATGTTTCCTTGAATAATGGTAACTCGCTTATAGTCCTCATCATCATAGCATACCTCTTTGTTAACATGTGGAAAATGTTGTGGTTATTACATTGATTTTGTTTTAGATACCTTACTGATAAGTGTTATATGTAATGTAATATCGTTTTTTTTCCCAAATAAAATAAAATAAAATAAAATAAAATTCACCTAAGTTCTCATGGTGAGATTTTTACAGAATAGCACTGCAAGTGATGCGATGCGAGGGGTGGGTAGGGGGGAAAAGAACTATCAGCTACCAGGAGCTAGTGTTATTTAAATCTGCTGTCCTATAATAATAAGACATTTATTTCAGACGTAGTCCATATACTGTTAGTAACACAACAAACCTTATAAAACTATTGTTAGTACCTACATACAAAGACGAAGCCACAGAAAGAAATAAAAATCACAAAGTGGCACCGCACAGGAGTACCAGTTTATGGCAAGCCATAAACTACTATGTCTTACTCTCTTTATCTTTTGATTCATACGTATAAGATGAGATAAAATGTGCGAATGTATGTTACTCTAATAAACTGTGGTGCTTAGTAGGTGCAATTTATGTAACATTTCGTCATTATACAGGGTTACTGGTAACTCAACGTATTCCTTGCAGGACATCATAGTAGGGTTAAAATGCAACAAATTAAGCCACCAAATGTTCTACCGAAGTTCAGTAGTTTTTGAGTTAGTAAGGGTTTTAGATTTTTTGTGAAAAATCCCAGATTAAATTATTTGAAGCCAATTTGAAAATTATTCACGGGGCGGCTGTACTGAAATTGGAGTTATTATCATAGTTGACGCCGTAGCGGATCGTTTTTAATAATTAAAAGTTCAAAATGACTAAAACTTTGGTGAAGATGACTAATCAAACATTTTTTTTTTTGTAATTTTTGCTATTACTTCATACAAAATGTTGTCTTAGCACAAAAAAAAATACTACACCAGGTGTACAAATTATTAGTAAAATATCCTTGTCTTACCAGCTATCCAAAAAGGTATGATTGTCAATACTTTTGCGTGTGACAGGGAAAGATAGAAGTTTTATGGGGAGCAGGTAAAATTGCGATATTATTATTATAAGATTAATTATTCGTAGTTTTTACCTGCGTTTGAATTCCAAACACTCGGCAAGCTTTATGACTGGTCACTATTGTTCCCTCGGTACGAGACAGGGTGCGACTTCACAAAATCTGGTCGTCAGCGTTAGTTAGTTACAACTCTACGTTGCGCAAGTTCGTGTTTTGTTATCTGGCTATATCCCTGACTGTTGCCCCATATCTTGCTCTTGTGTTGTGCTGTGCGTTCATAAATGCTGACTATGGCTGCATATTCTAATCAAGAATACGCTGACATATTGTACTGTTACGGACTTTGTGACGGTAACGCTGCTGAGGCGCGAAGATCATATCAACTGCGCTTTCCAAACCGCCGACTCCCCCACGTTAGTGTCTTCGGATCGACTTATCGGCGATTATCTGAAACTGGCAGTGTTCAAAGAAGCAGGCAAATTGACACTGGTCGTTCTCGGAGATACACGGCTGAGGACAAGGAGCTGATTTTTCAACGTTTTATTGACGAGCCCAACATATCTACAAACATCGTAGCGCATGAGCTTGGTATGTCACAGTGGAAAGTCTGGTCTGTAGTTCACTTGTCAGGCCGACATCCATACCACTACCAACCCGTGCAGTCATTAGAAGAGGGAGATCCGCAGAGACGGCTTGAATTTTGTCGTTTCATGCTAAATGCCGATGCCGAAAGTGAAAACTTTTTGAAAAACATTCTGTGGACCGATGAGTCATGTTTTGACCGTGATGGTATCACAAATTACCACAATTTACATTACTGGGCACCGAAGGGAGAAGGAAACCCTAAGAAACTGAAACCAACCGCATCGCAGCGTAAGTTCTCGCTTAATGTTTGGATGGGTATTATCGACGATAAGTTAATAGGCCCACATATTTTACCCCGAACATTAAATGGGGAACTTTATGAAGATTTCCTAAGAAATCATTTAGCAGCACTGCTCACGGATGTACCCGAAGAAAGAAGGGCAAACATGATATACCAACATGACGGATGTCCAGCCCACTTCCGCATCACAATTCGACAATTGCTGGATGAAAACTATCCAAACCGATGGATTGGGCGCGGTGGGCCGATTCCGTGGCCTGCACGAAGCCCTGATCTGACGCCGCTAGACTTTTACGTCTGGGGTCATATGAAAGACCTAGTTTATGTGACCCCCGTAAATTCAATTGAAGAACTAAGGGAGAGAATAACAGATGCGGTGGACCAGATGAGGACCACAATCACATCAAGAATCACAAAAACCGAAGTGAGGAAGCGAATAAGAGCATGTATTCGAAACCGAGGGCAGCACTTCGAACAAGACGTGTGAAATACATGTTATTAAAGACCACAAATTGATATTGATTAAAAATAATAATAATTTTCACGAAATTGTTTAATTTGATTTTCCGAATAAACACCTTCTTGTACTAAATCAAAAACGATTTTCATAATGCAGTCCAAGACTTTGTATTAACTTTCATACCTTTTTGGATAGCTGATAAGACAAGGATATTTTACTAATAATTTGTGAACCTGGTGTAGTATTTTTTTTTGTGCTAAGACAACATTTTGTATGAAGTAATAGCAAATATTACAAAAAAAAAAATGTTTGATTAGTGATCTTCACCAAAGTTTTAGTCATTTTGAACTTTTAATTATTAAAAACTATCCGCTACGGCGTCAACTATGATAATAACTCCAATTTCAGTACAGCCGCCCCGTGAATAATTTTCAAATTGGCTTCAAATAATTTAATCTGGGATTTTTCACAAAAAATCTAAAACCCTTACTAACTCAAAAACTACTGAACTTCGGTAGAACATTTGGTGGCTTAATTTGTTGCATTTTAACCCTACTATGATGTCCTGCAAGGAATACGTCGAGTTACCAGTAACCCTTGTAGCATTACGCTACATAAAACCTCCTTTTGTTTTTTTTAAGAAAAAAACTATTCAACCTTGCTTATTTTTCTTTTTCTACTTGGCGTATGGATTTTTCAAAATTAGATTTTGAAGAAAAATTGTGACACCCCTTGCCATTTTTTCTTTTTGTCATTCACCTGAGAGGTACCGTATTCGTTCCAAGAGCTTTATTATATTAATTAGATGTTTAATTTTAAATTTTCATCCGTATAATTATGATCTAACCGTGCTTGTGGAAATATTGTTTCTTCTTTGGACCTGGTGATATCCAGCTAACAGAGGGCTATTTCGCCCTCTCCCGATACCTGGGAGCTTTCTGGTGATACGACCCACTATTAGTTAAATTCAAAACTGCAGCAACGAAATATTCGCCAATCTTTTGTTCATGCTCTTGAACTTCAGCTTACCACAACACAGTTTGCTTGGTAATACAAACTTGTTTTTTTTTTTTAATATATTGGACGTGAACGGGTTCCACTTACGTTAAAGGAGTCTGTCTACCTTGGAATTCGCCCGTCCTTTGATCCAGATTTATTAACCCACACTTGTGTGTGATTCCGTCATCACCAAAAATTTTTACAATTAAGAAGATCAGAAACCCACAGAGAAGAAGACTAATATTGGATACCATTACCTATTGTTAATACTAATTTTAAATTTGACCCAGTTGTAAATAGTAATACAAAACCGAGAATGTATTTTATAAAATTAAATATAAACAATTTCGGATTCCTCGACTGAAGCTTCAGCCTAGGGTCCTTATTTATCCATTCACGGTGAATGTTCCTTAAACTTTATCTTTAAATTCAATTATTTTATTCTAATATTATTATTTTCTTCTTTATTTTTTTTAAAACTCGTCTTGTGTAAATATTTTTAAAATAAATTTCGTGTAGTGGTAAAAGTATTTTTTTATTTTTATAACCCTACACCCTGTATAATGTGGTAGCTGCGCCCCGCGGTTTCACCCGCATAAGTCTCGGTCCCGTGGGTCTATCGGGATAAAAAGTATCCTATGTCTTAATCTAGATCACGGTCTACCCATGTGCCAAGAATTTGCAGAATCTATCGCCTCATGCTAGGGCTTGACTCTATCGACAGCGCACTTCACCTAACTGTTCACGGTGAGATTCTTGCAGAATCGATCGGTTGGATGTGAGTAGGTAACCGAGACATGAATGGCGTGAGATCCAACAGCGGACTGCTTTCTGCGCTATTAACCTTTTGAACGAACTTATATACAAGTGATTGGCGTTCAAAAGGTTAACTAGACTTTTATAAAAAAATCATCTTTTGTTTGACTTTCAGACTTATTTTATGAAAACTGTTTTTTTTATGAAGACTATACATATATATTGGATATAATAACAGATAACGAAACTGATAGTTATGATAATGTAGTTGTAATGGATACCGAAGATCTTTAAGAAGAAGACCAACAAAAAAATTAATATTAAGAAGATGCATAGTTGCAAGCAGATACAAACCTCAATTGCCGCAAGTATGATGAGAAAGCCTTGAGAACGGTTCGACCGATTTGGCAGTTTTTTTGTGTTCGTAATTGTTAGGACAAAGTTTGAATGATTTTTTTTTTAAATATCCGCTTAAAATGTCGGAAATTCGGGACTAATCTATTGCAATCTCGTGCGACGCCGGGCACGAACAACTGGTAAAAAATAATTTGAAGTTGCAAAAACCGTAGTCCCAATTCATTGTAATTAATCGCGATGTAGACATCGAACAGACATAAGTAATTATAATCTCAAATGGAGATGCCTATCGCGTTGCAAGATAAACATCATTTTAGAGAAAAATGGTTTCTTAATCTCAAGTGATGGACATTTTAATCTACTTACTAAAAATCTTGAATTTATTCACTGACAGAAAACACACAGGCAACCGCTCGATCTAGAAGCTACACAAGAGTTCCTTATATACAGCGTGTAACGGAAGGGGGGTATCAACCCTGAAGGAGGTGAATGTGCTCATGAAACTCAACAACTTTCCCCAAAGAACATAGGTCGAAATGTGAAAAAAAAAATTTGGCCCTCCCATAGTAAATCAATCAGCTGGTAGTCAGTTTTGTAAGGGAGGGCCAATTTTTTTTTCATATTTCGACCTATGTTCTTTGGGGAAAGTTGTTGAGTTTCATGAGCACATTCACCTCCTTCAGGGTTGATACCCCCTTTCCGTTACACGCTGTATATCGAAAGTAGAGCTTAAAAAGGTTAGCTTCAAATTCAAATATTCAGATAGCGTTTAGGTGATTTAGAGATAAATGCAAAATTGTAACAACTTTTGGGTATGTTTTTGAATCAATGAAATTTTTTCATATTTGCTAATAGGCTCCATCAATCCGTCAGATAAAATATGTTTATTCACTGTCAGAACATGACACAGAATAACTTTAAAGCGCCCTAAATATCTTTTTAAAATTTGCCCAAATCTGAGTCTTCAAGGTCGTCAGATTTAGGGAAAGCCCACAATTTCTTCATAAGATTTGCCTATTTAAATCATTATGGGTTAGGCCGCACACGATCATACTAAAATTAAAGGCTCTGAAGATCACTCTATTTTAGGCCCTTTTTTGAAATCTGAAAGTGAACTCCTGACGGGGCTCCTATCAAAAACTTTTCAAATATCTTTTCGGTGTTCTCTCATCATGCCGTACCTAATTAGCTATCAACTTCTCTCCCTGCATATGCTTGCTCAAAAGCCGTCTGGGCTCGTACCACATAGAAAGATACATGACCCAAAATATAAACTAAATACATATTATATGTTTTCGTCTGGAATTTCTACGTAGCAGCAAACAGTCTGGATTTGTGCTCGGTAGATGGACTATTCTTGGAGTTTCTCTCAGGGATCACATCCGCAACGAGGTGATCCGGCAGAGAACCAAAGTTGTCGACATAGCTCACAGAATAAGCAAGCTGAAGTGGCAATGGGCCGGCAATATTAGCCGCAGAACCGTTGACCGTTGGGGTAGACGTGTTCTTGACTGGAGACTGCGAATCGGCAAGCGTAAGGTACGACACCCTCAGGCTAGGTGGAGCGACGATCTTCGCAGGATGGCTGGCAGCAGCCGGATGAGAGTTGCCGAAAATCGAGTTGAATGGCGTGCAATAGGAGAGGCCTATGTCCAGCAGTGGACTGCTGTAGGCTGGTGATGATGATACATAACTAGCCAAATATAGGTATACTCGTACCAGGGATGTACCTACTACCCAAGTAGCAAAATGACGTCTGCGACGTCATCACAAGGTCATTTTAGGGTCCGTAGTTTATTCGTCGAATAAGTACATCACCCTGACGTCATTTTAACGTCTGGTACTCAACGGAACGTCCTGGTGACGTCGAGTTAGCGTCAATTCAGTGAGGACCTGACATTAGGCCGTCATTCAATACGTCTGTGGGACGTCTTTTAAGACGTCATTTACGTCGAAAATGACCGTCAATGGACGTCGTCATGACGTAAAATTACTACCTGGGAGGTACGCCTCTGCCTTGCCCTTCGGAGAATAAAGGTGTTATGTTATGTTTTAGTAACATTTGGGTTAATCACTTTATTTTAAAAGCGTTCGTCGTTATCGAACATTAAATTATCTAAATTTCATTTGACGCCCTTAATGTTTGCCCAAACAAGCCAGTGTAAGATTCATACATATTCATTTTATAAACGACTGACGTTGCGACACTTTGCCACTTATCTTTACTAAGGCTATTCATCTGACCCCAACTTTGTGGAAAATATCCAAAAAATAGACGTAATACGCAACTGTTACCTTCTTGTCAACGAAACAGCTATCGAAGAGCTCATTAATAAAGGTAGCATAATAATAGCATAATGTTCCCAGTTCTGGAACAACGGCCACCTCTCTGTGAGAGGGAGTGAGCCATAATCCAACACTCGGGCCCAGTGCGGGTTGACGGATAATAATAATAATAATATATTTATTCAAAAATTATAAGGCATGAAAATTAGTACAGTTTTGCTTAAATAAAAATTGTATTGCTAAGACTTACGTGCCTGAACTAGGTAATCCTGTGTTTCAGGCGAGAAGAGCTAAACTAGTCTTTTAAAATTAATAAATAAACAAAAGTTGAAAATGGACAAATAATTATATGTTGAGTAGCTTAAATCTTACTATCTATATTTGGTAAATATTTATTTCACATGTATCCTCGATTTTATGGTTCTAAGATATGCCGGTTTCCTCACGATGTTTTCCTTCACAGTTTTGAGAGCAATGATGATGAATTACTTATACAAAGCAAAGCGCTTGTCTGGGTTCGAACCTACGACCTACACACTGCACTACAGTGACTGCAGTGCGATTCTGTAACCATCTCACCGTGAAAACTTAGGTGAAGTAAGCGTGGAATTGGCAACTAGCTTCATCTTTCTGACTGACTGACCCCTTGACAATTCAAAAGTGCCTATAATTGGTTTACTTGAAATAAATGCTTAGAGTTTGAGTTTTCGTGGCGTGAGCTGTCAGTGTCATCCCACCTGAGTACAATCATAATCGAGATTTTAATAATATTTTTTATGCTAATTCTATTGATCATTTTATATAATTTCAAAGCGGGTTGCTTTTGTAGGTTTTGATTTCGGATCATAAACGCCCCGTATCATTTGATTGCGTTGACTCAATCCTAATAAGCCAGATGAGGTTGGTATTTCTTATCTTACTACTCAGAAGAAAGTCCAGACATTATCTTGGTCAGATCATGACATGTGAGGACCATGTAGATCGATGGCTGATTTGAGTGCCACACAGATTTGAGTGGACCAGTCCAGCCAGAGCAACCATTTGTCAGTAATCGTGTAGCTCAACTCAGAACTTGAGGAACTCAACATTCTGCAACCGGACATTTCTCCAATTGCATGGCATTACATTATCTTAAACGTTCAAAACTATAAATAAGTGTGTGGGCACATAATTAACATGAATCATAATTGCTATTTTTAAGTTGTTAATAAGTCCGACCTTAAAATAGCTCGAAGGGTTCAAGAACCGGACAATTTTTTGTTGAGCAACCAAAGATTACCTAGTCATGGCTGATTGATGGTTGTAAAAAAAAGCGGCCAAGTCCAAGTCAAACTCGCACACACAGGGTTCCGTACGACTGTACAATATTTAACTCTACATTTGTTTTAATACTTTAGTAAAATCAATTTTCAACTTTATTTTATTTTTATTAGTTATTGTTATAGCGGTACTGGTACACGCTCTGTTAAAATTTCAAGTGTCTGTCTAGGACGGTTCAAAACATACAGCCCTGTTACAGACAGACGGACAGGTGGATGGATGGACCATAATACGGTCCCGCTGGCGCCCTTTGGGTACAGAACCCTAAAACAAGTTGTTTACAACCTCCGCAACATCTCCGCACCAACACCATAAGCGCTATGGTGATTAGATTGGTACTTACCCATCACCGGTTCGTGTTTTTGTAAAGGTATTAAGTGTCGTAATGCGACTTTGAACGTAAGGTAGGTCAGTTATTTTGAGGGTTATGTGTGTGGACATAATTTAAAAGTTAAGATACAAATTAAGAGCTAAGTGCTCATACACACTAGTGTCACGCGTCAACGATGTAGACGGCTGCCGCAGACGCGTCGACGGCGGGCGTCGATGGATGTGGACGGCTCCCGTCAACGCTCGTCGTGGACGTGTATCGCTTGTGTATGCACACTAAAAGCGACCTGTGAAACACATAGTTAACTTTATTAATTTATAATACTTTACTGCATACCACGAAAATACATAACATTAAAAAATAAATCAAACACTACAGAATATACAAAGGCCGGCAACTTGTAAACTTCCAGAAATGCACCTGTAACTTCACCGACACCCTTTCTCTTAGCTGCAATAAAGTTTCAATAGCGTGTTGTGTTATTTGACAGAAATTCACATTTGTGTCACAGCAACACCTAATGGTTAATAGGTGAGTTTTTATTGTTCAAAAGTATGAACGACTAGCTTCTTCCCTGGGGTTCAAACGCGTGGTGGTCGGAAATTATCCCACGGAAACGTAATACCGGGGCAAAAAGTATGTCCTTTCCTTTCCGTTCAGTGGTTTAGGCGCAAAAAGGTAACATGCAGACAGAGTAGCTTTTGAATTTATAATATTACACAAGGTGTAACTTAAATAACGCACAACCTCTTAAGGTCATTGTACTCATCCTTATGAAGAAATTTTACTATTAGACCAAACCTGAAATCGCGAAAACAAAAATCAGCTGTTCCCTACATTTTGACGAGTTATGCGAACATAAATGTAGAGAACAGCAGATATTTTTTTTTCGTATTTGTTATTTTTAATGGAAAAGTGAGTTCTTTTCCTAGTTATTTTTATCAACAAACTTCTCAATTCATCTAGCCTCTCCAATACTGGAAATTAAAACTTAAATTGATGACTGATCCGCCAAAAAATCGCCTACTAGAAGCTGTATGCACGTAAGCGCTCAACGGTTTTCACGATAAGGTGTATTTATTGTCGTTTCGAGTGTAGAGTTCTCATGAACAAACGTAGTTTCATATGACATTTGTCGGGTGATTAGAATAACTTAACCTTTCTATAATTTGCAAAAAATGTTTCTTTGATTTTCGAAAATAATTCAAACATAATCGTTTATTTATTTGTTATAATACTTATTCATTAGGTATTTAACATTGGCTTAAGTATTTATCACAAAAGGACCGGCTTAGCTGAAAGCTAAATCTTATTTATGTTACACTAATGATCAAAAAATGTCCTTAAGTATATTTAAATAGCTTAAATCGTTAAAATGTGAGTTTATTATGTAATCATTGTGAAATAAAATGTAAGTAATTAGAAATGTAACTATTTTGGAATCGTGTTTAATATTAGGTATTAAAGTTCTTTAAACAGTAATTGATTGATCAATTATTACAAAATCCAAGTCAAACCACTTTTACTGCCCAAGCAGTTATAAAGAGCAGTGGTATCGGCCACGACTAACGAGTTGTAGGTCGTGGGTTCGAATCCAAGCAGGCACTTTTTGTAGATTATTTCATCACCACTGCTCTCAAAACGGTAAAGGAAAGAACCAAAAAATCAAAGACATGTGACAGCCTCCAACCCGCACTGGGCCCCAGTGGTGGATTATGACCCACTCCCTCTCACAGAAATGCTCTGTTGAAATAAAAAAATAAAAAATTAAAATATTTTTTTTCTCTTTTTTCTTCTCTCTCTCTTCTTCCTTGTTTTTTTTTCCATTGGGAACATTATAGGCTGATTATACTTCTGCCTAAGCTACCCTCATTACGTATTTTGCCTCACCTAGGTAGACACCAGTGGTCTCGAACGTCGTAGAGTGAGATCGGTAGATCGGTAGGTATTTGACAAAAAAAATACAATATACAATCAAATTCGTTTATTTAACTTACAGACTAATTTATAACAATCATACTTAAGTATGATACTTAAGATTGCTAACCTAATCTAACTTACAGTGCGGCGGACGAGAGAATGCGTTCTTGACACCTGTCAGTTTCATACAAACGAATACGTGTTTTGTGAATTTGATCTTTATTTGCTACCAGAATTGTCCAACTGACAGGTGTCAGGAACGAATTCTCTCGACGGCCGGACTGTAGGTTCTAAAAAGCTGGATACAAATCGTCGAAAATTAAATTCACGTAGGCGCTCGTACAGACGCCAGCACATCAAGCTACTAGATACAATCTGTCAAACTTCTTTAATAGATTTTCAACTTTATCGCTAAAGCATAAAAATTAAAATTTGACAGTTTCGGGTAACGTGTGCTGGCGTCTGTACATAAGCGTTCCAATGAGTTTCCTCACGATTCACCGTTATTAGATATGATTTGACATTTGTGCGATTTGATAGGCTTTAAATTCTCTTTAAATTCCGTAACGTCTAACTATCAGAAAAGAACACGAAAATTGCACAGACAAGCAAGTACTTACTTATTGTCTACTCTGTCATTCATTATGTAATTCACTTTTAATTATTAGGCCTTCCGTTGTAGAAATATAACCCTAGATCTTCGTCATCATCATTCTCCCGCCCTTCCCCAATTTGAATAAAGATACTCAGAGTTATCCGAGTATCTTTATTATTATGTTTTAACCCATTGAAAGCTCACTACGTAATAATATAACGTAGGTGCAATACAAGAAGCCAACTACGTGTTAGTACGTACCTACACGGAGAGAAAAATTCTTACAAAAATTACTGTGCTCGTCACTGTAAAGTGAGTGCAAGTGACATCTACAGGAAATTTTTTGAGTGAGATTGGGATCAATTCACTATTAGTCCAATAAATTTTCCTGTACAGCATAAGAATGTTTACTGTGTTAGTATGATAATTTTTCCATTACCACTCAAATGCACTCAGATTATGAGACAGCACAATCATTTTTCTAAGATTTTTCTCTCCGTGTAGATGTTATCTGTTGATTAAGGTCGATCTATGCTATTTGGCCTCCCTGGACGGTCATTTTTATACTCTTTGGCATCTTACGTAGTCGACCATATGTGTGGTGGCCACCGAATATGATTTGATGATTCACCTCGGCATTCAATGGATTAATCTCAATTATGAATCTGATAGATAACTACATCAAATCACTCATTTTCGACATGATCGCTAACGCGCCCACTGTGAATGTCGTCGGTGGTCTTAACGTAAAGACCACCGACGACACCTCGTTTGTCAACTAGATACTACCTACGTAACTAGAAGGCACCTGTCCACTAGATAAAGTAATTGTTTGAAGGGCCGTTACGGTTTATCATTGACACCCACACATTTGGACTGTAGTTTAAGAAAACTGATTATACAGCCTATTATTGTCCCACTGAAGGGCAAAGGCCGCTTCTCATACCGAGAAGGCACGAGCATTGATTACCACGCTTGCTTAAGATGGGTTGGCGACTTCAGAGTTACATACTGGATGATTTTTTTTCAGGCTCCAAATTTTTACAGGGTGTTCTACTCATGAATATGAACAACTTTCACTATGGGACCAACTCTGAAATCACGAAAACAAAATCAGCTGTTTAATACAAAAGTTCAATACCTACTTGACGAAAATGTATGAAACAGCTGGTTTTTTTTTCGTGATCTCAGAGTCGGTTTCATAGTCTCAGTTATTGATATTCATGGGAACACCTTGTAAAAATTTGGAGACTGTAAAAAAAGCATGCTGTATAAATATTAACTTGCCTAATATCTATTACCTATTTAAAGTACAGCGACGATCTTTGGGGTGGTTGGTAGCAGCTGGATGCGAGTTACCAAGGTTTAATTGAATATCAAGCACTGAATTTCTACAGGCTATTATCCAATTCCATTTCGGGATTTGATACTTATTCTTCATCTTGGTATTCCGTTCAGTTTCAGCGGGTCTTTTTAACGAAATGCTTACATCTAGATCCGATTCCCGGATAAACCAGCTGTTGAGAAACTTCTAGCATTCATATTTTAGTACAAATTTCTATAACTAGCCTAACCCTTATACCACTTTTCTCTATTTCTTACAGTAACAAATATTTGTCCAGTAGCCCGTTAAAAAATAAATAAATACCTTACCTGGCCGAGATATCTTCGCTCTATCTCGGCCATACTGAGACTAAATAAATTAGTAGATAGATAAGTAGTTATAAACACAAAATAAACAAAAGCTGTTGACGTAGACTGCATACTCAACTTATCACACCCAACATTAAAATACTTAACTGTTATTTATTTACGTTTCTCCAGATGCGTTATGTTAATCCAAGATCTGTCCCAATAGCATTCGGAGTCCGGACAGGTTTTGATACTGGATCCAACTCTCCGCTTTTTATTACTTTTCTAAAAGTGTTTCTCTTTTATTTTACGGAACAATTTGATATCATCTGTTGAACGCATATTGAAAGCGTGGTTTTCTATGTTTAGGAAATCCAAGTGTGTAACCAATTGGAATTATTCTAAGTTTTTCATAATTATTAGTTTGGACATCATTTGACCGCTGTCTCAAACTTCCACATGCTTTTCTGAAAGCACCTATACAACGTGTAACGTTAAATGCGCAAAACCTCAGACACCCCGACTGATTTTTAATTCAATTGACCTATTTCAGAGAGAAAATAATTCATTAAAAAAAATTGGAAAGGTTTTATGTGCTGTTTTAGTTTTACTGGCCATTCTGATCGTTTCTTGCGTCTGCGACGACGCTTTATCGAGGGAGGAGTCGTCACCGGGCCGCTGCGCCGCGGTGACATTGGCTTGCTTGACCTATTAATAAATAGACACGGCAGCGTTTTTAATGAAGATTTTTTGAAAAATGTGACCTATATTAAAAAGTGGTTAAATTAATTCTGCTCGTTATTCTGATCAAACTATTTTCAGGTTTTGCGCATTTAACGTAACACGTTGTATATAATCAGTCTGTAAAGTTCCCACTGCTGGGATAAAGGCCTCGTCTCCGCCGTAATCCATCACGCTGGCCCAGTGCGGGTTGGTAGATTTCACAAGTCTGAAGTTTTTGGTTCTAGGACATGCCGGTTTCCTCACGTTTTCCTTCACCGTTTTTGTTTAGGAAATGCAAGAGTCTAACCAATATGAAATACTGTAAGTTTTTTATAATTATTAGTTTGGACATCATTTGACTATGCTTTTCTGAAACCTGTGCATGTGATTATATACTTGTGGCAACGCAAATGACTTTTTTTTTCTTTTGTTGTCCATGAATGCATGCAATTTATTATTAAGATCTCGCATTGTCCCTCTGCAGGGCCAAGGCTTCCCTACTTCTCCCTTCTCACTTCTTTTCCCTTCTCACTTCTTTTCCCTTCTCTCTGTTTAAAGATGCTAAGGACCAGCCGGTCGATTCTGGTAAAATCTCACCGTGATAACTAAGGTGAAGTGAGCTTAGAGTGAGCTGTGAGTCGTGCTGATGCTAGGGATCGACACTATTGACGACTCACTCCACGCTCACTTCACACAATTTTTCACGGTGGTTACAGAATCGCAACACAGTTCTTGTTGAAGGAGTCTAGCTCATTCCGCCATTTCTGTCTGGGCCTGCCGCCATGTCGCTTGCAATTAAAAGGAATACGTTGGGCAAAACTTGTGTGTGCTTGTGTTAAAAAAAACACACACACACATTACAGTTTTTTTTTTTTTTTGGTAGTCTATGTTGTTCTAGTACTGGGCAAAGGTCGCGTTCAGAGGGGCAATTCTCGTAATTTTAAGAACGTTCACAGTCAGAAGGGCAATTCTCAATTTTAAGACCGTTCACAGTCAGAAGGACAATTCTCAATTTTAAGAACGTTCACAGTCTGATTTCAGTCTCAATCTGTCAAAAATACCTCTAATTTCCCTACATTTTGACAAGTTTTTGACATTTGTTTGTTGCCGATATGAGACTGCAACTATATTATTAACGTTTTAAATTACGAGAATTGGTCTTCTGCAGTGCTATTCTGTAAAAATATCACCGTGAGAACTTAGGTAAAGTGAGATTCAGTAGACTAATGCTAGGTATTAACACTATTGACTGCTCACTTCATCTATGATTTCACGGTGAGATTTTTACAGAATCGACAGGCAGGTCATCTCGCCACCTCATTCTGGGCCGGCCTCGGCGGCGCTGTCCATCTTCAAGCACCCATTGTGTGGAGACTTTTGCCCAGCGGTCATCGTGCATGCAGCTGAAGTAACGTGCATACAAATTAATCGTAACTACGAAATTCTATTGATACCTCAGGAATAGCATACCATTGACCGTTAGGAAGTTAGTTTAGGTCGTAGCCGTCAATGTTTGAATAATCGAATATGATTCAATAAAACAAAAACCTGTCCATCACTAAACATTTTATTTTACAGTAACAACTCTCACACTCTCATACAATAAGTAGATAATACTTATTACAATAACCGTACAGTACACTATCATAATATACCATATGTTTATGACTTTAGCCTAATGGCACTAGTGACTCTATACAGCTTTCTTCAGAGCCAAATACAGACTTAAATAAAATAAATTCGATCATAGACACTTTGATCAACCTCTTCAAATTGTCGAGATATGGCGGCCTATTACAAAAATAATAACTAATCGTTAAAGTATACAGAATTAGTTTGTAAAAAAAGCTTAAAAGGAAGACGAGTTCTAAAAGAATTGTACAGAAAAATAAAGATTTATTCTTATAACAAAAAATATGTTCGAGGCAAAGTCAGTGGTCAAGTAACGAAATATTTATTATTATTATTTTTGTATTTGAGATTATATCTTCGAAAAGTAAATCAAAAATCGAATTTCCAATAATCGCTAAATTGTATCAAAAAATTTCAATAACGTCAATCAAACAAAAAGTGCATTTTAAAAATAGAGAGTAAAAATTTAGAATCAAACGTGATTGGTCCTTGGGTAAGGGAGCGTTTGTGTGACGCGATGTGATTGGGCCATTTTACGAATGGCGGTCGGTGATTGGTCAGCACGAGCAGGATTTGTTGGTTCCGTCCCGACTGTTCTCGCCGTTGGCAATCTTGTGGTCAAGCGCGAATTTTTCACCATCTCTGTTGTCATTGCTCTGGAGTAGTTTGTCGTTTAAAAGTATCTGGAAGGAAAATATGTAGCTGATTAGTAAAAAGTAAATTTATTAGGTCTGTATAAAGTCTGTCGTCAACTATGAGGAAGTTATCATAGGCTATCGAATGGAACATTTAATATTCATACACGAAAGATTGCGGGCATCATGTATCTATGTATTTAATGTTGACTTTCACGGAAATTATTATAGAAATAGCAATTGCACACAGCAGAAATGAAGATGCCGTCGGGCCAGAATACTCAAAGAGCACGCGGGAGGAACTTTCGGAGTGGTCCCAATAACGGGCAAACCAAAAGAAAGCAGGCTTAGATGGTACGGCCACTTAATGAGAAGAAATTATAGTTCTCTGTAAAAAAAGTCTTGAAAAAGGAAGACCCCCGCTACATGGTGATCCAGTATCGAGAGGAAGATGAAGGCGTAAAACCTCCTCCAGGACAGAGCGTCCTAGCGCTGCTGTACAAGAAGACCCGACCCCAGGTAGAACTGGGATTAAGGGATGGAAGAAGAAGAACGCATTTATTGACATCATATTATCATATTTGATTGGCATCTTCTCGACTGCCGCAACAAACACTATCGAAACTGCAAATCACGCACTTCAAAGGAGAGCAATTCAAAGTTGTAATTCGATGCTAAATATTTTGTCTTATTAACTTCA
This sequence comes from Eremobia ochroleuca, assembly GCA_949629135.1. Lineage (NCBI taxonomy): Eukaryota > Metazoa > Arthropoda > Insecta > Lepidoptera > Noctuidae > Eremobia > Eremobia ochroleuca. Next base: position 19,717,749 of record OX451386.1, on the reverse strand, counting down.
GTAATATTTTGCATCGAATTACAACTTTGAATTGCTCTCCTTGAAAGGACGTGATTTGCAGTTTCGATAGTGTTTGTTGCGGCAGTCGTTCTGGGCACGCTCGTTCCATTATAGGTCTCATCCATCGCTTTCCAAGAGACGTGAGCGAGGTCAAGAGCCGGCCCATACAGCAATAAAAAACAGAACGGTAATTAGAAATAGTCAAAGTTTCCCACAGACTACAAGACGTAAAAACAAACAGGTATATGTATGTACTAATTAATTTGATTAAAATCTTCACTTCACCCACGCATATACTTTGGACGCAAAAAGCTCAATCGGGACAAGCCTTGAAATTGTAGGTATCAGATTATATCAAGATGAAGGTCTTGCTGAATGTCTTGGATGTCTCAAATTACTACTTTTTATGAAGAAAAAAGTCTAACTATAACTTATGACCAAAGTAACTTATATACCATAATCAACCAGATTAATTCAAGGTTAAAAAACTACTCCTATACACGAACTTATTTTTTTATTGACGATTCTAGCGTTCATTCAATCATAGCTTAGATTAGACTATAGTTTAATTAATATTTAAACGAGTTTTTAAAGACGGCATGAATAATTAAGTAGTTATAATCCATAGTTTTAAATATTTGGTCACCTACGTAACCATTCTAAAAAAAAATATTGCACAATGTTAAAAAAATAAGCGACAGCTGAAAAAGCTAATTCATGTCAAGAAGCTTTAAAAGGCCATCGAATGTTTTTATCAAAGATAATTATTTATATAAGTAGATGGAGCGTTAGCAGAACAATGGCCAGGTTGGTTGGACGACCTTCAGAAGATCGCAAGGAAGACCTGGATGAGAATTGCACAGACGAGGGAAGCATGGCACAAAACGAAGGAGGTATACTCAGTAGGTGGAACAACGCTGCAAACGAAGATGATGATGATGATGACTTATAATGCGTCTACGTTGTAACGGAAAAGGTAGGTGAGGAAGATTTAAACTAAAATTAGATTCCATGAATTATTATTCTTGCTCAAGAAGGCCTTAGAGGCCCAAAACATCCTCAGCCATGACCTTTTACAAATATGATGCGTTAACTTTAAGTATGAACAGCGGAACGATAAAAAAAACAAATAACAAGGACAAGAGCAAGGGTTTTTCGAATAGAAAGTGAGGTGTGGAAATGGAAGGAAGAATAATGCAAAAAATATTTTAAGGTGTAAAACAGAAAATTCTGAAAAAAAGAGGGTTACTGTACAGCGAAAGCTACGGAATACCTCATGTAATTGGAGCCGAAAAGAAAATGGGTAAAGCTGAATCAATTTATAGGAAAGAAGGTTGCCATACATAATTTTGTAAAAGTTTTCATACGAATTTTTAGTTAAGGTTTCAAAATTAAATCACAATATTAATGGAAACATTAAGCCTAGCAAAGACGATTTTTCCATTCTCACGACGTTCATCCAAGCAACTGACACCTAATCTATCATCACAGACTCCAAAATGGGCTACAATTTGTCATCGTGTACTGCAGTCATACGATAGACAGACATGTATAATGGCCACAGCTAACATTAATTTTCCCGCCTACTATAGACGGAAGCGGCTCTATGGTATAAAAAACAAGCGTGTTTGACTACAGTATAATATTGCACAACATTAAAACAGAAATGACCAGTCTAAATAAATATGAATATTATTATAGGCAGACCAAATTCCGCAAGGATAATTATTTCAAAATAATATTATTAATATTGGAATCAAAATGTTGTCGTCTAGAGTTTTGAATTCTGGCATGGTCTTCACTGTTCAAGTGTTCACACATATAAGAAAATAACTGAAAATACGTAGGTATTAGGATTTTACTTGGAAAGGTCTCGAAAACCAGCAAAAAAATTGAAATGATGAGCGATCTATATCTCACAACAGTGAACCATTTAAATCAAGTTTGTTAATCAAAATATTTCCATAAGAAACTTCAAGAGTTGAAATATAAATAACTCAACAATTCCTATAGTATGGAGGCACTAATCGCTTCCTATATGTCACCCATTTTAGGTAATTCAAATCTCACTAAACCAGAATATTTATTTCCCACCATAGTAACATCAGCCGACATTTATATTGCATAACCTTCAAAAAGCGACTTCCTAAACTTTATGCTAGGCCGTCGAAACTTTCCGTACCTAAGTTTGGTATGTGACAAGGTAAACTAAACTATTAAAAAGTTTAAAAATAACTCTGAAACGGGTTTATGGTAGAACGAATCAATGGAGGATGTATTTAAAGTATTTATTAATTTATGTAGGCAACTAAAACGCTATTATTTATAATACCACTATTGTGACGGTCGATTTGATTTTATTGTAATTCTTTCTGATATATGGTAGTTATTTCGTTAGTGTTTGCTTATTGATTTATTTCCATATATATAGAAAGTAAAAGCGTTCGAATAAATCATTCTTCAAAATGGCAGAGTGTGGAATTTGAAGCATTTACTCTTTTGTTTTGTTTTGTAGGAACCCAATAACTCTAAGATAACTTAATAAGAATGAAGTATAAACTAATTAGTTAAGTAGTTCCCGACAGCTATATACGAGCCCCGATGCAAAATAGTTTGTCTAGTGTGAAATTTTCTCTGTGAGATTTTTTCTATCTTCATTATTTTTGTATATCTATATAAAATATTAAGCTGTTCTACTATCACATGTCGCGTTTTTTTAATTATGAACCAATAAACTATTTTAGCTTTTTAAATTTATACATATCCTGTTTTAAATTCGAGGAATTTTATGCAAAATAGTTCGTCTAATTGTTAATCGATGCAAAAGAGTTCGTCTATCGGTGAGTTAAATAAGATTATTCCATCTTTGTACAATTATGTTGCATAATTTAAATTTGTAAAAGTAATTCTGTGTCATTTGTCAAGTGAGACAGTGTAAATTCTGAAAATTTCAGTTTGTTTCATTAGTTTTCAAATAACAATGGGTCGTGGCAAACCCGTGTGTGAAGAGCTTCGAAAGCGAATAGTTTGTGGGGTCGATGCTGGCAAATCAAGTTACCAAATATCTAAAGACTTGATACTTCCCAGGTCTACAGTCCAATCTATCATTCAGCACTATAAAAAGAATAGAACGACTTCTTGTTTAAAGAAAACTGGTCGACCACACATCACAAGTGCAGCAGGAAACAGAATCCTGAAGAAAATTATCAAAAATAATCGTCGTGCTCGAGCTGGAGAACTCACGGTGCAATGGAAGTACATGATTCACAAAGACGTATCAGTTAATACTTGCAAAAGAGTCCTAAAAAAAACGGATTTTACACCGCTAAGGAGAAACCACTGTCGACTGCTGTACAAAAGAAAAAGAGGTTGAAGTTTGCTCGTGATCATTTAAATTGGACTTCCGATCAGTGGCGTAGTATCATTTGGAGTGACGAGACCAAATTTGAAGTGACAGTCGGCGATTAAAGGAAAAAAGTGATTCGGAACAAAAATGAGGCATTTCATACTGATTGTCTCAAACGCAAAGTGAAGTTTCCGGCGCCTCTTATGATATGGGGCTGCATGTCTGCACAAGGTGTTGGCGGTATGCAGTTTGTGGATTGTTCTATCAATGCTGCAAGGTATCAAAACCTTTTGGAAGAGAATTTACTGTCCTCTATTCCGTCACTTAAGCATCAAGATTCCTTCATTTTTCAACAGGATGGTGTTTCCTGCCATACTGCAAGGGCAACAAAGACGTGGCTACTGGCGAAAAGCATCCCTACAATGGAATGGCCATGTAACAGCCCGGACTTGTCGCCGATCGAAACCCTATGGTGGAAAATGAAAAAAGTTCTCCGTAAAAATCCATCAAGATCGAAGAGCGACTTAAAGGCTAAACTCTTAGCTGTCTGGGAGTCAATTAGGCCCGAGGAGTGTGCAGCGTTGGTTGCCACCATGCCTCTTCGCATTAAAGCTGTCATTGAGAGCAAAGGCGACACAACTAAGTGGTAGACGAACTATTTTGCGTGAGTGACAAGGATAGACGAATACTTTTGCGTTATGTTTTTTTAGATTATGTTTTTAATTTTTTTATGTTATGTAAAGTGATGAAAGAATTTCAGTTATGTTAAAATAAACTTTAAAATGTTCCTCAAATTGTGGTTTACTTTTTACTAAACGTTCTTAATTATTTTACCAATATTTACTTTCTATATTTTACGCTTTGCACTACTTTCCATACTAGACGAACTATTTTACATCGGGGCTCGTATAATATAGAATCTATCTAGAACTTCTTAAGCCATGAAAAACAATCGCTAAGCAATATTGTGCGGGATACCCGAAGGAACTATCTTAGGACCACCAAGGAACTACCTTAGATAGTTTCAGCTCACAGTCCTTGATGAGGGAAGAAAACCTTACTATAGTAAAACTATTCAAAGTTAAATATTGAACCTTACCTTATTAACTAGTGACCTGGCTGCCTCCTCAATGTTGATGTTTTCTTTGGCCGACGTCTCAAACCAACCGGCGAACCCTTTCTCGCGACAGAACTCCTCCATCTTGGCTTGTGAGTTCACTATGCCTTCCTTTTGTTGGTCACACTGAGGAAATGAAAAGCTCATTATGCGGGGGTGTAGAAATAAACACAATAAAATGTGCAAGACTTGATGATGAAAATAAATTACTTATAATAAACGCCCGAGTCAAAAATTGCAAGAAGAGTCTGATTGCATTGTAAATCCGTGAGTTAGAAATCAATTGTGTCTCATCGTGTGCCGTCGATTGAGTTATTCCTGCTTTAGTAGTTTCATAAGCACACTGAGATCTGATCTAGAGAGATGGCTGCAAATCAGGTGGATGGACAGACATAGACCCCTTTATTTTTAAACGTTGCTTAACGTTAAGTAGTGATAAGCAACTGTTTAACCATACATTTTTGACGTTTAAACTTGTCGTTTTAACGTTCTCTATAAGCAACGTTGATGTACAAACCGCAATATGTAAATAAACTCTAATTTGAAAAAGAAATATTAAGGTGTCTGACCTTAATTTTTTTTTCACAAATTCAAAAAGATCTAGAAGAACCAATTACCTTATTCGCCAGCAATATACAAGGTATGGGCGATCCATCCGGCAGTTGGACTTTGGCGTCCAGGTCGTTCTTCCACTTGACGACCGCGTCGAAGGTCGCGACCCTCGAAACGTCGAACACTATGAACGCACCCACAGCCTCCTTGTAGTACACCCGGGTCATGTTGCCGAAGCGCTCTTGACCTGGCAAAAGGAAATGATAAAGTTAGAGAACTTATTGGAGTACATAACATCACCATTCATCATCATCATCATTTTCAGCCGGAAGACGTCCACTACTGGTCATAGGGGTCCCCCGAGCACCGCCACATCAACCGAATTGGAGAATAAGCATTTGACACTGAGGTGAATCCCGCGCGGAATGTGGGATGAAATTTGCTGACGCAGATTGTGTCAACGAACTTGTGTGGAAGTGTTTAAACTGGCACGAATAGTGCCGTGACTTCCTAATAATTAAAAAAATCGACGCACTCAGTTACTTTCCTCGTCCCGCGCGTATGTCATCTTCGTTGGGCCAGAGCTTTGATGAGCTTTGACGCTGCAGTCGCCATTAAGCCCCTGCAGGATTGTGTGTCTTAAGAGAATGAGAAGCGGTATCCTTGGTACTGAAATACGAGCCTATAATATTGTGGCGGCATCTAAATCACCACAATGCGAACTACGCATCACACTGACGTCACGCAAAATCCTACATCGCGCAAGCAAAGTTTACCGCGCAACTAGTATAGGTTATGACGTCCCGACATCAATAGTCGCGCAGTTGCCCACCAGAGACAACACCCGTCTGGTCGGAGGATCCTCCCTTTTCTTTGGAGGATGAGTGAGCTTTACACCCTGTCCCTCATACCTCTATAAGTATCATCCCCTTCTGTATTACCTAAAGTGGTCGGTAGGCATGTAACAGTACACTAACTGTATCGCTAAAAATGTAACAAATCCAATGCTATACGGGCCTATTGCCCTTAACCAGGCACAAATCTATTCATTTCCTATTGAAAATAATAAAAATCTGGCAGAGAACTCGAGCAGTCTTTCCTAGTGATCACTTGATTAAAAAGGCAGATGGGAATGTTAAGAGCAAATATATGTTGGTCCAGGTCACAAGTAAGCAAGGAGAGTGAGCAAAAATATCTTTGAAACCCATTCCTATCTGCTTTTACTAAGTGTGACCATTTTGGTGTGTAGACTGTGTAGTTGTGATTTTTGTGGAAAAGGAAACGACGAGCTGCTGTCTGTCGATGAACTAACAAATATAAAATATTAAAATATACAAAAAGATATCGGCCTAATTTGGACCTTGTAATACTTAATGTAAAAAAAATGTTTCAAACGCTTACAAAAACAAATATGATGATGAAGAAGCTAACCCACTTCACTTAAAAAAAAAACACATAATATCATTGTTTATATTATAAATAGTAGAGACATGAATATTAAGCCTATCGATGCGAAACACAATGCAAACACGATGTTAAAGGCCTCACAATCCTCATCCATTTTGATAAATTCACTGCGGCAACGGAATAACGGTATAACTGACGAACTTACTTATTTATTAATTACACGATCGAGTCACTCACACGATAAAATTATTATAATGAAAGACGTGTGGACAACATTGAAAGCCAAAGCATGGAAAGACAAGTTAACAGATACCACATGACATTTGAATTTAGATGAAAAGTTTTGCCTGCAAACATACATGAAAACCTTTGTGGTGTTACCACAAAGGTTTTAGCACCTAGTGCTTACATGTGCCTTTTAAGCACCTGTCCCACCGCCGACGAGGAAGCGACTAGCTATCAACGATTTTCTCGCTCAAGAAACGTATAAAAGATTGTAGCTGTGTAAGTAAAAGAGATATATCATCCGTCACGCAAGCTGATTCAGTTCGGCGGCCATTGTTTTACTAATGTCTTTTATATTGTGACAGTTGTAGAAGTTGATCGTTGAATGTGCACGCCGTCGGTGAGTAGGTACTTGTTTGTTGCAGCGACAAGAGGTATCAAAGAGCAAGCTGGCGTCTGTACAAGAAAATAGTACCGACACCAGCACATCAAGCTACCTGAAACTGTCAAATTTTCCTAATCAGCCTTGAATATCATAGCGATAAAGTTGAAAGTCGATTGAAGAAAGACAGATTGTAGTAGCTTGATGTGCTGGCGTCTGTACAAGAGAGTCAAAGAAAGAAAAAAAGAAAAAGTCAAAGATGATAATTGGTTGAAAGAACACATTAAATAGGTTGTTCTTGAAGTCCTATCACAACCAGCGTCACAATAAACGTTCCCGATAAAAATGAAGTGCTGACATATTATCAAGGCCACTTATAGTTTGAGTTATAGATATCTAAGTCTTTATAGCTGAACCGTTTTGGCATTGTTTGCAAAACACTTTAAACACAATAAAGTCTAAAAATAATGAAGTCAACGTATTCTGAGACCAACTAAACACCATATCCAACAACAATGGACCTTTATTAACCAAGGTCTATTTGATAATAGAAGGAAGTCACTCAATAGGAGGGCACAGGTCCATTCTTACGAGTTGGTGGCTAGTTGTAACAAATCACAAATGGTCCCTAAATATTTGTAGAGCCCGTCACACTCACGCTGTAACTATAAAGTTGAAACGATGACTCAAAATATCGCGGAATAAATATAATAAATTATTTTAACATTACTAGGCTCACCCCCTGTCACATGGAACATAAATATGCTGTCGTAATGTGGGTGTACCATCAGGTACACCTCTACCCAATCGTTCTGGAAAACAAGACGAGATGTTATGTTTTTATGTGCGTAAGTGTGTTCGCCAAATTGTTAACAAAATCTACCCTCATATCTTACTACCCATCTAAAGATCAAATGAATAGCTTTTGGATGTGATCCTTTTACCTAATAGGGAAATCGGGATTAGCCTGTTCGACTACTAAGCACAAATAATGCAGAATTCTGGGTGCCCAAACTGAGTAAAAGGAATGGTGGCCTAGTGCGAAACCCAAGCAAGCGCTTTACTTTGTGTAAATTATTTCGTCACCACTGCTCTTAAAACGGTGAAGGAGAACATTGTGAGGAAACCGGTATGTGCTACTGTCCCTGTCAAACCGCACTGGGCCCGCGTGGTGGATTATGGCCTGCTCCCTCTTACAGAGGAAGCCTGTGTCCCAGCAGTGGAAACATTATAGACTGATTATGCTAAATTGAATAAATCTGTGGTATATAGTAAGACAGACCCACACATATCTATATTTTTAAAAAAACTCACCCGCAATATCCCATAGCTGCAAACGAATGATGGTATTCGCGTCCCAGTTCAATACTTTGAGCGCGAAGTCCACGCCGATGGTGGCTCTGTAGTGTTGACTGAAGAACTGGTGCACGTAACGTTTGATAATGGAAGTCTTCCCCGTGCCCAGCTCTCCGATGACCAGGATCTTGTATAGGTGCTCCCTACGCTCAGCGCTGGGGGAAGCGTGTGACTGGAAGAGACAAAAGGTGAGGTTAGATTTTGGTTGGATTGGAAAGTGTTGGTGACGGCTAAGGTCGAATAGCACCAATGAAACTGAACTCAATCAGCACATATTAACCGCGTTCAAGGGCGATCAGTGTCATCATTGTCGTTGACAGCTCTTGAACTGATGAATGTATGCTAAACTCTTTCAATTTCCCTTAGTGACGTGAACAACATGGCAGAAGTCAGCACATATTCTGTTTTCTTCAAAGGTTCCAAACAGAGGTGCTTACTCAACATTACACTCATTACACTCTGCCAATTAGATATATTTCTCGTCTAGTCTCAGGGCTAGACTACTGCAAGGGACTTCGAAGGCCCACGAAGCGACTGAGCGATTGCGTTCCGTTTTCAATTCTTACCACAACTTAAAATTAAAATATCATTCAATTATTTACAAAGTTTATTGTAAAGAAATGTAGACTGCGTCTTCATAACCCATGCGAGCTCCGTGCTATGATCCTTCAAGCACTAATACATAATTTATAACTTCAATTAATTAGATATACAGGATGGCTAGGGCATCGATGCGCAACTTTGTTACAATGGATTCAATACACGATTCTGCCGGTCGATTCTGTAAAAATGTCACCGTGAAAACTTGCGTGTGAGCTGTCAGTGTCATCCCCCTGATGCTAGGAATTGACCAAGCAAACATTTAAAATCATAATCGAGATTTTAATATTTTTTATACTAATTCTATTGATCATTTTATATAATTTCAAAGCTAGTATTTTAGTGGTCAAAACATTACTATTTTGTGGGGTTTTCAAAGAAAATAGCAAAACAGAAACTGTCAGAATTTCAATGTTGTTTACTAGTTCTTATATAGGATATAGGATTATGATTGTAAATGTATGCCTGGTCCCTAATATCAGGTGGAATGACACTGACAGCTCACTCCACGCTCACTTCATCTAAGTTTTCACGATGAGATGGTTACAGAATCGCACTGCTGGACTCACTTGCGTTAAGATTTTTCACCGGTTATTAAAAAAACAAATTAGCTGTTCCATATGTTTTGACCGCGTAGGTGTTGCACTTTAGTATATACATATGTAACAGCTAATTTTTTTTGATAACCTACGAAAAATTTCTACACTAGGGGGTCTAAAACCATGTGCTGTATTCATAGTTATAGTTCTGTTCAACCTGCCACCCTGTATAGAGTAATAATAATAGAAAAATAATTTAGGTACAGCTTAGTTCTATAGGCAGTATGCTTGTGGCGTGTGCAAGTCATAGTTGCAATTATGAAGCGCTCATCAGTTCAATTGGCTATCAATTAGATAAGGTTAGGTCAAGCAGACATAGCTACCAATATGCTATCTACCTATGTAGTACTCCCTTCTACAGCAACGATTATTTCAGATATTAGTAACAGTTGTACAAACTAAGAGATCGGGAAATTACATTGTTATCAAGACCAACGAGTTTTTATTTGTTTAAAGAACTTTATGAATTTTCTTCCTTGTTTTCCGTTCGTACACATTTCGTAATTGTTTTTTTAAAATATATTTTTCATCAGTAAGTACCTATGCGCTTTTACCAACAAGAAAATGAAATACCAGACAAAACGCATACAATTCCTAGAATTTTATCTCAAGACAATTTTATCTCTTGAATAAATAAATGAATACGTTTGCTTACATGACGTCATAAACTTGCAACATGATGATAGCAGTACCCCTGTAGCAATTTCTCACTGATAAGGGAGAAACAGCGAGACTTGTTTATTAATGTCAATTCAAAAATGATAACACAACGGGTCTAAAAAGTCACTTAACGAAGCCGAGAGTCACTTGTACTCCCCGTAATTGTCATATTTTTTTTGTTGTACTGGACCATACCAGGGAACCTTCTGGTTACGAAGATATTGAAGGTCAAAATTCCAACTTTTACTGACGTTTTTATACGAAAGTCAGTTTTTAATGTTATAATAACACAACTTTAACACTTTGAACGCCGTGGTGGTCACCAGTGAGAAACAGCAATTATTTTTTTAATTATTTGGATAGTAATAATAAATAATTATTTAGACAATTTTGAACCGTATGAGCCAGTAAAATATAATTTGTAAAATTTGTCGAAATCGTGAATCGGCGTCAGCTCAGATGGAAAGTAAAGTGTAGTTACCGGTGACCACCACGGCGTTCAATGTGTTAAATACCCCAACGACCCCTGTACCGATGCATGCATCCATAAGCTGTCTCCTGAGATACAGGCTAACAACCTAGTTCAGGAGGCAGTGCGCTTATGTAATTGTGTACTTACTTTGTTTTCAATAAAGCATTATTATTATTATTATTATTATAAGCACAATGTTTTGCGTGCGTTACATTGCACAGTACCGCAAAAAAAGAAACAGCAAAAATAAAAGTCGTTTCTAAGTAATTACTTTCATGCAATGATACGAGTGTCTCTTACACCCTGTATATGACATAGTTACTGATCGATCGAAATAAGAAGGGAAATCTTCTTGAAGTACCTAGGATGATAACAGCGTGTCATGTTCCGTACAAAAGAGGTAAATAAGCGATAAATAAAATAAATCGAATACAGCCGTGCATCGTGAAAACTTGGGTGAAGTGAGCGTGGAGTTTCAATCCCTAGCATCAGCATGACTCACAGCTCACTCTAAGCTCACTTCACCTTAGTTATCACGGTAAGATTTTTCCAGAATCGACCGGCAGAACTAGATTGACCAGCTAGAAAACTGATATGCATTGGTTGAGTCGGATTTATTAAGTCATCAAATGGCATTTTGTTTCTAAGATGTTTAAAGGTCATGGCACACTCTACCGGCTCCGCTTTAACCCAGCAATTAACTTGTCATTCCAATTAGAACATTAAATCGTGTCTCGTATAATATATTTCATAATGTCAATATGAAAAGCCAACGGCGGGCAGTCAGCGCGCTTGCCTCTACCACACAACTCGACTTGCAACCCGCGCGCTGCAAGCGAGCGGACCGCGTGCTTACAGCGCGCCGACCGCATGCTTACTGCGCGCCGACTCCGAGTCACCAGCCAAACAACGTCGTTGCACCGTCGCGTCGCCCGCGCGTCACCGTCGTCCTAGGCGTGTTCAATCACAAAAATGCCATATAATAATTGTGTTCGCGGTGACAGCAAGTAATTACAAACAATAGAAAAGATAACTCGTAGAGGATAGTAATTCGTAATGAATAGAACAGCAAATAAACTATTATGCTTATCTGATGATTAGCTAATTATTAACTGTTTGTAATTACTTTCCAACAACAAAGACAATTTTTTTTTAAATTTATTATTTGCTTTAATTTTGAAAATATATTTTTTTGTACTTATGTTTTGAAATGATTAATATTTCTTAATTAAAAGTATTTTAATACAACACAATAACTTTATCTGTGATATTGTTATTAAAAAATACCTATTACTTACTTTTTCTCATTTTACTGAACCTCATAATTCTTGAAAGGGCAACCATGGGTGCACGCTGATAGCTTAGAATTATAGCCAACAATCTAAAGAATAAGAATAAAATAGTTTTAAAACAAGATCGATCGATAGGTTCGGCCGAAGTCACAGCATTTTGCTGAGCAACGACCTGTTCTTGCACAGATGCGACGCACGCATGGCACATATGTAGGACGCACGGCTTGTTATACTTATTATTATTTTATTGTTACTGTTTGTTACAAAAGTACTTTTTTTTCAGTTTGTTTTGATTGTTATTGTTTATTTGTCATCTGCCGGTGTCGCGGGCGCATCTTGATTAATGTATGTGTTGTTTTTGGTCCCTGGCCCTGACATCAAGCGCTTGAGTACGAGGCTTTTGGCTACATTGTATATTTTATGTCTTTTTTTATTATTATTTTGTTTTTTATTTGTAGCGTGCGTTTTGTTTGTGCAGAATAAACGTTTTTTCTTTCTTTCTTTCTTTCTAACAAGAAAGGGACTTATTGTCTATTAGCGCACTGGCTTTCAATATTGAACTATATTAGTTCTAGACTATATTATTTCTATATTGACTATATTAGTTCTTGACTGCGTATTTATTTCATTTTATTGTATTCTATTCGGGAAACTTACAGCTAATATAAACAGTGTTCTTAAAAAATATGCAGTTGAAGGCCAAGTACACGTAAAGTTTGAGTTTGAGGGACAAGTTTCCACTGATAAACACTTGAAACAAAAAAAAAACAACACAAAAATCTTATTCTTAGTCTTAATCTTATTATTGCAGAATGGCACTATTTTGCATTTGTTTTACAAAACCAGTTAGTTGAAGAGCAAAATTGTGTAACATAAGTATACCGCAGCTGTTGTTATTGTATTCAAGTGTCTCTTCTCCTATTGAGTAGAATCTAGGTCTCAGGAACACTATCTCTTGTAGTCAGATAACGACGGAGTTACATTTACCGGTATTGAGTAAACCATTAAACACATCTTTGTTTTGTTAGCAATATTGATAATGTGAGAAAAATAAGTCATGATTCATTGACACTATCTTTGAGGCCCATTTTTATAATAACTGTAAAATGTACTTGTACAATCAAACTGATATCACAAATGCGAAAGTACCTCTGTCTGTCTGTTTGTTACTATTCGTCACGACTAAATCGATCGTAATGAAACTTGACTAAAAGGAAGCCTGGGAATTGAAGAAGCACGTAGGGTAGGTACTTTTCATACTAAATATTTATGATGAAATACACAGTAGGTATACGCAGACGGAGTCGCGAGCAACAGGTAGTTTAATACACCGTGTAAGGACATCGACGTGCAAACATTAATTTATACATTTAGCACACGATTCTAAACCCCGAAGCAAAAAAATATCTTGAAAAAAAAAAAACATTTTCACCGTGTAGGACTATAGGTAATGCAGTGTCGGAACATGAGGTGAGTCGCTGCGCAGTGACAAATTCATGGGTCAGCGGGGGTGAAGGGTGGGGTACTACGCAGCGAGTAGCGCGCTTCAGAGCTGCCATAAAATTGACGCGAACTACTCGTATAACTAGGTTTTTTTGGGTTTGTATTTTCCGATGACTGACTGTTTAGAGCTTTATAGATACGGTAACACCTCAGCTTAACGTAATCTACTAGTCCGGTAACAAGCTTATTTGGCGCTTTGACGCTCTATGGTATAGTTTTATAAGTTGCTCACAGCAGTGTGAGCAACTTATAAAACTATACCATAGAGCGTTTAGGCCTACCTACTAGTACAGCCGGTCTATCCAAACTAATATTATAAATGCGAAAGTAACTCTGTCTGTCTGTCTGTCTGTCTTTGCTTCACGCCTAAACTACTGAACCGATTTGTATGAAATTTGGTACAGACATAGTTTGGAACTTGAGAAAGGACATAGGATAGTTTTTATTACAAAAAATAAAATAAAAAATAAAATTTATTCCGGACATACAGCGCCATCTATTGGTCAAGAGTCGGCATCAATTCAGTACTGAAAATTCATCGGAAAAATGTAAATAAATAGTAAAAAGGTATGAAAAATATAATATAATACAACTTTTAGTACATAGAAAATGCTCTAACGGAGTATAGATAATTCTATTAGTACTATATGTCGAGTTGGTGATCGCGCAATGGTGTCGATCGTTACACGAGTTCGGTTCATGTTATTGTTTTAATTCACGTGGGAATTTTTAATTTTTAAATTTTTAATTCATTCATTCATTCATTTTAATTCATTTCCATTTTTAATTCATTCTTTAACTATGTGGGTAAAACCAAAAATCTGCCGGAAGTCACTATTCCACGCGAACGAAGTCGCGGGCAAAAGCTAGTTCCATATAAATCTCATCGTAATAACTGAGGTGAAGCTTGAAGCGAGCTTGAAGTGAGCTGTCAATCCTCAATGATGCTAGGGATAGGGATTGACAGTATTGACAGCTCATTTCACTTAAGAGGTTTCACTTTCATCGTGAGGTTTTTACAGAATAGTCCGGCACCGTAATTGCGTAACACACACTAACAATCTCAATCTGAATAATCCATTGCTTCATATGTTCGAAAAATTGGTCTGCTCAACAACGTAAATAACACAATGAAAGTTGTTGAACTGTCAAAATGAAAGCCATTGCTACTTATAGTGTGTTACGCGATTATCCCGCAGGATTTCCTTTTATGAAAATTGATTTTTTACAGACGTCAGCACATCAAGCTACCCGAAACTGTTAAATTTTCCCAATCAACTTTGAACCTTGGGCTTTACCGATAAAGTCAAAAATATATTAAAGAAATTTGACAGATTGTAGTAGCTTGATATACTGTCGTCTGTACATTATAATTCTACTGGTTGTCACTATTCGAAATAATTTCGTGTCATTCTAATTAGTATTGCTAATATTTTTTAGATATATCCTACCTAACTATCTATAACTACTTTATTATGGCTATGAGACGCAAAAGGTCATGTTGAAATTTGTTTAAATTAATACCAAAGATAACGACAGTATAATGTTGATAAAAAAATGTAGGATCAAAATATCGCACTTATGACGTATCATATACAACGTGTAACGTCAAATGCGCAAAACCTAAAAATAGTTTGATCAGAATAACGAGCAGAATTAATTGAACCACTTTTTAATCATTAAAAACGTTGCCGAGTCTATTTATTAATAGATCAAGCAAGCCAATGTCAGCGCGGCGGCGGCGCAGCGGCCCGGTGACGACTCCCCCTCGGTAAAGCGTCGTCGCAGACGCAAGAAACGATCAGAATGGCCAGTAAAACTAAAATAGCACATAAAACCTTTACAATTTTTTTAATGACTTATTTTCTCTGAAATAGGTCAATTGAATTAAAAATCAGTTGGGGTGTCTGAGGTTTTGCGCATTTAACTTTACACGTTGTATACTTAAATGTTTTATAATCAGGCTGGAAATATCTATTGGTGTGGCGTACATGGGAGTTGCTTACACATAATTGAAATTGCCTTTATCCATATTTATAACTTTTATAATGTAGAAATATTACCAAGATAGTTAGGCAGCGTGGAAAAAAACTTACCTACTTATTCATGTAAAATCAGGTAAATTACTTGTTTGGCAAATAGGTGCGTCAATTTCAGTTCATATAACTGTCAAAGAATGACAGTTGTCATTTTGGGACAGTTATACGACCCACAATAAAAAGCCAAGCTTTGTATATTCCTTTAGTTATTTTTGGTACACGTATTATATAGTGTAAGAATTGAATTGAGAATTAAGTTTAAAGTATCGATAAAGTTCCACAAGGATGAGTAATCAAAATTAATCGTGGCTCATGCTAGGCTTTGAATTTTATCTTCAAAGAGAATGATGAGAATGCAATAATCAACTATCGTAGGGATATATATTATCTGCATTATATATTTTTAATTCACATGGAGGAATTTTATTATGCTTATAGATAGTCACAGAGCACAAAACAAGATTTTTCTAATTAGATACACATTTTTTTTTTGTATAATATTAAATACAAGTTTAGTTTTAGTTTATATTCATAAAATTAACCAATTTTGTACTACAACTTCACGTTTCCATCCATAGGTACTTATATATTATAAATTCAAAAGTAACTCTGTATGTTACCTTTTCATGCCTAAACCACTGAACGAATTTATAAAATTGTAAGGAGATAGATGGCATTCTGAGAAACGACAGAGGCTACTTTTTGTCCTAGTAGCACGTTCCCGCGGCATAATTTCCGACATCTAAGTAGGCGAAGCCGCACGCAGAAGCTATTCACCTTATAATGCCAATAGAATACACAGTCACGTGACCGAAACTGCGGGCACAGCTAGCATTAAATATAATAGATATTATTATTAACTTACACTACTGCTGGCTTTCTGTTTGGGAGACATCTTCAATCAGAAATCCTCGATGATACGCAAGTCGTCAAGAAACACAAAAGTAAGTCCAAAAAAGTAAATCACACGCACGATACAGAATATTCTCGATTTCGTTATGTTTATACCACATCTCACTATAAATTATACTTTAACTATCTTCACTCATCCTCGATTCAGTAAATAAATGCTTTAAAGTATTCTGTTATGCTCAATAAAAACTTATTTACATAAACAATACCTGTTTAAAAGAATGCACAAAATTGGGCGCGGCTTTAATTTGAATTTAGAGCGCTAATAGACAATTTATATTATTTTTATGCGGATCGCGGACCTAATCGTTCAGCCTTCGAATACAAACTATCGAGCCTGTCCGATGACCAGCTATTTATGAAGTCGCTTGAAGTGGAAAGATAGCGCTAATCGGCCACCTGATAACGACAAGTATTTGTCATTTGCACTCCTTGGCCAGTAACCGATCCAATATTTGTGTCGATTTGATAAATAAAGACGCTTTTTTACTTTCCGGTTTTTTCCCTTGACCGGGGCAAGGGCACTGGAACTTTAAGAAACTTCAGCTTTTGTAGTACATATTTTTGTTATTTATGGTCATTTTTTTATTATTTTTCAGCTTTTCACAAATACACACACACAATACAATATTTGCCTAATAGTAACATCATATTTTAACTTTTATGAAATCAATGTTGATGCAGTCGGTGGAAGAAAGCCGAGCATGTAAACCGAGGTTTTCCTGACACACCCCTACATAAAATGATCCAGTTTTCAATAAAAAATGGTAACAGATAGGTATTATTATTATATTCTTAGATTTCATCAGACAAATGTCATTCTCTTATTATACATCGTCGAAACGAAGATAACATTTGATAGAATGTAATAGAATACTGATTTTGTTTTTATTGCCTGTGTTGGCCATATTGATATCAGCAGATCTTTCTTATCGTGTAGATTTTTTTACAGACACCTTTCACGGATCTAGTTGTATTTTTTTTTATTTTGTGAATATTGTGTGCCTTACTTTACCTGGGTCAAATAAACTTTCTTTCTTTTCTTTTCTTTCATATACCTACATAGGTAAGTAGGTATTACTGGGTTGGTTGGTGGGTATTTACTTAATAATTTATTAAATACTGCACATCGGCGAGATAGAGAAGGCTATTCCAGCAGGAGCAAGTGCCTTCATACAAATCTTTTTGTGATTTCCATGATGTAATCAAAGCCTTTTTTTCATACAGCACTCAATACTTTCTAAGTTAAACAGGGTTTCTAGACAATCCCCATGAAATTATTTTCAAACCATAGACAACAAACCCGATACTACCGCAGTCATATATTGTCAGCGAATGCACATTGCACAACCGTTGGAACCGCGACCCGGCTGCGGTAAGTCTAGCCCAGGTATTAAGTTACATACACGCATCAGCGACGACCTCCGACCGAATGGCACTGGCATGCCACAGGCAATGGCACATCAATATGGCAACAGGCAACAACTGACAGTTGGAGGCCTTTGAGGTTTGAAGGGTTAAAAGTTTTGAGCATAGTGAACTAGAGTACCTAACGAACTCGAGCTATTTACATGTTGGGATGTTTTGAAAGGTAGAGCTAATTTCAAGCCATATCTGGTTATTATTTTTTCAAATCTATTAAATAAAAATAGAAATTATTGGAAGGAGTGTATTATTTTGAAGTGCTATAACAAATTTTCTGTCCATTCACAAAATACATTAAATAATAACCCTATTATGCAATGTTAATGCATTTGTTGAAATCTTTGTTGCTTTGTCGTCTACTAATCGTCTAAACCGCTATTTATATTAACGATCCAATTCCGTACCGTAAAAGTTGAATCACGGAAATCCATTAGGAAAAATTAATGATTGTTCTTAGTATTAGCACGTACAAATCATTCTAATTACTTATATTAAAAAAGCAGCCGGTTGATTCTGGAAAAATCTCACCGTGATAACTAAGGGGAAGTGAGCTTAAAGTGAGCTGTGAGTCATGCTGATGCTAGGGATTGACACTATTGACGTCTCACTCCAGGCTCACTTCACCCAAGTTTTCACGGTGAGATGGTTACAGAATCGCACGGCAGGTCATAGTAGAAAAGTAAAGTTATGTTCAGCATTAAGTACTACAATTTTGTAAGAAAAAATCATATAAGTAGGAGCTATCCTACAGGGTGAATTTATGAGATAAAACTTCACTTTTCAGGGCGAAAACCCGAAACTATGAATAAAAGAACAAGATAGCTTGTTGTTGGAAAAAACCGAAATTCAATTTTTAGTTATTAGAAACTTCTGCTCCAATAACTTAGGCACCTCTACGTTGGTACAGACGCAAGCACATCAAGCTCCTACAATCTGTCAAATTTCTTTAATAGATTTTCAACTTTATTGCTAAAGCAGAAGGTCCATAGTTGATTGGGAAAATTTTACAGTTTCGGGTAGATTGACGTGCTGGCGTTTGTACATAAAAGAACGAGGCCCTCCACATAGCATTTACAACTGTATTTTTTTAATGACTTAAGCCCTGAACTACGTTCACACCACGTTTGTAAACGCGTATCAATTTCATGAAGCCATATGAACGCGCTAATTGAACTATCAAATTTTCCAACCCATTAACTTGTAATTTCACATCATTTATAAGGTTTCTCTATGACCCACTTCCTTTTCCGTAATGGCAACATGGACCCACTTCCTTTCACTTAGTGGCAATTTATAAGTAAAATGTTCGTAATTTGAATATTTAAATATTTTTTTTATTTTTCATTATCGTCGCGCATTGGTGAACTTTGTTTGCTGTTAGCAATGCTAACACTTTTATTAAGGTACTAGCTGGTTCAGCACCCTATATCAATAAAGCCGTTCCATAGAAAATGTATGTGTCTGTCCATTGATTCCCAAAGTGGTCCAGTTGGACCCCAGAGGTCCACGGGACACTGGACGGGGTCTACTTAAGATCTAATCTTCACTTTTTTGTCTAGTTTTGGGAATATGGTAGAATTGTAGCTGCCGGGGTTCACCGGAACCAGCAAAATTTTGAAAGTGGTCTATGAGAAAAAAGTGTGGGAGCCTCTGCGTCATTATTTTTTTTTTGTATTTTTTCCCGTGTTTTAATAGTTTTTTCTGCTATTTGGGGCGGAGACAAATCCAAAAAATCAAAGATATATATATAAATATAAGATATATATATAATAATATATACATATAAATGGTGTAACTAAGGGCTAGTTACACCATTTATAACTCAAGAACTTTGTTTTATTTATAAAGATTCTTCGTGTAAATGCTGGGATTCAGATTTCTACTTATGAAGTATTTTATTGTCAACGCTATATTTAACGGAACCCTATTAATAAGGCTCCGCCGTCCGTCCGTCTGTCACAGGGTTGTATCTTTTGAACCGTTTTTTAGGGATACAGTAAGAAGCTTCCTCGTGTAGCGCAGTTTGTTCGGCCAGTTACTCAACTGAACCGAGCGCTCGGCTCATCCTGGACAGTCAGACCCAACACCTTATTTGACTGGCCAATTCTTCCCTTGCGGTGGTAGGGCTAACGCCCGCCTGGTTTGCGACCACCCTCCCACCGAAGTCCGGTGTCAAGCAGCCTGCTGTTTCGTCGATGCGTGAGTGTTCGAGTGCCTTAGGTGTCTTCTGGGCACGCTCGTTCCGTCATAGACCTCATCCATCTCTTTCCATCGGGCATGATCGAGGTCAAGAGCAGGCCCATTCAACAATAAAGAAAAAAAAAAAAAAAACCTAATAGGTAGACCCTTGAAACTTTCACAGCGTGTCTACTACTATGGCCGCAATTACAACAAATAAAATAAAAGTTAAAAGTTAAATGGAATCCTGATAAAAGAAACGTTTTTTGCTCGTTCTTAATCACGGGAAATATTGTACGGTGGTACGGGCCCATTCGTGAGCGAATCCGGCTCGCACTTGGCCGCGTTTTGTTATACCTAAATAGCTGTTACTAGCTATAATATTGCATATTATATATTATATAATATAATAGTGTATACAAGTGTCCATTGTACCGAATGCATATCCCTAGCTCGATTTACTTCGTGTAGACAAACGACATAGGAAAGCTTGTAATACGTAATATTCTGGCGCTCTTAGGACCTTTTATGTAGGTTCTATTCATCGAAAAGCACACGAAATCACGACCAGGTATATCCGCATATTTCTCAACTGAAAAATAGTGAAAAGTCCTAAAAGAAGGTCCAGACTATACCGTAAAATCGCATGATAGAATTCGCTTCTAAATCGTTAGTGTTGATTGACAACTAAATGCAGATTTTTATTTTACTAGACTTAAATGACGTTTGGTGTTAAAACGACGACGGACGTTTGGTGCGTTGGTGTTGTTGTGTAAATATTCTGTCTAGTCTAGCAAATTAAAAATCAGTGTTAAGTTAGTGTCAATGACATATCTTTGTTTCAGTAAGACATACGGGTGCTACAGATTTTTACAGAATAGTACTTACTTACTGCAATGCTACTTCTGCGTTATGAATTGTAATGTTTAAATGAATTTAAAGCATCGCTTATGCTTTATAGAACGAAAAAAAATTATGGAGAAAGTTGACTTCTAGCCGGAACCATTTGGTTTTATATTAGATACTTAGACTTAACAGTTGTATCAACAACGTTATATTTTATTTAAAGCTAAAATTAATTCAAGAGTGTCAAAACGTTCTCATACAAATCACGACTAACAAGTTCTGAGATACACGTGTCTATGTAAGAAGAGTTGGTAGTAAATAGGATGCTTATCAGTTAACATGTAGGATAAGCAGTCGCGGTAGTGTTGATTACCGAAGTCGATTTTATCAAAAGCTGTTTTTATCTAAAATACGAATACGTATCTGATTTCCTGACTGGTCTCAGACGCAGACAAAACCAGTGGTTTATCTGCCAGTGTCAATTAAAACAAACTTGGTATAAAAGAGAAGATTCTTTTTAGTTATCACCATTTGCATACAGCGACCTGCCGTGCGATTCTGTATCCATCTCACCGTGAAAACTTGGGTGATGTGAGCGTGGAGTGAGCTGTCATTAGGGATTAACACTATTGACACTGCTCACTACACTTATTGATTTCACGGTGAGATTTTTACAGAATCGACCGGCTGTTAAGGCAAATATTTACGATGGGCCGCCGATTTAGTATTTATTTACAAAAAATCTATTAAACTCAACAATCGAACCGTAAATTCGCTCTAAAATACGATTGTCTCATGGTACATGCAATTTTCATGTTATTTTGTGCTGTAATTAGGAAAAGAAACGAAAAATAGTTTTGAAACCGACCCTGTTACGGACTTTTTTTTTCATAGAGCAAATTACAATTTATCGGCTTTGAACCGTTCATTTTCCTGAAACATCATATCAAATTGAAATGGATATCTATCCTGAAATTCATATCTATCTATGACGTTTTTTTTTTTTTTGAGGATCTTATTACAATATTTTTGACCATTTAAAAATGATTCTAAAACAGACAAATCCAGAGATTCCCACTGTCATGCGGTAACCACAGATATGCCACAGATTAATTAATGAATGATGAATACATAAAAGCATGTAATTACTAAAATAATATAATGACATGTACTTAACTAAAGCATTTTAATGAAACGAGAAACGGTGTTCGTTATCAACATATAACATGGCCGACTTATGGATAAATAAAATCTTTATACAGGTCTGCTGCTAAAGATAAACTTCGCCGAATTAAGATGAGGGTCATAGCTCTAAGTTCACATTCATAAAAAAAAAAATACAAATAAATAAAATGGAAGTGTCTCTTAGTAATGTAAAAATAACAGTTCTTACACAGGGCCCAGTGCGGGTTGGTAGATGTCACATGTCTTCGAATTTTTGGTTCTAGAACATGTCGGTTTCCTCACGATGTTTTCCTTCACCGTTTTGAGAGCAGTGGTGAAGAAGTAATTTACTGCACAAAGTAAAGCGCCTGTCTGGGTTCGAACCTACGACCTTACTCGTAAGTTGCGTCCGTGACCTCTGGTCCACCACAGGACTGCTATTACAGCTTTTTAGTGAATACATGATTATGAAAGTATATAGGTACGGTACTTATACAGCACAGGTCGATCGATCAGGTTAAGCTACGCTTGCCGCGGTTGGTCTGTGGATGGGTGACCATCTTTACATACCGAGACCCCTCCGTGCCTCGGAAAGCACGTTAAGCCGTTGGTCCCGGCTGTCATTCGTAGATCTTTGACAGTCGTTGCGGATAGTCAGAAGCCCGAAAGTCTGACAACCAGTCTTACCTAGGGGTATCGTATTACCCAGTAACTGGGTTGTGGAGGTCAGATAGGCAGTCGCTCCATGTAAAATACTGGTATTCAGCTGCATCCGGTTATACTGGAAGCCGACCCCAACATAGTTGGGAAAAGGCTAGGCAGATGATGATAGGTACGGTACTTATAACAAAAAGTTAATCATTCGTTTTCTTTCGTTTATCTGTCTGTTTGTTCCGGCTAGCTAAACGGGACTTTCACTGGCAGATAACTGATGTTATGAGGAGTAACATAGGCTTTTTGTCCTGGGAGCACGTTCCCGTGGGATAATTTCCGACATCCACTCGGCCAAAGCCACGTGACAGTTCGGTAACTCTCAGATAAACAAATTTGACTAGACCTAGAATTAGACTTTTTTTTAATTTTTGTTTTAATTGACGGATTTTTATTGATTGTTAGGTTGAAAGTTTCAACCTTAGTGAAGTTTCAATATACAGCCGGTCGATTCTGTAAAAATCTCACCGTGAAATCATAAGTGAAGTGAGCACTTAATAGTGTTAATCCCTACCATTAGGGAATGACAGAGCTCACTTCCCGCTCACTTCGCCTAAGTGACTTCTCGCTCACGGTGAGATTTTTACAGCATAGCACTGGTGGGAATTGTTGTCAAAAGTGGTAAAGCAATTACTATATCGGCTTAGCCCCAACATGGTGCACAACATGGTAACAGGTAAGTATGTTGAGGTTAATCGGTACTCACATTCGCTACATATCGCACCCACGGTGCAATAAC
This sequence comes from Eremobia ochroleuca, assembly GCA_949629135.1. NCBI lineage: Eukaryota > Metazoa > Arthropoda > Insecta > Lepidoptera > Noctuidae > Eremobia > Eremobia ochroleuca. Next base: position 19,694,224 of record OX451386.1, on the reverse strand, counting down.
GTCACTTATGCAAATGATGTAATATTTCAGGAGAAGCGTTTAAAAATTCGCCATCCTATTATAATGTTCTTCTTCCTCTTCTTGACTAAAGAAATTAACTGGTAATAAACTACAACTTTGAACTTCATATTAAAATTAAAGCGAACATCTCACAATTTTGTAATAAAATAATATAAACGTTTAACATTTACAACCCTCCCAAATTGCATAAGTGACGTTATTGCACCCTAGGTGCGATATCTACATAGATATGTAGCGAATGTGAGTACCAATTCAAACCATTGCTGGTTTAGTGGTACAAAATAAACATAAACCTTTATTAAGACTATGCATAAAAAAGTGTAAATTAAAAATAAATGTTTTTCTATGAATTAATGGCACTATAAAATTACTTCCCTACGCATATCTATCTTAAATCTTCATAAGTTTTAGAAAGTTTGAAACATTATATATAAATCTTCAAAACATGACAAGTTGAATGGTAACTTAGTCTGAGAAGATGATATTTAGTAGGTATTTTGTCTCATAATAAATACAAGCCGGTCGATTCTGTAAAACTCTCACCGTGAAACTTGCGTGGAGTGAGCAGTCAGTATCATCCCACTGATGCTAGGGATTGACCAAGCAAACATTTACAATTATAATCGAGATTTTAATAATATTTTTTATGCTAATTCTATTGATCATTATTTTTGTATAATTCCAAAGCTATTATTTTAGTTGTAGATAGACTTTATATACTAATAATAAAGCTGAAGAGTTTGTTTGTTTGATATTATACCTTATACAGCGTGTAACGGAAAGGGGGTATCAACCCTGAAGGAGGTGAATGTGCTCATGAACCTCAACAACTTTCCCCAAAGAACATAGGTCGAAATATGAAAAAAAAAATTGGCCCTCCCATAGTAAATCAATCAGCTGGTAGTCAGTTTTGTAAGAGAGGGCCAAATTTGGTTTTCATATTTCGACTTATGTTCTTTGGGGAAAGTTGTTGAGTTTCATGAGCACATTCACCTCCTTCAGGGTTGATACCCCCCTTCCGTTACACGCTGTATAGATAAGTACAGGTCATCATTCATCTGCCTAGCCTTTTCCCAACTATGTTGGGGTCGGCTTCCAGTATAACCGGATGCAGCTGAATACCAGTATTTAATATGAAGCGACTGCCTATCTGACCTCCACAACCCAGTTACTGGGTAATACGATACCCCTTGGTAAGACTGGTTGTCAGACTTTCGGGCTACTGACGACCAGTAACGACTGTCAACGATACACGAATGACAGCCGGGACCAACGGCTTAACGTGCTTTCCGAGGCACGGAGGGATCTTGGCAGTGGTGTAGCGTGCCTTGGAGGGGCCCTGTATCAAAATTAGTTGGGGGGCCCAAATGAAGGGTAAAGATTTCTCACAAAAGAAACAAAAATGCTTGCATTAAATTAAAATAAATATTTATTGATTATAAGTTATCGCTTCCTCCTAGAAATTGTCATTTAGAATTTTGTCATTTCTGAAGTGAAAACTCTATAGGCACGTATGACAGTTTTTTTAATATGTTTTTTTCCCGGAAAGCACGAGATTAAGTGACTAACATTTTACTAATTTTTGCTTACACGCGTTAGGGGCCCCTGTAGCCCGGGGGCCCCGTATCATTGATACGGCTGATACGGCGGTAGCTACGCCCCTGGATCTTGGTATGTGAAGATGGTCACCCATCCACGGACCAACCGCGGCAAGTAGCGGCGGTAGCTTAACCTGATCGATCGACCCGTGCGGCTGTTATTACTTAGTCACAAGTCCCTCTTATCTATACCTTATATAGATAAGTATAGATAGGTTATTTTAATTTTCTAAATGATCAAAAGTTCAAAGGTTATCCACATTTTCAATGTAAACTATTTTAATTAATTATATGTTGGAGGTAACATAAAAAACATAACTTCACGCCTGTATACTTCTAAGGGAAGAGTAGAGGTGCAAGTATGTCCATATGAGACGTGTGTAAGTAAGGTCTATTCATGTATTTATGTTTCCATTTGATGTTATTTCAAGTTAAACAAATATCAACTTTATTTTTCCGGTAATTAAGTTGATTCAGAGTGACTAACACTATTTAAACATGTTTGAAGTAGTAGCGTAAACTGACCTTTATTGTGTAGGAATAAATTTTTCCAAATACTCATATTTGTTTACATGTTTGGCAAATAAATCGCGAACGTAGATTACTTAATTATAGTCCAAAACGATTATCATCAGAATCGTAGTACTAGTTTGAACTAGATAATTGACTATCTAGATAGAAGCTATTAGGCCTAGCCTTTTCTCAAGTATGTTGGGGTTCGGCTTCCAGTCTAACCGGTTAGACTGGAAGCCGAACAATATTTTACATGTAGCAACTACCTGTCTGACCTCCAGAAACCAGCGATACCCCTTGTTAAGACTGGTTATCAAATTTTCAGGCTTCTGACGGCCCGTAACGACATCCAAGAATGACAGCCGGGACCAACGGCCCGTGGCTAAATAATAACATCCGCACAGTTCGATCGATCAGGTTAAGCTACGCTTGTCGCGGTTGGTCTGTGGATGGGTGACCATCTTTACATACCGAGACTCCTCCGTGCCTTGGAAAGCACGCTAAGCCGTTGGTCCCGGCTGTCATTCGTAGATCTTTAACAGTCGTTACGGGTAGTCAGAAGCCCGAAAGTCTGATAACCAGTCTTACCTAGGGGTATCGTATTACCCAGTAACTGGTTTGTGGAGGTCAGATAGGCAGTCGCTCCATGTAAAATACCGGTATTCAGCTGCATCCGGTTAGACTGGAAGCCGACCCCAACATAGTTGGGAAAAGGCAGGCAGATGATGATGAAATACGTGATACAGGCCTACTTGACCATCTCATCAATAAAATATTTCCACAAAGGAGTTTGTGCAATGTTCCATAATTTTAACCATTTTAACTATAACGATTAAGAGACTTGTTTTATAAACAAAAATGTATATAACTCTATGACATGCTAATGATCTGGAAGGTAGCGACCTATCGAATAGCCTTCCATAATTTTCCACCATTAAAATGCAATTGACTATTGTCAATTTGACACATCGCGCAACCCGTTACCTTGGGTTCATATTTAGTTGGTTTAAAAAAAAATTGCTGTTCCATACACAATTTGACCTCGTAGGTATTGCACTTTTCTATGATAGGTACAGCTGGTTTTTTTTTTTTAACCGACCAACCATTTCGACGACCGGGGGTCTAAGAATCATGTGCTGAATTCATGGCATTGGCAGGCCTGTTGGTCTAGTGGTCAGTGGCCCTAACTACTATACGCAAGGTCGTGGGTTCGATTCCCACCCAGGACAAATGTTTGTGTGATGAGCACGATCATTTGTTTTTTATCTGGGTGTAATTTATCTATAATATGTATGTATTTAGAAATATATACAACGTGTAACGTTAAATGCGCAAAACCTCAGACACCTCAATTGATTTTTAATTGAATTGCCCTATTTCAGAGAGAAAATAAGTCATTAAAAAAAATTGTAAAGGGTTTATGTGCTGTTTTAGTTTTACTGGCATTTCTGATCGTTTCTTGCGTCTGCGACGACGCTTTATCGAGGGAGGAGTCGTCACCGGGCCGCTGCGCCGCGCTGACATTGGCTTGCTTGACCTATTAATAAATAGACATGGCAACGTTTCTAATGAAGATTTTTTGAAAAATGTGACCTATATTAAAAAGTGGTTCAATTAATTCTGCTCGTTATTCTGATCAAACTATTTTCAGGTTTTGCGCATTTAACGTTACACGTTGTATGTATGTTTATCAGTTATCTAGTACTCATAGCACAAGCTCTAATTAGTTTGGGACTGGATGGCGTTGTGTGAAAGTTGTGGTGTGGAATATTATTTTTATTATGGTTAGAGTTTGCGGTCGACGTCCAACCTGTGTAGAGTAGCTAAAGGGATCTAAGAGAGTATTTTTAGTCATCCTGCTCTTATAACAACGTGTTTAGCGACGCACTATATCCTTTTCTCCCATTCATCTCTATCAGACGTCAACTCAGTTTCCCATCTCTTTCGAGCCACATCATCTTTCTTACAATTCATTTATCTTTTCTTTGGTCAACCTCTTTTGTAATATACATCCATATTCATTCTTAACAGCTTATAAAATCTTTTTTTTAAACGTTGCCCCACACTAGGAATTTCTCCTGTATTGTGGGTACGTTTGTAAACATTTAAACTCACATACACAAACAGCCAGACCCGGAACAACTACTTGTAGGTCATACAAATATTTGTTCCGTGCGAGAATCGAACCCGCGACACGCAAGGCAGCAGTCATTCGCTTAACCACTGCGCCAACCGTGCCGTCATCTATAAATGTAGTAACACAAAATTAATTATTATCGCCGAAAAAATGTGACCAAACGAGATCTCACAGCGTCGTCATAGACTAGAAATCGATTATTTAGTCAAGAGTCAGGGTATCGAAATATCTTGCGTTACAAAAGAATTCAATAGATTTAGTGAAGGGGAAACTGAAGGCAACATTTGTATCTAACAACGAACTTCGTATTTTTAATCTAACAACGTGACAACTCTATGGACAGATGTTTTATCAAAAGACCAAAGTTACAGTATGTTAACGTGACCACTCTATGCTCAAATGTCAAAATTGACACTTCCTAGCGCCGTTAAATAAGAAACTTCGGAATTTGAATCGTTCTTCAAAAAAAAAACTGTATTTTCTTCCATTGTTCCATTTGAACACGTAAGGAAGAGATGCAACTAGCACCACGCCTATAAACCCGGAAGGGGTTGGCAGCGGTGTATACCTAATACACCCACTTTCCGTCAGTAACGTTCAAGGTTCAGCAATGCTTGGTAACTAAGCTATCTGATAAAATGACACCTGTGCTGTGTTAAATACAGATAGTATTGAATCATTCGTTTTATGACATACATAGATCAGGGATAATTGTAATATGATATTAAGGCAACACAAGCTGAAACATAATAATATAGGTATCGATTAATTATTGCAAAAACTACTGTATCAGTTTTCATAATTAAAATCGTAGCCATTTTTACTGATTATTCTATATGCAAATGCAAATAAATTTCGCAATATTTTACCGGTTATTGTAGAAATAGCTTGTCATGTTAAATGTCAAACACTGCTTTGTATATAAATAACAACATTAAAATCATTTTCTAATGAGATGTCTCAATAAATTCTGCATATAGTTGCATTTTTAAATGTTTTCTGTGCCACTTAGATTAAATAAACAATTGATTTACATAAATACCTGGAAGTGTCTAGAGTTACCAAAACGTTTGATTTAATGTAAAGCACATCAGCATATGTCCTCGTCAAGAACTAGTTTTTGTCTACTATAAAGTAGTGGTTATCGCGTTTTGGTAGGTTACAAATAGTTGTGTAATCTTTTTATAGAACAACTAAGTTAAAACGTAGATTTTGTAAAAGTTATTATAAATGTTTTAAGTCGAAGTTAAACTGTCTACACGTGAATGCTGCACAGCTAGGTTAGGTACTATGTGTTTTCAACGTCTAACTATACTGAGTCGGAGTATCTACCATTGCAACACAAAGAAAATGCGTGCACTTGTTCAAACAAAACATCGCTTGAGGGATACATTTGGTAAAGCGAAGCTCACACTAGCAAGTTCGTACTCACGAAGGGCATCGCGCCGCGTGACGTCCGCTGTAAACTAGGGTGAAATTTAACGTACTGGGACAAACACGGCCGTCTCGGCGCTGAAGCCGCAGCACTCGCACACTGTGAGGTAGGAGTCGTCACCCGCCTCCTCGAAGGTCATGGCGCGCGCGCATCGCTCGGAGACACTTCGGCCACTGAGCGCGCGCGGCTCGCAACACAACACACTCACCGGAGCGTCGGTCCCGCTGCCGTTGGGCTCGATGAGGTCTCCGTATGCCGGCATCGCGTCCGTGTACCCCTCCTCTTCCGTGTCGGTGTCGCGAGACTGTGTCGGCGAGGGCGGCGCGGGCACGGACAGCCGCACGCGCGCGAGCGCCACTGCCTCTTCCAGCGACCCCACCTCGGCGGCTCCCCTCTCTCCGTCGTCGTGGTCCTCCGACAGGCAAGCCGACGCCTGCGCTACAAATGCGATGCGCCTTCGCAGCGCACTCTCGGGGCTGGGGTCCTCCACAGGCTTCTCCATCTCAGGCTCGCTGTTGCGCTTCCAGGCCGCCTTGGAGAAGGGGCGCGTCGCGACAGGGTGCTCTACCGCGATGGGACTTACTGGCTCGACGGTGGGCGGCTCAGGAGTAGGCAGTTCCGAAGTAGTTGCTTCTGGAGTTGGTGGTTCTGGTTCGGGGTGTGGTGTTAGGGGGTGCTCTAAGGTTGGTTCTGCGGTCGTTGGCTGTGAGTCTGTTGGCTGCGACACTGGGGGTGGTTGTGATGACTCGCTAGCCTTCTTCTTGCCGAAGCTGCCCATGCGGCGCATGAAGCTCCCGTCCTTCTTCTTCTTGTCGACGCTGGGCGAGCTGTCGGTGCTGCGCGACGCGTCGCTGGCCGCGTCACGTTGTTTCTTATTTCGCTTACGCATCGTGCGTTCGTCGCGGGCGATCTCGCCGTCTGAGGCAACAGATTTGGAGGAGCCTGTGCGCTTGATCAAGCCGATGTGGAAGGGCGAACCAGGCCGGAACGGCGTTCGCAGCGTGTGTAGAGTGCGGCGGAGGCGCGAGGGCGGGGGGCCTGCGGGCGCGGGGGAAGGGGGCGGCAAGGGGGGTTCCTCGTCCCGCATGGTGGTGCTCGGAGCGCGCCGCGACGACTGCCGCGGGTTGGCGTCCAGTCTGCCGCCGGCGACGCGGCCTTGTTCCCTGATACGTACCTGCTACGGATCACTAACTCCAACTACGGCGTGATTGATTAACTTAATTAGAACACTAATTGAAAGATTCCAAACACTTTCCTGGTTACTAAATTTCCCGAAATTGTGGAGAGCGTTTGACAGTACGTCTGCTGAACGAGCTCTGAAATGAACTATAGCGTGCACCGAAGAATAGTCAAAATATGATAAGAAATTGAGTCATCTCACCCAGTGCATATCAGCAGGCCGTGAACCCCGGGTCTTTGCTCCAGCCACTATCAACTGAGATTAAGAATATATTTTTTTCAAAGCGTCTTGAGGATCGAAAGGCGAAATGTACACTAAGTTGATATAATGCACGCGAAATTAGACACCTGATATAACATAGCATAGTCCATTCATTTTCTGGTTTGTAGCCTATGTCGAAGGCCGTATGAGTGTCTTTTCTTTCGTAATATATTAAAATAATACTTCAGTTATACACACGCAATTTTTTTTGAAGGCCAATGTTAATTCTAATATGATTTCCGTCTAAGCATTTTTGGACTAATGAACCCTACGTTTACGTAAGCACATAATACCATAAGAAAAACCAATAACAAAGAACAGAAAAATCTACAATTTCAACATTCAACAAAATAATGATAAACAATTTACAAACGACCTTTCTCACAACTGCAAAACATCATAAACGCAAATATTGTCATTATCATAACACACTAAAATCTTATACATTCCCGATAAAGATTTTAGTAGTAGGTATCACGAAATTCAAAAGTCATTTATTCAAACTAGGCTGAGAATCAGCACTTTTGAACGACCATTACATTTCATGGAGTATTCAGTGGCCTTACTCCTGAAGTCCTGAAAGTGAACGCCTGAAACCATCGGAAAATTTCAACAACCATCAAAGTAGTTACGTGAAACCGGGCTTACCGGCTCATTCCATTCAGCACATAACACCGTATAATTCCGTATCGTTTGAATGTCGTCAGTCGATATCAAAGATAATGTCTTGTGGGGTTTCTCCTTCGTTAAGTGCGAGTCCGTACAAATGCGTAGTTGTCTATATGGTTCAACAAGTCGTGACGGGGTCACAAATTTTGGAGACGTAACGTCTATTTTGTGGAATTTTCGGGGATTATAGTAACGCTGTCGAGTACTAAGGTAGTCAAATTAGACGTCCTTCAATTGGTGCCCAGCAACCCGCACTGGGCCGGCGTGGTTGATTATGAGCCACTCCCTTTCACAGAGAGGAGACCTAGAATAGAATAGAATAGAATAATCGTTTATTTGCACAGAAAGTAGGTACAATATACAGATGTTATATTATTAGGGGAGCCATATACATTCTACCTTAACTAAGGCATGCAAAAAGTTATATAAAACTAATAAATTCAATTAAACAATACAACCACAACACTACACGCATAATTCAAGCATATTGATAAAATAAATGATGAATTAAATTCACAAATAAAAAAGATATTACCTACGAAGAATGCCAGCGAATATCCATAACATTCATTATTCAGGTCAGAGTCAATAGCATCTTAGGTAAATATGTATTTTTCAGTACAATTGAATATAATTTAAAATGTTTTATTAAAAAAAGGTACAGAATTTTAATATTAACTTAAAATTTATCGTTCAAAAAATCGCCTATCGAATAATAACATATTTTCTTTGTCAACAACCTGTGTCCCAGCAGTGGGAACGCGAACGCTATAATATGCTGATTATGTAGATAACTGCAGCGTAATTGCGTAACACACTATCAGTTGCAATGGGTCTCATATTGACAGTTCAACAACATTCATTGCGTTATTTACGTTATTGAGCAGACACATTTTTCCAACATATGGAGCAATGGATTAGCAATATGCTTCAAAATGATTCAAATTGAGAGTAATAATGTGTTACGCAATTAGGGTGCTGGTCGGCCGCGACTTACTTCACTCTTACGACACTTTAGCCACTTACGACAGTTTTAAGGTCGTAGGTTCGAACCCAGACAGGCGCTTTACTTTGTGTTAATAATTTCATCACCACTGCTCTCAAAGTGATGAAGCGAAACTTCGTTAGGAAACCAATATGTCCTAGAATCAAAAATTCGAAGACATGTGACATCCAACAACCCGCACTGGGCTCGCCTGGTAGATTACGGCTAGGGTACACGGAGAGAAAATTCTTAGAAAAATTACTGTAAAGTGAGTGCAAGTGACATGTAGAGAAATTTTTCTGAATGAGATTGGGAAAAGTTCACTATTTGTCCAATAAATTTTACTGTACAGCATGAGAATTTTTACTGTGCATAGCATGGTAATTTTTCCATTACCACTCAAATGCACTCAGATTATGAGACAGCACAGTAATTTTTCTAAGATTTTTCTCTCCGTGTAGTCATCCATCCCGTGTAAGGCGGGACGTGCCGTTTCTACAGCTCAAATAATGCGTCCCGCGATACATGTCGCTGATTTTCGCGCTTTATGGTAAACCTGGCTGTCCCAAGTTTGACATAAATCCCTTTGAAATGAAAAGTACGAGTACCACGCGGCGCAATGCGCATGTGCACCGGTGTTGAGCGAGTAACGAGTTGCTTGGATTCCTAGATTATCCAGAAAATTATTTCAGAACGTACCGTCATGTTTTTGGTAAAAGATAATTCTTTATCCAAACCTACAACATCGTAAGAGATTTGCGGCAAAAAAAATAGAGCAAAGAATTAACGACAAATTCTTTGGATTAATTGGGGCAGTAAAATACATAAAAATAGAAGAGAACAAGGTATTAGAAAATATGAAGACACATAAAGCATAAGCACATTATACAGCGTGTAACGGAAGGGGGGTATCAACCCTGAAGGAGGTGAATGTGCTCATGAAACTGAACAACTTTCCCCAAAGAACATAGATCGAAATATGAAAAAAAAATTTGGCCCTCCCTTACAAAACTGACTACCAGCTGATTGATTTACTATGGGAGGGCCAAATTTTTTTTTATTTCGACCTATGTTCTTTGGGGAAAGTTGTTGAGTTTCATGAGCACATTCACCTCCTTCAGGGTTGATACCCCCTTTCCGTTACACGCTGTATATCTACTCGTATTTATAAAATTTGCGTGACAAAATAACATTTGACCACTTCTTTCTTCTCTTTTTCGTTTTCTTTTTTAACCACTTCGGTAGCGTGAGGTTTTGAGTTCAGTTTCGCGGTTGTTTTTGTTTTTCTTTTGTATAAATCATATAATTAACAAAAATAGGTGCTAGGTGCGAACACAGAAGCTAATATTTAAAAATGTTAGCTGGGTTTTATCTATTCATGGACTACGTGAATATTGAAAGACGTATTATAGATCAAAGTTAGAAAAATAAAATTGACGCACGTTATTTAAATTTTCCTATTTTTGGTACTGTTTGTTACCTTGTAAATATTATATTTATAAAATACCGATATCGGAATAACTAATAACGAATTCGTGACGCGTATAAAATATGACGCGTTAATATGAAGATAAGTTTAGTATAATGAAAGAATTATACGAAGTGTCAAAGACTCAATGTAAACAATAAACAAAATTGTAATTATTTCGAAAACCTTTAACGATGGCACCTAAATATTGGACGATCTTAGATAATTAATAGGTAAGGCATCATTTTTACGGTTCCGTACCCAAAGATAAAACGGAACCCTATTACTCCCGCTCCGCTGTCCGTCCGTCCGTCCGAAGGTCTGTCACCAGGCTGTATCTCATGAACCGTGATAGTTAGACAGTTGAAGTTTTCACAGATGATGTATTTCTGTTGCCGCTATAATAACAAATACTAAAAAACAGAATGAAACAAATATTTAAGTAGGGCTCCTATACGACAGACATGATTTTTTTGCCGTTTTTATAGATAATGGTACGGAACCCTTCATACGCGAATCCGACTCGCGCTTGACCGGTTTTTTGAACTTCGGATTCTAATTATGTATTCGGATTCAATGTAAGTACGTTTGGCTTAGGGAATGCAATCTCGTTCTCGCGAGATCTCGGCCTTTTTTAGCGAGAGTGATCTCGGACGAAATCTCGGGAATTTAACTCAATGAATGCCAATCTCGCGAGATTGGGTCTCAAGCGAGATCCCGCGAGTTTATGAATAACAATACCGCGAGATCTCGCCAATTTCGAGATCTCGCGATAGGCAGTTTTGTGTGTTTTTTGCAAATAATCACAATATTTGTATAAATTAGGGAAAAAATAATAACATTAGCTAGCTAGCAACAACTATTAGTAAACAAAACAAATGCACGCTGACGACGCGAGATCTCGCCCTTTTTTCGTCCGAGATCAATCTCGCTAAAAAAGGCCGAGATCTCGCGAGAACGAGATTGCATTCCCTACTTTGGCTGCGTTTAATCTGCATGTTTTAACACTTATTACATAAGTACCCACAGCTCCCTAATTGCGTTCCGCACTATCAATCACCATCTGAGTAATTTTGAAGGATATTGCTAATCCATTGCTTCATATGTTTGAAAAAATTGTTTGCTCAACCACGTAAATAACGCAATGAATATTGTTGATCTGTCATGATGAAAGCCATTGCTACTGTTGGTGTGTTACGCAATCACCCCGCAGGTGTTTGGTGAAATTAAGAGCTCTAATTCATTATAATCTGCCTAGCCCTAGCCTTTTCCCAACTATGTTGGAGTCGGCTTCCAGTCTAACAGGATGCAGCTGAGTACCAGTATTTACAAGGAGCGGCTACCTATCAGACCTCCACAACCCGGTTACTGGATAATACGATACCCGTTGGTAAGACTGGTTGGCAGACTTTCGGGCTTCTGATTGTCAAAGATCCACAAACAGCCGGGACAATGATAAATGATTTATTTTCTGTAAGTAGGTTTGTACAAACACTTTTACATGTCAATCATATTTTTTTTGGCAGGCCTGTTGGTCTAGTGGTCAGTGGCCCTGACTACTATACTCAAGGTCGTGAGTTCGATTCCCACCCAGGACAAATGTTTGTGTGATGAGCACGATCGTTTGTTCTTTGTCTGGGTGTAGTTTATGTATAATATGTATGTATTTAGAAATATATATGTATGTTTATCAGTTGTCTAGTACTCATAGCACAAGCACTGCTTAGTTTGAGACTAGATGGCGTTGTGTGAAAGTTGTGGAATATTATTATATATTATTATTATTATTATTATTATTATTTATAAAACTAGATGAGGTCGGCGTTTCCTATCTGACTACTCTGAGAAGAAAGGCCGAAACAAACTCAGAGGTCACAGTCTCTGAAGCAACGGCTTAACGTGCTTTCGGAGGCACGAAGCAGTCTTGGTATGTAAAGATGATCAGCCATCCACGGACCAACCGCGGCAAGCGTAGGTTAACCTGATCGATCTACCCGTGGGGCTGTTATTATTTAGCCACAAGCCCCTCAAATCTAAACCTCTATGTATTCATTTTAATAATATTAAATCTATTGGACCCAATAAATAGGTTGCTATATCGTGTCTAAATAATGTAAGTAGGTACCTACTAAGACACCAAATGCAGCCGTGCGATTCTGTAACCATCTCACCGTGAAACCTTGGGTGAAGTGAGCGTGGAGTGAGCTGTCATTCGCTAGGGATTAACACTATTAAGTGCTCACTTCACTTATGATTTCACGGTGAGATTTTTACAGAATCGACCGGCTGTATTCTTCGTTCAAAACTCTTAGTTTTTGTACCTACCCCGATATACCTAGTTTTCAATTTGCAATGAACTACTGCAATTTCGTGCACTTTTTACGAAATGACAAACAACCGTTTTCGTCGCATTAACATTTATTTTGTTTTTACAGTATTTCTACAATGCCGCCGATTCGCTTGTTCACAAACTAAATTAAATTTAACTTTTTAGCATCTTTTTCTTTCTATTTCATTAAGAAAAAGACAGAAGATAAATATTAGTTTAGTCCTGTCAAATTAAGATACTCCATAGACAAGTTTAGACGTGATTAAAAAATTGGCTACTAATAATACGTCAGTTTACGTCAGGCGCTGGCTAATTTGACAGAACTAGACTAATATGTATCTTCTGCCCTTTTCTTAGTTACTTAAATAGAAAGAAAAAGATGCACTGAACTTAAATTTAGTTTAAGTTTGTGAATAACAGAATCGGAACCAATATCTTGTAATAAGTAGAAGCGTGATACTCATTGATTACAAGTTCCTACTGCTGGGACACAGGCCTACCTACTCTCTTCGAGACGGAGTGGGCTGTAATCCACTACGCGGGCCCAGTGCGGGTTGGTGGATGTCACATATCTTCGATTTTTTTGTAGTTCTAGGGCATGCCTTTCCTCACTATATTTTCCTTCACCGTTTTAAGAGCAGTGGTGGTGAGATAATGTAACATACAAAGTAAAGTGTGTTTGTTATCCTGAAGAAATAAAATAAAATAAATAAACTGCACGTCTGGCTTCGAACCTACGACCTAAAAATTTTAAGTCAAGTTCGTTTCCCTCGGCCACCAGTGCTAAAGCATGCCACCGACCGTTGCTGTACAGATTGTATAATTGTAGCATATAGATCATATTATATACTAGAAAAAACTAAAAAAAAAACAGACAAAAAAACCTAATTCCTAAAATATATCTAATTAACGCCATGCACGCCGTTTTGCAGATGGCCGCCATCGCGATCCAAATTCCCCATGGTGCATTCGATCTAAGCAATATGGTTTATCAATGCTGATTTCTTTAATTCATTATGGAGTAAAGATTACGTTATAATTACTAATTAGCAAGTAAATAAGAAAACACACCACACTGTACACAGCATCTATTTCTGTATTTCTTGGTTTATGTATTATTTATTTATTTTTTTGAATTTACTATAAGAGTTACGCATAAATACAGAATTATATTTGTCTTTATTTTATTTATAAGTACACACTATGTTCAGCTAGATCACTTATTTATGCGAAAAACTAGACTTACCCGATTTATTATGTCACACAGTGGGACGTCATTACGTCATTCTAGAGGTAGTTGCTGAAAATCAGCGCTGTTGACGATAGGTTCGGCCGAAGTCACAGCATTTTGCTGAGCAACGACCTATTCTTGCACAGATGCGACGCACGCATGGCACACATGTGAGACGCACGGCTTATTATACTTATAATTATTATTGTTTGTTACAAAAGTTGTTTTTTTCAGTTTGTTTTGATTGTTATTATGTTATTGTTTAGTTGTCATCTGCCGCTGTCGCGGGCGCATCTTGATTAATGTATGTGTTGTCTTTGGTCCCTGGCCCTGACATCAAGCGCTTGAGTACGAGGCTTTTGGCTACGTTGTATATTTTGTCTTTTCATTTTTTTATTTTTTATTTTTCATTATTATTTTGTTTTTTATTTTGTAACGTGCGTTTTGTTTGTGCAGAATAAACGTTTTTTCTTTCTTCTTTTTCTTTCTTTCTAATTACAGAAATCGGTGTATTTTTGGATCTGTATTTTAGTTTTTTGCCACCGACTTCCGAAATTAAAGTTATTTTTCACTTTGTAGTGTTTTTTTTTTTAAGTCGGTTTTTTTTTGTGAAAAAGTTTGTATGTATTATTCACTTTTTAGTGGGTCAGTTTGTAATTTATCTAAGTTACAATAGCCTAACGTCAACTTGCTCATCACCTTTTACAAAATATTGCTTTTCCCGATGCAGGGACGTTAAATGTTGAGGAGTTCTCCTAGTAAGAACCAGAAGAAATGGAGCTGATTGAGAAGTCATCATCAGCTCCACTCCACCATTCGCATTGTGACGAGCATAAATTGCTTAGCAACCACATTAAAGTACCTAATCGAATCGCAACCCGTGAAATATTTATTACTAAGAAATTTCGGTGGCCATCTGTGGTCGTTTGTGGTCACTTCACCAAATGGTGCTTTCCGAGAGCAAATGCACGAGTTACTATAAAAAATTCCCTCATGATTCGGACTTGGTGACAATGGAACCACCTGGAGAGCATACCCATTCAAACGATAAAATAATTTTTAAAATAGGTTCTCAGCTGACGGAGAAATCGGTGAACATATATAAAATGCTATAACTGACTGTACTACCAAGTTACTTTAAGTTTTTAAATTGTTTGATGAACTAAAGTCATTTTATGCACTTATTACTTGTATTACTGCATTTCATTAAGTTGACGGATACCATCCTAATTATATGATCTTACTGATCAGATAATCAATTCAAGTCTCATAGCAGAAAATAGAACCGTGGAATCATCGTCTCATGAGTTAAAAGAGAACCGTTTTAGACATGAGTCAAGATGTCGAAACTCAATGATAGTACGATACAGGAAGTACCAATGATTGTCGTAACGACGTGTAATATGCTGGTTGCTTCTCTGTGATCAATGGGAATTTTATATACATAGACATGAATGAAAGGGTACCTAATAGATATACGAGTAGTCAAGGCTAAGGTATGCTATGCTATCAACTCAGCGGGGTGATTGCGTAACACACTATCAGTAGCAATGGGTTTCATTTTGACAGTCTAACAACATTCATTGCTTTATTTACGTTGTTGAGCAGACACACTTTTCGAATATATGGAGGAATGGATTAGTAATATGCTTAAAAATGATTCAAATTGAGAGTAATAGTGTGTTACGAAATTAGAGAGCAGGACTAGAAATGGATTGAATCACCGCTGCTCTCAAAACGGTGAAGGAAAACATCGTGAGGAAACCGGCATGCTCTAGAACCAAGAATTGGAAGACATGTGACAAACCCGCACTGGCCCGCGTGTTAGATTACGGCCCACTCCCTCTCACAGAAATACAGTCTGTGTCCCAGCAGTGGGGATATTATTATGCCCATTGGGAAGTCATTTTCAAGTCATTTCCCATGGAAATTCGAAATAGTATCTCATATTTAGGTAGGTACCTAGATGAACATTTACGTCAAATTCATTAAATTAAGTACTCATAAAAAGCGTTAATTTCTTAGCTATAAAAATAAGTGCGCAGAACTGCTAGAAAAACCTCGATAACCTTAGTGACGATGTTTCATTAACTGCTGACTTAATTCCCGCGTATCAGATCGAACATAATTTTGTTGCGTAGAAGTAACGAACGATGGACTGTAATCATGATCATAGCGGCCTATAAACGTGGGTAAACTCTGGTGAACACGTGCCTTAGAATACCTGTTGCGTTTATTGTAAATCGGTCAGCTTTCAGACCTACCTCGCTACCTATCCACCAGTGGCGTGCCTAGGGGTTAAAATTAGGGCAAGCCGACATACTTACAAAAAAAAAAACCACTACCTACCGTATCACCAGGCAAAGCTGTGCCTACCGACTCCACTATACTGAAGAAGAGGGTTGATGAATCATAATAATTTTCCTGAAGAACACGGTCGGGGCTAAAGCTGCAAAGCCTACCTCAATCAATCAACTCAGCCTATCGCAATCCACTGCTGGACATAGGCCTCTCCTAGACTGCGCCACAACACCCTGTCCTCCGCCTTCCGCATCCAGTCTACCCCAGCCAACTTCATTAGGTCGTTCGTCCATCTAGCTGGGAGGCGTCCCACACTAAGCTTGCCGATACGCGGTCTCCACTCCAGGACACGTCTGTACCACCGGCCATCGGTCCCTCGGCAAATTCAAGGTCGCTCAGCGCGCTATGGAGCGACCTATGCTCGGAGTTTCTTTGAAGGATAAAATCAGGAATGAAATTATCCAGAAAAGAACCGGAGTAACCGAAGAACCGAACCGAACCGAACCGAAGTCCGGAGTAGCTTGCAGAGTAAGCAAACTGAAGTGGCACTGGGCTGGCCATGTCTGTCAAGCCTACCTACTGGAATAAAATCCTTTGCTGACTTTTACGACCATATTAGACCTCGGGACTGGGTATAGAACAATCTGGGTCTCTAGTCAGAACCATATAGTAACGATACCAGTAGATCATTCAGATATGCAGAGTAGCGAAGGTGTGGTAAGCGACTTGTAAGTCGTAGTAAATTATTTCATCACCATTGCTCTCAAAACGGTGACGGAATACATCGTGAGGAAACCGACATATCCTAGGACCAAAAATTCCAAGACATGTCTAACATCTACCAACGCGCACTTAACCCGTGTGGTGGATTACGGCCCACACTCTCACAGAGAGGAGGCCTGTGTCCCAGCAGTGGGAATATTATAGGCTGATTATGCTATTCAGATATGATCATCAGCCTTTTTTTAGCCTAGGTACAGACGCCAGCACATCAAGCTACTACAATCTGTCAAATTTCTTTATTCGATTTTCAACTTTATCGCTATATAGGTTCAAAGTTGATTAGGAAAATTTGACAGTTTCGGGTAGTTTGATGTGCTGGCGTCTGTACATACTTCCGTGGCAGACTCGAACCACACGGGTGAAAACCGCATCGAAATCTGTTGCGTAATTTAGAAGAACAGCGCGGTCATACAGACAGACACGAAAAGCTATTGTAATCACACTAATATTATAAAGGCGAAAGTTTGTGAGAGTGTGTGTGGGTGTGTTTGTGTGTGTGTGTGGGCGCGAGTGTGTGTGTGTGTGTGTGTGTGTGTGTGTGTTTGTTACTTCTTCACGCACAAATGGCTGGACCAAAAAATAAATTGGAAAAAAAATATATCGAAAAAATAGAATACTTTTTATCCCGATATTCCTACGGGATCGAGACTAAGGCTGCCTGTCCATTGACGCGTAGCTAGGGTGCGGAGCAGGGAAACGGAGAAATACTAACCAATAGGATTGCATAAAATCTCAATGTAATTTTTCTATTGGTTAATATTTCTCCCTTTCTCCGCTCCGCAGCCTCGCTCCGCGTCCATGGACAGGCAGCCTTATGCGGGTGAAACCGCGGGGCACAGCTAGTTTATAATCATTATGTACCGATAGTTAAACATATCAAATGGCTCCGCGTCAATATAATGTACCTGTATTTATCATGTTCATAAAAAACCGGAAACGCTACGACGTTTTATCAAAGGTGACATAAGGGAGCCGTGCCAACGTGTACTTCATTGTACTTGTTAGGAATTTATACTAAGGCACATCACTACTGGAGCTGCAGCGAATGCAGATACAGCCGTGCGATTCTGTAACCATCTCACCGTGAAAGCTTGGGTGAAGTGAGCGTGGAGTGAGCTGTCATTCGCGAGGGATTAACACTATTAAGTGCTCACTTCATTTATGATTTCACGGTGAGATTTGTACAGAATCGACCGGCAGTTATCTAGCAGGGTAATTGCGTAACACTCGATCAGTAGCAATGGGTTTGATTTTGACAGTTCAACAACATTCATTGCGTTATTTACGTTGTTGAGCAGGCACATTTTTCGAACGTATGGAGCAATGGATTACCACGTTACTCATTTCATAATCAGCCAATAATATTCCCACTGCTTGGACACAGACCTCCTCTCTTCGAGATGGAGTGGGCTGTAATCTACCACGCGGGCCCAGTGCAGGTTGGTAGATGCCACATGTCTTTGATGTTTTGGTTCTAGGGCATGCCAGTTGTCCATTACTGGTTTTCCTATACTCACAACATGTCTTCCTTCGCCGTTTTAAGAACACGATGCTCTTCACACATACTACAAAAATAAATTTCGTTTTCTTACATAAGAAGAACGTATTAAGATTACTTTTTGGCTGTAGGTACAGGCGCCAGCACATTAAGCTACCCGAAACTGTCAAATTTTCCCAATCAACTTTGAGCCTTATGCTTTATCGATAAAGTTGAAAATCTATTAAAGAAATATGACAGATTGTAGTAGCTTGATGTGCTGGCGTCTGTACAAGTATATCCCGGGACCCGGACTCTTGGTAGTGGAAGGAACCGTGGGGTTTCAATAGGTAGAAATTTGACATAGGTAACCCTACGTTTTCCCCAGATGATCCTCCATCCATCTCCATCCATGAGGGTTTCCTTTAGGAGAACTGTATTGAAGTTTTGATTCATATTTTGTTGTTCAGTACTTTTTATTACAATACTAATGACTCAGCACCCTTTCAACCACGATCTGAATAATTTTGAAGGATATTACTAATCCATTGCTTCACATGTTCGAAAACTTTGTCTGCCTTACAACATAAATAACGCAATGAATGTTGTTGAACTGTCAAAACGAAAGCAATTGGTACCGTTAATGTGTTATGCAATTACCATGCTGGTCTAGTCACGTTTTCTTCTTTCGATATGCGCATTGGATCCCTATGTAAACTAATAATGGATAAAAGAACATAATATAATTATCGGTAGGTACTACTTACGGCACTTAGAACTTAAACAGAAACTAAACAGCGTTTTAAGAAACAATAAGGAGTTTATACGATTATTTAGTCAATGAAATATGAAAATCAAAAGGACAGGAAGGACGGAATGGAAGGAAAAGGTAGCAAAGGGAAGGGGAGGAGTGCAAAAAAAGGTGTGTAAGTCTATGACTAGAGAACGTATACGACGCAAAGAGTAGATATTATGTAAGGATTGTAGCAGGTGGCGTTCTGTAGTTTCTGCCTACCTGCATGGGAAGCAAGGTTGATTTTATGTATAATTATGTGTTATGTGAACTATGAATATTAATCATGAAACCACTTACTCTTATTCTTCCACCGAGCTCAGCGTGATATGCCTCTTCAGCATACATCGTGACAGATTTAAAAATAGTATTTTATTATTCACGTCACACATACATTATCGAACTATCGATATCGATATCGAAAGTCCTATGTCGCATCACTATTTAAAAATCTTTTTTTTTATGATACCTTTTTTTTTACAACAAAGCATTCAGTGCTGCCTTATTAGGTTGATGACCTCAGTTGTTATTTATCTAAGAAAACTGTTTTTGGCATTGAAATGTCTTTATTTATAACACATTATCGTCTTAAGCGGATATGGGGCGATATAAAATCTTACATCAAGTTTTTTTTTTTTTATATTATTATAAAAAATACTTTAATGATATTGTGCCTATCCCGTACCAAGTCTAACGCAATACTAATCGTTGTTACACGTGTTTTAATCTAGCTATCGCCTTTTTATCAGTAGATATCGATAAGGTCTGCATATTTTGCATGATACCAACTCGTAAATGGCAACAATGAGTTTTTTTAACCACCCAACGCAAATTGAGGGGCGTTCTTAGTTCGACGCCCGTCGTTACGTTTGTCTGTCTGTCTCTGGAAGCACCTGTCGTTCCGTTTGTTTGTCTGTGGCATGGTAGCTCCTAATTAGGTGGACCGATTAATGGTTTTTTTTTTTACGAGCAGGCTGGTGTTTTCGGGATAGTCATAGATATCCAAGAGATATGCCTTCATTATACAGGGTTATTTGTAAAACACCAACAACCTCTTAAGAGGTCATTGTACTCATCATTATGAACAACTTTTACTATGGGACCAAACCTGAAAGCTCGAAAAAAAAATCAGCTGTTCCCTACATTTATGTTCGTACGAGTCGTCAAAATGTAGGGAACAGCTGATTTTTTTTCGTGATTTCAGGTTTGGTCCCATAGTAAAAGTTGTTCATAATGATGAGTACAATGACCTCTTAAGAGGTTGTTGGTGTTTTACAAATAACCCTGTATACGAGTATTTGTTCGAGTTCGATTGTCACCGTCTTTTTGCCACTCCTGAAACTCACACAAAAACAAAAGAAATAGGCGTAACACTTTTGTGCTATGTTGTTGTACACCTGCTCAAAAGAGGCGGGCACTAGAAACTATAGATAGTCACTGAATGCACACATGCAAATCTAGCCTCAACTAGGGAAGAGAGGTTGGTATAAATATTTGATCGATAAAAATATCTATGAAAAAAGACTGCAAAAATGATAAATGTTTTTTGGGCGTATTTTGTATTGTTATTTTTTTCTGCTTTTAGATGTTTTTGGTGTGGTATATTATAAACACCAATAAAGCCAAATCAAGAAAAAATATAATTTATTTGTTTCTACCTGGGCATAAGGTCTCTAGAACTAACATTCATATTTTCTAAATGTAAAGTTTGATCTTCGTTGACAAATTTTTTCTCCTTAAATCAATGCATCTAAGATTTCCTTATTATTATCTTTTACTTTTTTTTTATATCCTTTTTGTGGTTTTTAGACGTTTGAATTACAATTTTAACAGTAAGTTTTCCTTGATAATTTATTTGCTTTTTTCGTAGTGTATCAGTCAGGTTTAAAACGACATTGTCTATGGATGTACATGGTATAAGAGTTGTCGAAGATTCGGTATTTAATGCAATTGCAAAAGAATAAAATAAAATCCATGGTATATTTTTGGAAAATGAAGACAATAATTGGTTAGCTTAATAGTTTAGCACATGGCTGTACTAATAATAGTTGTTATATGATTTCAAATATGTATCTTAATTTGAGTGTGGGTACAGTCCACTCAAAAAACATGCGTCCTCGTGGACGGCTTAAAACAATCCTCATGAAAGTGGGAAGAACAAATTACACTTTGGTTTGAGGAAAACTAATTATTTTACCTGCCTGTTGCATGTATCCATTTAATTTTTGTAAAACAGCCTATATATTCTGTAAATATCTCACCGTGAAAACAAAGGTGAAGTGAGCGTGAAGTGAGCCGTCAATAGTGTCAATCCCTAGCATGAGCAAGACTGACAGCTCACTGTAAGCTCACTTCACCTTAGTTATCACGGTGAGATTTTTACAGAATAGACCGGCAGGTTCTTAATATAATTTATTATTTAAAACAACTAGCGATTATCGATATCCATATCAGAGCACTACGCACTGGTCAGTTTGGCCACATGGAGGCAACATGTGTCACTCCTCCAAGACATATCCCTCGATAACCGTGGTTGATTAGCTGTTTGATGAAAATCTGTCACTTTGAAAATCGATAACTCATTTCCAGATTCAAGTGCCAGTGTTGTCTTTTCTGCGGTTATATGCGTAACACCCGAACAGTAGCAATGACTTTCATTTGACAGTTCAGCAACATTCATTGCGTTATTTACTTTGTTTAGCAAACCAATATTTCGAATAAGTACTTATGTAGGTATATGAAGCAATAGATTAGCAATGTCCTTCAAAATTATTCAGATTGTGGTTGATAGTATTACGCAATTAGGCTGGCGAATGATTTTAGCAATACAATCGGAATTTTAGCAATACAATCGGAATTTTAGTAATACAATCGGAATTTTAGCAATACAATCGGTATTTCAGCAATACAATCGGAATTTTAGCTATACAATCGAAATTTTAGCAATACAATCGGAATTTATATCACACTAATTCATATTAATTCATTTATATTCGTTTTTTCGTATTAGATTTTTTTTGCAATTTGTGTGTTTACTTGGGGATGGGTTGAGAAGAGGTTGAGGTTCCCCTGAGGCTAAGTATTAACAGCCGCACGGGTCGATCGATCAGGTTAAGCTACGCTTGCCGCGGTTGGTCCGTGGATGGGTGACCATATTCACGTACCAAGAACCCTCCGTGCCTCGGAAAGCACGTTAAGCTGTTGGTCCCGGCTGTCATTCGTGGATCATTGACAGTCGTTACGGGTCGTCAGAAGCCCGAAATTCTGACAACCAGTCTTACCAAGGGGTATCGTAATATTTAGATACTGGGTTGTAGAGGTAAGATAGGCAGTCGCTTCATGTAAAATACTGGTATTCTGCTGCATCCGGTTAGACTGGAAGCCGACCACAACATAGTTGGGAAAAGGCTAGGAAGATGATATAATGATTGTGTGTTTTCTAGTAGGTACTGTAAACTCAGTCCAGAAGTCTTCAATCCTTATACGAAACAGCATCGATTGGTATTATAAAAATTAAACGCAGTACTTGGCGTTTTCCTAGCTGACTGTAACATTTGTAAAAAAAAAACCTTTGAATAGAGAGAGAGAGTTAGCAATTACCTATACAAAAAGCGAAGGATAGTCATACGATACTCCTTGGTAAGACTGGTTGTCAAACTCTTGGGCTTCTGACGACCCGAAACGACTGTCAAAGATCTACAAATGACAGCCGGGACCAAGGCTTCACGTGCTTTCCGAGACCCAGAGGGGTCTCGGAAAAAAGTCCAAAAGAAAAAAAGGAAAGAAGTCCAAGGACCAAACGAATATCTATCTGTCCTGTTCTTAATGAAATATTAGGTTGTTCACACCAAACATGTGGTAAGAAAAAAAGCATGTATTTGACATACAAGAGACTTTTATTTAATAGTATGGTGCCTCGGAAAGCACGTTAAGCCGTTGGTCCCGGCTGTCATTCGTAGATCTTTGACAGTCGTTACGGGTAGTCAGAAGCCCGAAAGGCTGACAACCAGTCTTACCTAGGGGTATCGTATTACCCAGTAACTGGGTTGTGGAGGTCAGATAGGCAGTCGCTCCATGTAAAATACTGGTATTCAGCTGCATCCGGTTAGACTGGAAGCCGACCCCAACATAGTTGGGAAAAGGATGATAATTTATACATAATCTCCCTCGCTATTCATTACTGCCTTCCAACGCTCTGGAAGTTTCTGTACACTTTTGAACTTTTGATTTTCTTTACTTAGTGTGATTATGTTTCCTAGTGAATTTATTAATTGGTCCCAATCATCATACGTGTTTCTTCGCAACCTCCTCTTTAATTCACCAAAGCAGCCATGTTCTAACGGCATTAAATCTGGCGAGTAAGGGGGATGTGTCCAAAGCCTTCTATTTTTTCTTTTAAATTTCTGTAACTATCTCGCTTCTAAGCGGGCGGGCATCATGTTGGAGGAGTACAGGATGAGTAAATTTTTGTTTGTTCATCCATTCTGGAATTTCTTCATTTAGTATACGTAGAAACATACAATAAGGCAGTGATTCTTTGGCCTTCATCAAGAAACCTGTATAATGCGATGCCTTTATAATGTATGCTACCAATAGCATACTCTTCCTCTCGTGAACATTATATGCCACACAATAACCTTTATAATCCTTCAACAGCTCCTCAACAACATGCTTTATCTGCTCTCAATCAGTTGATTCTCCGTGGTCAGCTCCAATTCTTTCTCCAACCTCAAATTCATTCTTCCTAAATCGAGTCACCCACGATTCCACTGTACGTTGACTGTTAGCTTGACCACCTGATAATTGCACTAAATGTTTGAGAATTTGCTTCGCAATCCAGCCGAGACCGACACCAAACTTAATAAAAATCCTCTGCTGATAGTCGTCGATCGAATGTTTTAATTGCTCTTGATTCATTTTGAAGTAAATTTAGAATTGAAATGCAGTAATATAACGTAAACGCACCTAATAACGACCCGTTAAAATCCGCGCTCATTACCGCCCTATTCAGAAAACTATAATTTTTATGTCATGTATTAAAGCTACACAAATGGTTGCTTTAAAAAAAATGTAGATGTATTTGTATTGCAAATGTTTATCTCTTTTTTGCGTGCGTAACTCGACGATTTAAATAATAATTGCTGAGTTCGTCCGTGGACGCCGACCTTAGTGCATTTTCCATAGTGTGGCATTCCAGATGGCGTAAGTACTCTTGTTTCTTTTTTAGCAGAAGATTATATCGTAAAGCATTTTAATGTAACTTCTAGTTCTTTTGATGCATTTTTGATACTTTCAGGAACACAAGTAATGATTCATTTTAGTGAGATACTATTTTATTTTCCTTAAAATTCAATATTAAAAATAGGCGGTAATAGGAACAAAAATCACAATTCTATTCCTATTGTCGACCCATGTCGCTGATAAGTACTTGTCGTATCTTTTGTGTGCCATGATTTTTGTTAAAATGCATAAATTAATAGGCAGGAGGCTATACTAACTCAGTTCCTTAGTATGTTAACTTATATTTGAGCTATTAACGCCATATATTCAAGAGCTTTAGTAGCCGTATACACTAACTTTGTTCTTATGTAAATATTTTGATGAATAAAGGAGGTATAATTTTTAAATAGTGTATTTTTATAGTTGAAATATCATTATTTTTAAATATTTTTAGCAACCGCACCACTTAAAATCACATACGTGTACAAAAATCACATGTATTTACACAATTCATACACATTCCCTTGGGTCGGTAATAGGTTATACGATTTCCTTTAAGAAAACCTATTACCGATCTACTTGTACATTTACGACGGACCCCATACTACATGTTTTTTTTATTTGATATTTATTTTCAAGTAAACATAAAGTTATTTAATAGATATTATAGTATTCCATAATAAACATACAGATTTAAAATAACATAAGCTTTATTATATTATAGTAATACTTAGCTAACATTTATATGTGGAAGTCATATGGTAATTTTAATTACTATTTGCTATCCGTTTATATATCAGATGATTGTGAAATAAACCGTCCAGCAAAGATCATTAAGATTTGATTGTGGATTTGATTCAGAGTCAGATGAATCTATTTTTTAATCTTATTTTTTTTTTTTGCCAAAGGTTAATTTTCTTAGTTTGTTTTATATTATAATATTTGATTTTGATTTGACATGACTGCTAGAATTAAGATTTCATTCTAATTTTATATTTCTATATTACATTTTGTAAAATAATATACTAATATTACACTTTAGGTTACAAATAATTAATATTAAGTAGTATATTTTTTAAGACTTATTGAAGGCTGATATTTTGAGTCGGTAATAGGGACATGACCCTTTTTCCTTTTATTAAATTTTTACTTTTTTAAGTAATTCTTTGATTATCTGTTCTTATACATAACTAAAAAAATCGATAATTTCAGTACTTGAAAAAATATTTTTATTGAAGCCACATATTAAGAATGTGCTTATTGTTTGGATATCAATCGGAACTCCGCTTAAACTGGCGGTAATGGGTGCGTTTACGTTACACGTATTTCTACTCTTGTCAACAGGTTGTGCAATGCATCCGTTCTCGAAATATCGTGCTACATGTCACCACACGTTTGGTGTGAACAACCTAATAAAAAGAAAGAGGTGCACTGGACTGAAATTTAGTTTAATTTGTGAACAAGGTAATTGGCGCCACTGTGTGCGTAATAACATTTATGACCGCGCGTGCGTCTGCCCACGTCTTTGTCCGCGTGATATTTCTTTTCCCCCGACCCACCATTTCGCATCGTATCACCTGCCGGCGCTATTATGATACTTCGGCTTCACTTAGCGTTATTTCTCACATTTTTTTCTTTTTGCTCGGTTCCTAAGGGTCCTAGCGTGATTTAAAAAAAAAGTGAAATGAAATGGAATTGTTTATTCTGTAAATAGGATATCGGAATGACTTTTACACGTCATATTATAAAACAAATAAGCTAGATGAGGCGTTTCCTATCTGACTACTCTGAGAAGAAAGGCCGGAACCAACTCAGAGCTCACAGTCTCTTAAAGTTAGCCTAAGTATAGCTTTCCTCAAAAATTGGGCTATCAAACGAAAAAGATTTTTCAAATCATACTCTAACAAACAAAGTCCTCAACTTTATTATTAGATGGATAATAAAATAGGGTAGTTGTAGAAACGCACCTGTGACAGCCACCTCCCGTTCCTCGTGGTCGACATATTGCCGCTGTACTTCGGCTTGGTTTTAGATTCCAGCAGCTTCTCTTTTTGTAACAAATGCTCGTGTACTGTGTTCTTATTCAGATGCTTTATCATATTTTAATTTACATTTAAAACAATCACTTTATAACACGAACAAAATATTTCCCGCTAGCATTACAATACGCACACTCTAATGCACTAACATGAAAAACTACTTTATAGTGACTTAATGACAATATTTTATCTCAATGATGCCAACACTACCGTTTATGCACACTGCTAGAAAAAAAAAAAAAAACAAATGTCAAATAATGGCGCGAAAGGCAAACTTTATAAAATTAAAATCGAGTACGCACAAGTATCCTTATCAATTGAACGGAGTGAAATAAGCTTCGTTGTACATCATTGTCTGCCCTCTGAAGATAACTGAGAATACATTATATGCCTATTTACAATACAATATTAATTTTCAGTAAAAGATTGTTTACGCGGTTAGCAACTTGGGTCAACGTGCAGTTAACAATAACAATGCCGTTAGTGGCTCGTTATAAATCATTTATTGAATTAAATCGCCCCTTACCGGGTGGGCTAGTGACGAATTCTGTGATAGTAGAATTAGACGTAAATTCGCGAGAGTAATAGTAGGTATAAGTAGTGTAGATAGTAATTAATTAAACAATTTGATTGAACAATGAAACTACTTCAGCCTCTTATCTCGTAGAAATTGTAAGTCCACAATTTCGCGAAATTGCGGACACGATAACATTTTAATACTTATCTGTATTTTTGCGGAAGACCTGCAGGGTAATTGCGTAACACACTATCAATAGCAGCGGGTTTCATTTTGACAGTTTAACAACATTCATTGCGTTATTTACGTTGTTGAGCAGACACATTTTTCGAGCATATGGAGCAATGGATTAGCAATATCCTTCAAAAGGATTCAAATTGAGAATAATAGTGTGTTACGCAATTAGGTTGCCTAAGACCTCATCCTCGCGCGAGATCGAGATCTAGAGCAATTGTTAGTAGCACTACGAAGTAACTTAATGAAACAATTGTCGCCGATAAGAATTATTTTCTGCCGAAGCCGTTTCCCAACTATGTTTAGAGCGGCTTCCAGTCTAGTCGGATGCAGCTGAATACCAGTATATTACAAGGAGCGACTCCCTGTCTGACCTCCATATCCCAGTTACTGGGTAACACAATACCTTTCGATATGAATTCAACATCAGTCATCGTCACAGTTTTTTCTGAGATTAAGGCAATACCTTATACGAGTATTGCTCATTAGCGTTTTTCACCGAGGTCTTAGGCTCGATTTCTCAAGGTAGATACGTACATCATTCTAAAAAAATATCAATAACTAGCGGCGCCGCGGTTTCACCCGCATAAGTCTCGATCCCGTAGGAATATCGGGATAAAAAGTATTCTATGTGTTAATCCTGGTTATAAACTATCTGTGTGCCAAATTTCACCAAAATTGGTCCAGTCGTTTCAGTGAAGAAGTAACAAACATACAAACACACACGCACACACACTCACAAACTTTCGCCTTTATAATATTAGTGTGATTAAGTAAACCATTTCTGTCGTCGGAAAGGTGTTACTATCGATATTATATTTATAGATGGAATTAGAGCCTGCTACGAAACTAGGTGACACACACAAGTGGCATTTATCACTTAATCCTGTCGTAGACATAGTTATGTTGGTTATTTTCCACATTTTCATTAGGTAGGTATATATTGATAATTTTATGTATTCGTTGAGTGGGGTGGAATAGCCAATTGATAACAGCCGTGCGATTCTGTAACCATCTCACCGTGAAAACTTGAGTGAAGTGAGCGTGGATTGAGCTGTCATTAGGGATTAACACTATTGACACTGCTCACTTCAAGGTCTCTTCACTTATGATTTCACGGTGAGATTTTTACAGAATCGACCGGCTGATATTTTATTCAGAGACTATTTTTTCAACCCTAGGGGTATGCTTACGGCAACGCCGAGGCCGGCCCAGAAAGAGGTGGGGAGACGACCTATGCGCACAGGAAAAAAAAAAGTTTACTCAGGCAGCGCATTGACTGTTTGTTACAAAAATCAGTATCTGAACAAATCGCTATTTGAATACTGTTTTACATGATTATTATTACGTTATTTCAATTCCTTATTTAGCATCAGTTCATCACTAATCTTCATTTTCTTTATGCAGTCGTCTGAAATATAGGTAGTGCCTATATTATTATTATCCCCCATATTAAACTTATACGCAACGTCTTAATCAGCTTGGGCACGTCACAAATTATCTGAGACAGATTTCTGCCAGGCTATTCTGTAATAATCTCACCGTGAAAATCAAGGTGAAGTGAGCTGTCATTTCATCTAATGCTTGAGATTGACACTATTGACAGCTCACTTCAAGCTCAGTGCTCACGCTGAGATTTTTACAGAATAGCACCGCTGATGTTTGAAAAGCTAGGCAGATGTTGAATTGATGATCGACCAAAGTCTTCGAACGCTGCCACCCTACGTGTCTATACACGGATATAATTAGATACATTGTAAGTATGTAGTTAGTGAGTTATAATGACCATGTCGCCACCGATATCTTAACTGACCCGCGGAAACCTAACGATTGTCGCGCCGACATGATAACAGTGATCATTAATTATGAATAAAAAATGTACTGCCGGCCGATTCTGTAAAAATGTCACCGTGAAATCATAAGTGAAGTGAGCAGTGTCAATAGTGTTAATTCCTAATGACAGCTCACTCAACGCTCACTTTACCCAAGTTTTCACGGTGAAATGGTTACTGAATCGCACAGCTGGTCAGGGGCGGATAGGGTTGCCAACCCTACTATAGGTACTTATATTGTAATATATATATATCCTGCTATATTAGAGGCCTAAATACTATATTTCAAAAAGTATACATAGTAGTCGAAATTAATATATTTTCATTTAAATACAGAATTATTCTCAAAAAAGCTAAATTAATGTTATAATGTAACCTTAATTTAGAGTGTTATAATAGTTTTTTATAATAAGTCATTTAAAAACCTGCCATTAAAGGCTCAAATAAGCAAAAGATATGCAAGTTTTTTTTTTTACCTAAATGCTATTCTTGTTTCACGATCTATCATTTTAATGGCTTCGAAAATACTATATATGATATTTAAAAAAATGGCAACCCTAAGGGCGGGATATCGTAAATTAGTGTAGTTTAGCACTCTTAGTAGTACCTAATTGTTATTTTCTTTTTACAAGGTGTAATTTAAATAACGCAAAACCTCATAAGGGGTCATTGTACTCATAATTATGACCAACTTTTACTATGAGACCAAACATAATCGCGAAAAAAAATCAGCTGTTCCCTACATTTATGTTCGCAAAACTCGTCAAAATGTAGGGAACGGTTGATTTTTTAAATATTATTTTGCGTTATTTGAATTACAACTTGTATAAAGCTAATCTTAAGATCATAAATCATGTACATACCTTAATCTGACAAATAAATTATTATGATTAAAAAGGAAATTAAATGATTAAATTGAATTATTTATGAAATGCTCGGGTCATGGGGTCCGAGTACGGGTCTCCTTTTTGAGGAAATTTCTCGCCGGCTGGTCGACACTTCACGTGACCAGAGGGCTTCGTCGTTCTTTGGCTAAAGAATTAGCATTGCCATTCAACGTGGCAATGCTGACAGTCTTCTGGGCACGTTTCCGGATGACAGCGACGCGGACGAGTACTTCGACGCCTAAATATCCTTATGTTTTTGTATTTATTTATATAGTTAGTTAGTTAGTTAGTCATTTAATTTAGTATCTAGTATCAATAGTTACCAATAAAATGTATACAACGTGTAACGTTAAATGCGCAAAACCTGAAAATAGTTTGATCAGAATAACGAGCAGAATTAATTGAACCACTTTTTAATACAGGTCACATTTTTAAAAAAATCTTCATCAAAAACGTTGCCGTGTCTATTTATTAATAGGTCAAGCAAGCCAATGTCAGCGCGGCGCAGCAGCCCGACGACGACTCCTCCCTCGGTAAAGCGTCGTCGCAGACGCAAGAAACGATCAGAATGGCCAGTAAAACTAAAACAGCACAGAATACCTTTACGTTTTTTTTAATGACTTATTTTCTTTCTGAAATAGGTCAATTGAATTAAAAATCAGTTGGGGTGTGTAAGGTTTTGCGCATTTAACGTTACATGTTGTATATACCTTATGATTAATATTTTTTGGTAGACCAGTCGCGTAGGCCTGCGTAGCACTAGCGTAGCACGAAAAAGATGATTTACAGTAGGTCGGTATTTAGGTAACAGTTTTCTTTCTAATAATAGGTGGCAAATCGTGATATGGCAATAGTAGCTTCCTGCGGTAGACAGTGTTATTTTTTTTTATTTTTTCTATAAAATAATTTTCATTGACCGACAGCGTAGGTATGAGTAGCACTGGCCGTAGCACGAAATAAAATAAACTGCAAATATAATTATGCTCGTGATCTGTGCTAGATTTTGCAGACGCCAGCACATCAAGCTACCCGAAACTGTCAGATTATCCCAATCAACTTTGAACCTTATGCTTTAGCGATAAAGTTGAAAATCTATTAAAGAAATCTTACAGATTGTGGTAGCTTGATGTGCTGGCGTCTGTACTTTAGCAGTAAAATGTACCTTGATTTTTATTTAATTATATTTTCTTGTCGACCAATCTCGTAGGCTTTCGTAGCACTACCGTAGCACGAAAACTAGTTCGTTTATTTAGTTATATCTTTATGGGAGCAATGGTAGGTAGGTAATTGAAATCTAATTAGCAAATCTCGAAATGAATGGTAACATAGTACCCGCCTACAAGCGTTGAAAATACCTATTTTAGGTAGTGGCGTCAAGTATTGGTGGTTAGTGGTCAAGTATTTTCCAAGTGTAATTATTATTTGTAAACATCTACTAATAAACACCGGTGTAATTGCGTAACACACAGAAGCAATGGCTTTCATTTTGACAAGTTCAACAACATTCATTGCTTTATTTACCGTCAAACAAGCCAACTTTGCCCGTTTTTTTAAGAAAATCGAATATATTGCAAGTTTTTTCTATAGGACTTAAGTATATTTTTTAATTTACTACAACTATATGACCATATGCACGCATTTGCTATGTAAAATATTTAAAAAAAATAAATTTAAACCATGGTTTGTTCGATTTTGATGGTGGGCAAAATAATCCGGACTTTTAGCCAACATTGCCCACTTCGATTTTTGACGCAAATCAAGCTCTTATAAATACGTAGAAAGCACCACGACTACAATTTAAGGCAATCTTAACCTACGTTTTAAAATATTGTTTGTAGTTTAAATATTTTCGTGATAAAAACAGTGGGCAATGTTACCTAGCGGTTAGTGCCCTTTTCCATACAAGGCCCAACAAACGGTTTAAGATTTTAAGGGTTGTCACATTCCAGTAAAATTATTAAATAAATGTTATTTTCACTTTTTATTCTCGAGAATTTTTTCTTAAATATTCATGCACCAATAATGTTAGATAGAGTTTAGTTAGGGGGGATCCAAAATCACTAGAAGCTTGCAAGACTCTCACAATTTTATTTTCTTCTTCACTTGTCAGTGTCGTAGGATGACCAACAGAATTTGAATGTAATTTTTTTATTTTATTAACTATGGTACGTCGTGGGATACCAAACTGTCGCTCAGCATCTCTTGACGATATTTGTTTAGATGCAACTGCTTCGCAGGCAAGCTTTCACATCACGTCGGAGTAATTTTTATATGCTCGGGACCCAATTTCACGTCTTGGCTTTCATGGTCTAATTCTAGACTTGTTTTTGTTTTTCTGAAATTAAAAATAACAATAAAATTAAAGCTAAGTGGATCTGCAGATTTATAATAACAGCTGCCATCTACTCTAATGAAATATACCCTATATCCTATCCCTATACACAAACAAACATACAATCACAAACTTCACCTCTATACATTATACTGGGTGAAATTTTAATCACTGTTTTCCTCTTACGGGGTCATTGCACTCATCATTATGAACAACATTTATTATGGAGCCAAACCTGAAATCGTGAAAAATAACTCAGCTGTTCCCTACATTTATGTTCGCATAACTCGTCAAAGTGTAGGGAACAGCTGATTTTTTGTGATGAGTTAATGATGAGTACAATGACCCTTTGAGAGGAAAATGGTGATTAAAATTTCACCCTGTATAAATATACATCAACTGCACTAGGTACTAATATATTTTATAACATAAGAAATTAAGTACTTTATTTTAAAGCCGTTACTTAAGAAATACGTAATTGAGGTGTTTGATGTTTTGTTTCTGTGGTTTTGCGTTAATTCAACCTGTTACAAAATAACTAAAAGTGACAACCCTGAGTGCTTTTTGATAACGGGCAATGTTGGCATGGATGGGTCTGAATAGTTTAGGGTAACTTTGCCCATCATTAGAAGTTTTGATTTATAAAGTCCTGAATAATGAAAGTATATTTAAAATACTCAACAACTGATATTCTATAACATACAGTAAATACACTTACCTGTGTTTTCGCCATGAGGTAAAATCCACAAACACTTTCCTTAGGAAATTTGCCCGCAAAAACATACACCACACTCGACAAGTTCTGACAAGTTACTAAATGAACTTTGGAACGAATGCGTTAGATAGTTTTGCCACAAATATAATCAACTTTCCACCCAAATAATAAATATTGCCATAAAACTAAAATTGTTTCTTATATTAGCGGATTTGCTTATAAATTGCTTTTAGGGCAAAGTTACCTTGATTGGCAAAATTGGCTTGTTTGACGGTACGTTGCTGAGCAGACACATTTTTCCAACATATGGAGCAATGGATTAGCAATATGCTTCAAAATGATTCAAATTGAGAGTAATAGTGTGATACGCAATTAGTGTGCACATTGCAAAAGGCCTAACTCGAATAGCATAGGTGCCCACTTTACATTTAATTTAATATATGACATATATTATTAATATTACATACACACCAAGCCGTATAAAAATCGAGGGAACGTACCTAGGTTATAAGCAACCTCATTATATGCAATTATTGTTCACCTCTAGCTATTGCAGTTGGAATTGATTATGCAAGAACTTATTAGACGGTTAAGAATAAAGACATTTGCTTGTATTTTATGGTTTCGTTTGGATGAGAAAACACCATTTTCTAATTGAATCTATGTACTTAAAAATAAGAAACAAGAACACATCACGATAAAGTCGTGTTTTCTTATCTTTATCACGCCTATGAATGACAAGATAACATAGGTACTTTGTAGTAATAGATAGGTAAATAGGCACATTTTTAATCAGCTTATAATGAACAAGATAACAGCCTTACAACGTTTACCAACACTGTACATGTGTTGGAAACTATAAAGACAATTATAACACAACCAGACATATTTGAACATCCTTACGTGGCTACTGGATGACACACTTTTATAGAAAGGTGCATTAGCCCGGCAAAGGAAAAACAAAAGAAATTAACCGCAGCGCCATCTATGATCGAAATTTAGAACGACGGTGGCAAAAATAGACAATTTATTAAACTTTTTTTAAATGTACTTACCATGGTACTAAATTGGAGCTTCTTGGTCGATCGGTACTTAGGGCAGTACGGTTTGTGTTTTTTTAAAGGCACGGAAGGTTCTTTACGTAAACATCTGGCCGGTTCTCGCGAGGTGACTGCCGCGATGCGGGCGACAGCGGTGCACATGTTTTGCGCGTAGATAACGCTATGATTATGTTTATGTTTCTAATTACTGGTTTATGAGATCGCAGTGGTTTTTTTATTCGTATTATCACTGCTACTGAGGTTTTATCGTGGGTTTAGACCCCGGAAACACTTCGAGGACGTAGATTTAACTCAGACTAAGGAAATTAATGACACTTCAGTTTTCGTACCCACGTGTTTTATAGGTATGTGTGTGTAATATAGGTAACTAGGTGGGCTGGTTACTAGGTACCATAGTATTTAGGTAAGTATACCGTATACCCACTTAAAAACGAAGTTTTGATAGTGAGAATTTCGTGTGAGAGGTAGTAATTAAATCAAAGAAAATACTTGATCACCCGCGAAAAGTTTAAAATGCGTAACGTGCGTACCTAATTTACAGGAAATGATCTTAAAATTCTGTCAGACAATACCAGACCGAATATCACAAGATCACAAGAAAACACTGCATTTATACCAAGCCATTATGTTATGAAGAACAACTTTATTCAGTACTTATGATGAAAGTAGGTATCGACCTATCTACAGCAACCCTCCTAAGACAATTTCAACCTTATTTACACATGGTTAAGTTTCAAATAGCGATGTCTTTCAGTCAAATGCTGAAGATAATCGTAACAATGCAGGTTATTGTGGACAAAAAGATTAATTTGGTCGCTACCAGGGCTCGGAAACCGGTTGAAATTCTTAACCGGTTACGGTCATTGACCCCAAACCGAAATCGATTTAGGTTAAGGTTTGCACTTTACCGGTTTTTACCGGTTTTTGCGGGAAACCGGTTTTTCATGAATTTTGGTTTTGAAAGTGAAAATTAACCGGTTAAACACCCCCCGCCCCCTAACTAAGCAAGTCGCAACATGAATCTACCCGCACCATTTAAGTTCTCCGGTTGTATTTAGAGATGGGTTTATGCCCTGGCAAATTGGGCGCTTTGAATAAACGCCGGATAAATGCCCGTAAACACCCAATAAATGCCTTTTGCCTGGGCAAAAACTTTAACAGAACTTTTATTACTTTTTTCATTCAAATTATTTGATTAAATTCATATTTGAGTATGCAGAAAAGATTAATTGGTCCAAATAGCGACGTCAATACAAAAAAAATCGATTCCTCATACCTAGGGGTATCCGAAAATACCCCATATATGTTCCTTTTCCTGTTAATGAGACACTACAAAACTCTATACATTTTCTTTATCTGGTCAATTGTTTTCGATAGTATTCTAGAGTGTGGTAGAATGTTCTAGGTACTTGTGATGTGGGGAAATATAAAGGCGCCCTCGCGATCGGTTTAGTAAGTTTGAAGAAAAAATGGACGAGCGACAAGTTCGAACACTGTTCTTATACGAGTACTTTTTAGGCCTCTCGCCCACGGCGACTTTTTGTAGCGATGCTGTCGCGCTTTCGCATCGATACAGTCGCGATGCGGTTGCTATAGAGATGTAGGTGCTGTATTATACCGTTTGTATTGAAACGTATAAAACGAAAAATACCGTATAATACGGTATTATACCATTTGCTACGGTATTTTATGTATAAATCGATTGTTTCTGTATTTTTTAAGTAAATTATCTGAGTAATAATTAAAATACTGAAAATATGGTGGAAATGCACAGATATAAAACATGAAATGGTATTTTGAAGTGAAAACTTTAGCATCGTTGTGATTTGAAAATCAATGAAACGAAAAAGCGACGGTAAAAAGAGATAAACACACATCTATAGGATTTAACGTGCGAGAGAATGAGATAGAAGTAGTGATGAGCAAAATCCAAGACCAAGACCATGATCAAGACTCGAAGTATTTGAGCAAGACCAAGACTATCTATACACTAGCAAGACCAACACCAAGACCGAACAAGCAAGACCAAGACCAAGACTGAGTAAGCAACACGAAGACCAATACAAAGACTATCCCAGTCTTGGTCTTGGTCTTGCTTTGCTCATCACTAGATGACGATGACGATGACGATGACGATGATGACGACGACGATGACGTTCACGATGACGATGACGATCACGATCACGATGACGATCACGATCACGATGACGATCACGATCACGATGACGATGACGATCACGCTCACAATCACGATCACGATGACGATGACGATCACGATCACGATGAAGATGACGATCACGATGACGATCACGATCACGATGACGATCAGGCTCACAATCACGATCACGATCACGATGACGATGACGATCACGATGACGATGACGATGACGATCACGATCACGATGAAGATGACGATCACGATGACGATCACAATCACGATGACGATCACGATCACGATGAAGATCACGCTCACGATCACGATGACGATCACGATGACGATCACGATCACGATGACGATGACATCGTAGATTGTCGGTACTGCTCTGGGTGCCTTCAAGCAGAAACCTAATACGCTGATAGTCGTGTAACACGACTATTAGGTTAGATTTATTATTAAATTAGATTAGAATTAGTCATTCTAAAATATAGAATACAATCGAAACTTCAAATATATTTTATTTATTAAACTACAACTCTTCGTAATAACGCAGGATCTTAAAAAGTGAATCAAAAACTAAAATACACAAAATACCAATAATACCGTAAGTTATGGTAAAATACCTGTTTAATACCTAGCCTTTTGGTATTATACGGTATTTTTACAACCATAGGTTGCTAGCTGTTTGCACTCGCTCACACCACGATTCTCAGTCGCGATGCAAACGCGACACTGTCGCACTTCTGTCGCGATGCAAACGCGTTTCAGTAACGACACAAAAATGCCAGACTTGCAAGATGGACTCCGTTGAGGCAACATTAGTCACGTTGTCTTTGGTGCTGTTTTTACAGCACTCGACCTGTCTTTGTTGCACTGATGCTCGGTTTTCCACATCTCCACTCACGCGCCACCCTCCCTCCGTTCTCTCCCCGATGTCGTCCGACACGGTCGCGCGTTTACTTCGATACAGTCGCGATGTAGCGAGTTGGCATCGCTTCTGTAGCGCGTTACAAATGCGACAAACGTGCGGTAGTAGCGATGCTGTCACGCGTTTAGGAAACGCGGAACAGCCTCGCTAGAAAAAGTCGCTGTGGGAGAGGGGCCTCAGGCCACAGTGCGCGGGCTGGGGCTGACAATACTGCATTGGGCGCTGGAAGTACAGACGCCAGCACATCAAGCTACCCGAAACTGTCAGATTTTCCCAATCAACTTTGAACCTTATGCTTTAGCGATAAAGTTGAAAATCTATTAAAGAAATCTGACAGATTGTAGTAGCTTGATGTGCTGGCGTCTCTACAAGCCATGCGACGGTGTCCCGATGGCTTGACCGTTTTAAATGAGGATACAGGAGCCTTGAAAGTCAGCCACGTTCAGGACGACCAACCGCTGTGAATGATGACGATTTACGCCGCGAACTGCAGTCGAATCCGGATGCTACCAGTTGTGAATTAGCGGAAGCACTTAACTGCAGTCACCACGCCGTGGAATACAATCTGCATGAGTTTGGGTATCGAAAAGTTTTGGCTCGGTGGGTACCGCACATCCTTACAGACGCCAGTCGTGCAGTCCGTGTCGCTATTTGTCAATCACTTTTGCTGCAACCCCGACGTAAATAGTTTTTGTCTGATCTGGTTACTGGAGATGAATCATGGATTCATCACGAGAACGATACATGTCGTGCTTTTTGACTGCCTCGAGAAGAAACGCCACCAACTCAACCGAAGCTGAGTCAAAAGAACCACTTAAAAGTTCTGCTTTGCTGTTTCTGGGACGCGCAAGGCATGCTGTTTTATGAACTACTACCTGGGGTAGCCGGCTTCGCTCAGGGAGTTGATATGAGATTGTGTGGTAGTTGGAATAAACTTTACAACAACAACTTACACCACAACTTACAACAACAACTACAACAAACACACACAACTACAACTTAACATTTTTTTTATTGAAAATACATTCTAACTACAATACTTGTTTATAAACAACATTTTTCATTTTTCCGGGGTATGTATGTATGTATAAATTTTTAGAATTTCCTACTCAATGATCTAGGATGATCCTGAATACTCTCGAATGTTCCCAAACATTCCACAACATTCCAGAATGTTGTGGAATGCTCGCGAATACTCTCGATTGTTCTGGACTGTTCTAGAAATTTCCAGAGGCCAAAAACTCCAGCCCTTATATCTTCAAAAGTATGCCCTTCTGGTAAAAACGGGAACATTCTTTACATTCTTCATGGACAGGAGATAGAGGCTTACCTCACCATATAACTCCCTTGATCGTACCGGGACTCATTTCTAAGTTTTAGGGGCATGCACATTGCACACTTTCTTTTATAACATACATTGATTACACAATGAAACTATAAACGCTGACAAATATTCAACCCAGCTCACCAAACTATCTGCTGATATCAAGAAAAACCGACGAACACGAGTCAATGTAGTTTTACTACAAGATAACACTTGACCTCACGTCGCTTTTCCCGGTATTTTTATGGCAGAGTAGTATATTACGTACAAAGACTATTGTAGGATCAAAGCCAATTACAAGACCACTTCATTTTTCATTTAAAGAGAGTTAAAA
Source organism: Eremobia ochroleuca (assembly GCA_949629135.1). NCBI lineage: Eukaryota > Metazoa > Arthropoda > Insecta > Lepidoptera > Noctuidae > Eremobia > Eremobia ochroleuca. Next base: position 19,655,462 of record OX451386.1, on the reverse strand, counting down.
TTATATTTTCTATAATTACCTACTGTGATTTTTTTAACAAGACTGATTATTTGATTAAAATTTTGATTTACATACAAAATACTGACATCAAGTTTCATTTTAAGTTAAGTTCCTGATTTATTTGTTACAAAACAAAGTTATTAGTTTTTGCGCCCAGTGATCGGGCATTTATTTGGGCGTAAACTCGTTTACGCCCAATATGCCAAGTTTATGCCCATTCTGCCCATATTTGTTTTTGCCCTCGACCCATCTCTAGTTGTATTTGACGTCCTCAGATCAAACAATTTTTTTTCCTAATGTTTTCTGGGGTACTAAATGTACTAATGTCACTATAACTTGTTGGGAGTGTTAAAAAAGTAGACGAAAAATATTTACGACTTACGGAATTAACCGGTTAATCTGGGTGTCAAAACCGTTTGTGCTTATGTAACCGGTAACCTTTGTCATTTGGGTTACATATGAACAGTTCACTTGTTTAACCGGTTAATGAGGGAACGATATATTTACCGGTATTTCATCGGAATTAACCGCTCTTTTTAAACCGGTTCAGAGCCCTGGTCGCTACCATAAGTCAGTAGATTGATTGAGTTCCTACAACCCCACAAGTGAATTGTCTGTTTCAGATTAACAATGAATGAAATAAATGGGTTACTCAACTGATGCACTGATGCCGATCATGTTGTTCACAAACTAAACTAAATTTAATTTCAGTGCATCTTTTTCTTTCTATTTCATTAAGAAAAGGACAGAAGATAAATATTAGTTTAGTCCTGTCGAATTAAAATACTCCATAGACAAGTTTAAACGTGTTTAAAAAATTGGCTACTAAAAATACGTCAATTTACGTCAGGCGCTGACTAATTTGACAGCACTAGACTAATATTTATCTCAACTTGAGGGTATGTATTAATTTTATAAAGAAAACGTAAACAAAATGAATGGATACCCTCAAATTATAACATCTATCGATTAGACAGAGACCTAGAGATAAAGTGACTCGGACGATAGTAGATAACAATGAAATCCCAATTGATACGGGCTCGGTGGCTAGGTCGTCAAACTGCCTCACGGTGGCCTGAAAATCGGTTTTCATATACATAGGAATTTCAATTTGCAAGTGCGGGATTTTATGCTGGATATCGCTTCTATTACTTATTACTATATACAAAAAAATGACACCAGAGTTAATTCTACACTATAACGAAGGAATTATATTTTTTTACGAAAAATGTGTAAGAAGCTATGTAGTATGAAAAATCTAATTGTCTCTGGAACGGCAAGGAATAACCGTAATATCCTTAACCTCGTAACGCCCAATGTACAATGTATTGAACAAAGTGACATACAGTATTACCTGTATTACACATTGCAAACATGCATTTAAATTAATTAATGTACATTGGGCGTTTAGGAGAAGGTTATGTTTTTAGTCTGGGCCGGAATGCCGTATGTAGCTTTGTTCAATACATTATACATTGAGCGTTTAGCTCATCTTGCGAAATTTAGCTTGGGCGTTACGAGGTTAAAGGTGGCTATAGTACTCATTATTTATGATTTTTTATCATCCTCCACATAGCGATTATCGCTGCCGATGTTTTTTTTTTTACATAATCAATATATTTTTTTTTATTTTTACATATGAAGAGGGGCCTGTGGCTAAATAATAACAGCCGCAAAGGTCGATCGATCAGGTTAATCTACGCTTGCCGCGGTTGGTTTGTGATGGTCGCGGATGATCTTTACATACCGAGACCCCTCCGTCCCTCGGCAAGCACGTTAAGCCGTTGGTCCCGGCTGTCTTTCGTGGATCTTTGACAGTCGTTACGGGTAGTCAGAAGCCCGAAAGTCTGACAACCAGTCTTACCAAGGGGTATCGTATTACCCAGTAACTGGGTTGTGGAGGTCAGATAGGCAGTCGCTCCATGTAAAATACTGGTATTCAGCTGCATCCGGTTAGACTGGAAGCCGACCCCAACATAGTTGGGAAAAGGCTAGGCAGATGATGAGGTGACTAAATGATTTGCAATATCGCGCAACAATGCCAACTAAGGATTACATTCGCCTTTTTCTGATAAGTAAACTAATTTGTTGATTGGTTGTGCTATGAGTTGTAAGAAATGTTTTTGACGATTACCTATAAATTTTCGTTAGCATATATTTTGAGTTTAAGAGTAATAGTCGACCAACTTACATTTGCAGTTGCAATGTATGGAAGAACATGATTTTCAACTACAAAGTTAAGTTTGTTCTTGGGATAAATTCTCTCCAGCTACGGAACCCTAAATTGTGCGTGGTCCGACACGCACTTGGCCGGTTTTTGTAGGGTATTATACATATAGGTGGTGGTAAATTACAGGCTTATTACTAATTTATAAACTTTTGTTTAAACTTGGGTCTCGTCTCTGTGATTCCACTGGTGTTTCAGATGTCCATGTTTAAGTAACTTTAGGTGGCAGCAACCATGTTGGTTGTTAATGGTGGTATCGTCACCCTCTTTGCCAACATTGGCTGGAGGTTGAATCGACCAATCATAATTGTAATCAGTCTAGGGTTGAAGGTGGAATCGACCCCTTGAAAGGCTGTTTCGCCAACATCGATTGGAAGATGGTATCGAATTCGCATAATCAAATAACATAAAGAAGTTAAATAAAATGACACATAAATACTTTTTATACATTTATTAAAAAAAAAACACAAGCTAAACTACTTACTTACATAATATTACAGACAAGAACATTGACAATAGTAGCAAATGTGATGTATTGCAAGTCCAAAAACTATTAACAAAAACATGATTATGATTGCGTTGCTGAATATAAGACCAGCAGGGTAATTGCGTAACACACTATCAGTAGTAATGGGTTTCATGTTGTTATTATTATTATTATTATTATTTTTACAAAAATACAACCACACAACGCTTGAAGCAATACAAAGGTTTTTTTTTTTAAATTACATAAAATGCCCTTACTACAAAAAAAAAACCTTTAAATACGTTATTATTAAGTATGACAAACATAATTTCGTTTTTGTGACACGTTTAGAACAATTTTGATCAAAGCATATTTCAGAAAATTTACAACCTCTAAGATTTTTTAAAATTTTTGTGATGTTTATTAAATGAGTACATACATATTGTGAATGTGGCCTAAAACTCCTTATAATAATTATCAAACACAAAATTATTACTACCCTACAGATAAACTTAATTTAAGTCTAACACAAAAATGTCTTTGGGTATAATTAAAATGTATTTTAAATAAATTAAAAGGAACTTGATGCGGACACAGCCAGATTTAAAACCAACCTTATGAACTAGAGCAAAACGTTCAAATTTGTAAGGAACTTAACTTAGAATTTTATTTAAAATGATTAACTATTAGTATTATGTAATATTGTATATTAAAGGTGGTGGTGGGTGTTTTGGTTGAGTGAAATTTGGTGATGAGCACTTGAAAAACCGCTGATTGGCACCCTAATTTAATTTGAATACATCTGAGACATGACTTGGCGTCCTCATTTTAAGAACATTTTGTATAGATTCCTAAAATTGCATTTACATTCGGTGAAACGATACGCGATATATATATTTCCATATTTTAATACCTATATCCAGTAGAAATAGTTTAATAAACTGTAAGTATCTTACAGGAGATATTCAATATTTCATTACAACACGTGAACAATCATAACCCGCTCATATTATTGATATTGAAAAATCTCTTTTGCGATTTTCACTTGCAAAAATATACATACCTATCTAACTAGTTTTTGAAATCAAACTAGAAATTTTAATCATACCTACATACTAGAATGGTGAAATCAATCAAATAAAGTAAACTAATATCGTTTTTTTTTTTTTTTTTACTAATTATTTATTTAAGGTAAATGAAGAGTAAAGTAATGTCAAAAACGAAGCAAAAAGAGTAAGGATAGCTATAGAGATAGATAGGTAGCTGCCAGGGTCGCGGCTTCGAAAGAGTCACCGTGGCCCTTGGCACAGGCAACTGAAGGAACACGGGTGGGTTTTAGTCAGTAAAAGTCTGACACACCTTCCCGCTCCACCCCGAGCGAGAGGAGTTATTTGATTATTTCCCACCCAAAAAATAAATAAGGATCGTAGCAGGTGGCGTTTTGTAGTTTCTGCCTACTCCCGTGGAAAGAAGACGTGAGATTTTTATGTTATTTCACTTTTGGCCAAATAGCACACAGGATACAGGACACACAGGACAGCTAACTGTAATTAAATGATGTAAATAAGAGCAAAAATGCGAAACTTTGGTTGGAAGATGATAAATGCCGTAAGATAGGTCAAAATTTTAACATCATAATATGTAAAACTAATTAAACTACTTAATGATTTAAAACTATTTTTAGTGCACACAAAACAACGCGGGCATTAATTACAGAAAACCGCGGTTTTTTTTTACATTCTAATTTGGTATATATTGAACCTTTAATTGTCTTATTTATTATTTAAAAACTAACTATTCTAGAGTACTTACATTAACTTTTGTTTTCACTAAACCACGTTTCGCGTTTAACATAGATGTAGCTCTATTTACAAAAAAGACGACCGTTTCAGATTTAATTCCACCATCATGTCCACCTTGGACATGATGGTGGAATTAAATCTGAAACGAAGTTACCTATCAGGAGAAGAAAAAAAAAATGAAAAAGCATTTATTCGTGGTGACCTTCTAAGCATTACAAAAAATGTTACTTCTGCCAAACTGTAAAACAGTTTGATGGCAGATGTAGCTCCCATATACCATATTGCCTATATTTTTATGTAAATTCTCGTAAGAAAAAGAGAGTAAGGAAACTGAAGTGGTAGTACTGCAGCAGAGTCCGCGTATCAACAAGAATAGTGTGGGACGCCCCCAGCTAGAAAGGCCGACGACCTTAAAAAAGTAGCTGGGATAGACTAGATGCGGAAGGCGGAGGACAGGGTCCTATGTCCAGCAGTAGACTACAATTGGCTGAGTTGACGTATGACTTGGTGAAAGCCGCGGAAATCCTCGAGATGCGGAAGGTACAAAACCCGTCGACTTGGCGATGCTTGGATTATATCTCAGCCGAATAAAATCCACTACTGGGATTTTATTCGGCTGAGATTCATGATAAACCTCCGTTGTTAAAATTCTTATTAATATTCTCTTTCTATCAGTCACATTTTTTTTCTCTTTTTCATATATAAAATTTTGTTTTTCTCTTTCGTTCTTTCTACTTGTGAGCAAGCAGTATTATGAGTAGGTATTTGAGAAATTATTGCTCGCAGTTTTAAATGGTTGCATATTAGCTATTCAATGCCCAAACGTGCAAAAATGATTTAGGTGAAGACTTAATTTTATTATTAGGTATATGTACATATTATTAATTTATCTTATTAAAAGATCTTAAAAGTAATTACAATCAATCTTATATAAAATATTATTTACAGTAGCGTTTTTTTTGGGAGCATTGTGGTTTCGAAGGAAACGCGAACAATATTTACAATTAATTCGCGTTCCGTTTAAATTAATCGTGCCAGGCACCATCTAATGTACTAAAAGAAAAAAATAATGATTACATCTAATTTATACTATATATTTTATTACTTTGAACCGGCGCAAACCTGGCATGGCTCAGAGCACCAGAGCCAAACAAATATCAACCTTGCGCTAGATGAAATAAAGTTAAAAAAAAAAAACGTCTATTAGTCCGAATAGGCATCAAAGCGATAGTCATATATAGGGCATATTTTCGACTTTATTTTAAGAATCGTAATGTGGATATTTGTTAGGCAGTGAAAACTTCACTTTGCCAGGTCTGCGGCGCCAGCCCTTGTCTTTATTAAACTAATCTCACCGAAAGCGTTCATAAGTGAGGATTCGAAATGTCAAATTGAGCGTGAACTATTTGAAAGCGCACGCACTTGCATGCGATATCGGAATATATTCGTTCTTATCTTAAGGCGAAAGCGGGGCTTGTGGCGAAGTAGTAACAGCCGCACGGGTCGATCGATCAGGTTAAGCTAAGCTTGCCGCGGTTGGTCCGTGAATGGGTGACCATCTTCACATTCCAAGACCCCTCCGGGCCTCAGAAAGCACGTTAAGCCGTTGGTCCCGGTGTCATGTCATTTGTAGGTCTTTGACAGTCGTTACGGGTCGTCAGTAGACCGAAAGTCTGGCAACCAGTCTTACCAAGGGGTATGGTATTACACAGTGACTGGGTTGTGGGGGTCAGATAGGAAGTTGCTTCATGTAAAATACTGGTATCCAGCTGCATCCGGTTAGACTGGAAGCCGACCCCATCATAGTTGGGAACAGGCTAGGCAGATGATGAATGTTGATTAAAATATAATTCACGACCGTTACAAATATGTATTCACATAACTATAATTTATCATTAAAATCATCAATATAACTCCCTAAGCTTAAATATGACATTTGACGCCAATTCTAAGGACGCATTCCATCAAACTTTTATGCCTAGAATAAGTCTTATCTTGAGAATAAATTTTGAATTTTTGACAGTGTTTCCATACTAGAACTTTCAGACGTCAATTTTATTCCACGAATGAAAGATATCTGACTTTGGTAAAATCAGCCTTTAGAGAATTATAATGAGTTTAATAATTATAATTCTGTAAATAACGTCGCGAATCATATTTTGATCAACATTCAAACTGACACTGAAAATTGCGTTATGAGAAATTGGGGATCAAGATCTAGTTACACCGAGATGTCGAGCGGTGTGCGAGAGAGAGCGCGCGCGCGAAGTGTAGTGCGCTTTAGCGCCATAGTACAGCCGTAGCATTATAAAATCGATTAAGTGACCCATGTTTTGGAAAACTAAGCAATCTTCTTGGTGGATGTTTACAAGCCTACTCGCACTTTTGTGTAATGCTGGCACTGCATGAGGCGTATTTATGAGAGAAAAGAGAGAAAAAAAAACACATCATTTACCTAATACAAAATACAGCATATTTCTGCTCAAATTAAATTCATTTCACTAATACGTTTAAGTTTAACGACAGATTTAAGAAAGTCAGAGCTCGAATAACAATAGTTTTTGCTGTAAATAAATGCTCACTTGAATGCCTTCAATGAAGATGGGCCTTACTAACTACATTAACAACTAATTTTTTTTTATTTTATTTATTATTCTACAACCTTATTAATTATATAGGGCTCTTCCAGTACACTCACGCGGTCAATATTTACAAAAAAAATCGCGTTAAAAAAAAAAAAAAAAAAAGAGATAAAGGCTATAACTATTATTTAGTTAAAATCTAATCTTTTATCCTAAAATCTTAATATTCTACAATCTTACTAATTCTTTCATTCCACCAGCGGGGTAGTTGCGTAACACACTATCAGTAGCAATGGGTTTCATTTTGACAGTTGAACAACTTTCATTGCGTTATTTACGTTGTTGACCAAACACAGTTTTCGAACATATGGAGCAATGGATTAGCAATATGCTTCAAAAAGATTCAAATTTAGAGGAATAGTGTGTTACGCAATTAGGATGCTGGACGTTCTGACGTGGTTAATATTTACAAAAGATTCGCGTTTTTAATTAAAAAGAAAAGAAATAAAGACTATCCTGCAACAGATGCTGAGAAATAGAAAACAGAGCAGGTTTTCAGAAAAAGCAGAAGTGTCCAGATTGAATATATTCCGGCATCTAGACCTTGCCGCACTGGGCCCGCGTGGTGGATTACGGCCCACTCCCTCTCACCGAGAGGAGGCCTGTGTCTCAGCAGTGGGAACATTATAGGCTAATTATGCTAGACCTTGTCAAGAAGCCGGCATGGAAAGATGAAAGAACTGGATACTATAATCTTTTGTTTGACTATATAGTTTATTACCATTAAAATATTATTAAATGTATTATTCTACAATCTTGCTTACAAATCCGGTCCACCAGGGAATGCTCACGCGATTAATATTTACAAGAAATTCGCGTTCCCAAAAAATATTAATAGAGACGGGTAGTCTCTATTAATATTTTTTGGGAACGATTTTTTTGGGATATTTTTTTTGGGAGAATCATGACATAGGTAGGTTGTCATCATTCTGTCATCATTCTCCTGGTCTTATCCCAATTTATTTGGGGTCGGCGCAACATGTCTTTACCTTCCATACTTCTCTATTAGTCATCATCTCGGTAGTCACCCCCTGTCTTACCATATCAACATTCACACAGTCCAGCCATCGTTTCTTTGATCACTACCTACCTGTGTATCTTATTTAATTTACTATTCTAGAATCCTATTTTATGTATTATTCTACAATCTTATGTCTTATTACGGTCCACTTGAGACACACACCCACGCGGTTAATATTTACAAAACATTCGCGTGTTTAATTAAAAAAGAAAGAAAATAAATAAAAACTAAGTCTATCTATCTTTTTTAGTTAATAATATTCTAAAATCTAACTTAATGTATTATTCTAAAATATTATTAAATGTATTATTTTACAATTTTATTAACTATTTTGGTCCATCTGGACATTCCCACGCGCTTAAATTTTTTACAGAAGATTCGCGTTTTTTATTAAAAAGAAAAGACTTAAAGACTATAATATTATCTATCTTATTTAGTTTATTTCCCTAATTTATTATTAAAATTATTACTCTACAATCTTTCTTACGAATCCGGTCCACCAGGGAATGCTCACGCGATTAATATTTACAAGAAATTCGCGTTCCCAAAAAATATTAATAGAGACTACCTACCTATGTCATCATTCTGATGCCCTGATCCCAATTTATTTGGGGTCAGCGCAACATGTCTTTACCTTCCATACTTCTCTACTAGTCATCATCTCGGTAGTCACCCCCTGTTTTACCATATCATCATTCACACAGCCCATGCATCGTTTCTTTGATCACTACCTACCTGTGTATCTTATTTAATTTACTATTCTAGAATCCTATTTTATGTATTATTCTACAATCTTATGTCTTATTACGGTCCACTTGAGACACACACCCACGCAGTTAATATTTACAGAACATTCGCGTGTTTAATTAAAAAAGAAAGAAAATAAATAAAAACTAAGTCTATCTATTTTTTTTAGATAATAATATTCTAAAATCCAACTTAATGTCATCATTCCCCCGCCCTTATCCCAATTTATTTGGGGTCGGCGCAACATGTCTTTACCTTCCATACTTCTCTATTAGTCATCATCTCGGTAGTCACCCCCTGTCTTACCATATCACCATTCACACAGTCCAGCCATCGTTTCTTTGATCACTACCTACCTGTGTATCTTATTTAATTTACTATTCTAGAATCCTATTTTATGTATTATTCTACAATCTTATGTCTTATTACGGTCCACTTGAGACACACACCCACGCGGTTGATATTTACAAAATATTCGCGTGTTTAATTTAAAAAAAAAAAACTAAGTCTATCTATCTTTTTTAGTTAATAATATTCTAAAATCGAACTTAACGTATTGTCCTAAAATATTAGTAAATGTATTATCCTACAATTTTTTTTTTTTTTTTGGTCCACCTGGACATTCCCACGCGGTTAATATTTTTACACAATATTCGCGTTTTTAATTAAAAAGAAAATACTTAAAGACTATAATATTATCTATCTGATTTAGTTTATTATCCTAAAATATTATACAATTTATTATTCTACAATCTTGCTTATAAATCCGGTTCGGTACAAGAAAGGATGATGCCACGAAATGTATGGAAGTCCCCGCTTCAATAGGTATCATTAGAAAGGTATTAAGATTTAGTTCAAGAATCCCAAGTGCATTTGTTTTGATTTGAGAGATCGGAGTAATACTATGTGGAAGTTGAGACCAGGCAATAATAAATAAACTTCTTGAATAATTGCTAACTGCATCAACAGATTTTGGAAAATTGGTACAGTCAGCTAGAAAAACGTTAAATTTTACATTTCATTTTGCAAACTGAGGTTGGAGTACTAGAAAAATCACAAATCGCAAGAAACAATTCTCAGTAATGTATTGCTAAAACTGACATGTATGGTACAGTATAACTCTGAACGGACAAGGATTTGGAATGAGGCGCCATAGTAACTTCAATTTAACCCTTTATGAGGCTCTGTCCATATATTGGACACCATACATTTTGAATCTTCGCGGCCAAACTAAACGTTAGACAAATGCTCTTGGAAAAAAGAGAAAAATAGTGTGTCAAGTGTAAAGTGACATTAAAATTTCAATAAATATTAGTTTTAATATCCCAGTGTTTTATTTTTAACAAACAAGTCAGGATCTTCTGCCCTACAAAGGGGTAAAACGGCCTATCCAACGATTATTACACATGGCTATTGGACGGGGATGCCAAAATGGACATCATCCTTTGCGTGAAAAAAAAAAGAAACTATCCTATTTAGTTTATTATTCTAAAATCTAATTTAATGTATTATCCTACAATCTAATTTTATAACCTCATTCATGTTGTATGGAACTAGACGGAGGTTATATTTTATATTTTTTATTATTATTCTGGGGGAATATTATTAATATTATGATACTCGCGTCCTTTAACAAAATAATAATATAAGGTTTATTTAATTAAGTACATCCTTACTTCCTTGCGGTAGAAAAAACCCGAAAATGCTTAGTTTTAGCATTGGTACCGAATGGTGACAAGAGAAGCATGAATCCTCTTTAAGATCTTGTTAGAGCGATACATGGTACTGACCTAAGCAACCGGAAGAGTAAAAAATGTATGTTTGAATTACTTATCGATGTTTTTTTTTGACGTGATAACGTCTTATAAATCGATGAAGGCCGTCTGCACGCACGAGAAAGCATGTATCATTGTCACGTTCCGCCTGAACCGAGAGTGCAAGCGAGAGCGCGAAACAAGCGATAGAGAGGCACGATCGGCCTAAGCGTTCGGCTTGTGACGCATCTATCTCTCTTCCACTCCATCGGCCGATGCGTCCGAGTTGAAGAGAGACAGCGGCAGCACTGCACGGCTTCTTTGTATTACACAAAATAATGATAATTCAATGATAATAATTCAATTCAATTCATAAATGTATGCAATTTTTCATCAATGTTTTCTTATGACGTTATCACGCAAAGTTATCGTCCGTAAACCGACTTTACAGACAACCAATTTTTTTTTATTAAATGTTACTTGCCCCACCATCAACGAGGAAGCTATAAGCTTTCGATTTTTTTCTCGCTCAAAGTATGATTGATCCTTTGTCAGTTGAAGAGAAACATATGTTAATAATTGATCGCTGACTGTTCACACCACCAGCGAGAACTCTGTCAAACAAACAATACGTTTTTAGTTGCTAGCTATGCTCGATTCTCGGTAATCACCGGCGTTGGTTCATTGGCAACAATATTTTTAAGAGTAGTTTATTTTTATTTGCTTTAGTGAAATGTAAGAATACTTTATTTGGTTATTAGACTTACTTTATTTATTATTTGAAGACTACTTTGTGAGTGATATGAGTAGAAACGCCAGGAGGGACGCCAAAAAAGGACACATGTAGTGACCTTTAATTGGTGATGTTCTTCACAAAGGTCAGGCGCGTAGTGCTCGCAACCGGCGTGCGTGTATGACCAGATGTATGAACGTAAGTGAAGTAAAAGGAGTACGTAAGGATCGTAGCAGGTGGCGTTCTGTAGTTTTTGACTACCCCCATGGGAAGAAGACTGCAGAGTGTATGTATGTATGTATTCAATGTAGTTTCGTGCGATTGATCATTAGGTTCCAGTCACAATGTACAAGCGCCAGCACATCAAGTATACGAAACTGTAAAATTTTCCCAATCAACTTTGAACTTTATGTTTTAGCAATAAGTTGAAAATCTATTAAAGAAAAGACATTGTCCACTTAGTATGGGACTTTGGCTCGGCGTGAACAGACACTTTAAGTATAAATATAATACAGGTCTAATAGCTAATTCCAGTAGGGAAGAGAATATTGTAATAAGATTGTATCATGATGCTTGTAAGACTTGTTTTGCTTACTTGCTTTTTTTTTTAAATAAACACATTTGTATTCATACATTTTATTATTATTCTGACTCATATGTTAGTAATATGTTGTCTAGAAACTGGGCAGGTGGATATATATTATTATCTTGGTACCTTACCCAGCTTGAAAACCAAATCATAGTCATCTCATGAGCGCAGCAACCCACTGTTCTTCGGTCCACTATACAATTGCAGCAATAGGTACTGCTTGATTGAATTTCGTCCCTGACTGTTATTTTCGTGTAATATATAGACGCATGCGGTATAAGTGTCCATTTTCAAAGCCAAAACAATACTTGCAAACAATTATAAGAGTAAAACGAGCAAAACAATATTCGATAGAAACAAAGTCATGACATGACAAGTGACTTGAAGTGACAACTCACATTATGTCAATGTCAGTTGTCACTTCAAGTCTTTTTTTAAATAATCGATTTATATTAGATTAAAAATCGAATTTAATGACCAACTACGATACTTTTGTTTTCCAATTATATGGATAAAACATGTTTGAGTGAATGTACGTGATTACAAATAACAGCTTTAATTGACTGTAGACTCTAGACTCTTATAAGAATGAGGAGGACTTAGTAAAACTTAAAAAATAACAATTAGAATCGATTTATAAATTATTATTTTACAAATGGCAACACCGTGAAGGTCGAGTACTGTCAATATGTCGAAGAGTAAAACAATTTCATTACTTTTTAAATACACTATTCGTGGGCGCAACTTGATACAAAAAGTTAGAATAAATAAGCGTCTAAAAACAAAACATGATTTTTGATTAAGTTGTTTCTTTTCGAGCATCGTGTCCACGCCAAGCCGAGAATGGACAATTTCCTTTGACAGATTGTGGTAGCTTGATGTGCTGGCGTTTGTACGTAACGTAATGCGTAAGGTTGACTGGTAGAAAATGCCTCAGGCATTAAGTCCGCCTTTGTACAGTACTTTTTTTACTTGTGCATAAAGTTTTAATAAATAAATAAATAAATAATGCTCTCACTGACCATATACTTAATATTCTAGTTCAAACCAAAAATCTCGCTATTATTTTAATTATTATTAGATTAATTCTACAGATAGTTCCAATTAACGAGCAGTATCAATAAACCTTAAGTATCTCTTATCACCTATGTACTTAAAATTATTTAAACATCTAAAGTAACGCTGGATTAGCATGACTACCTTTCATTCATTATAATAATCTATAATTATTTTTATTTTAATATCAATTTACTAAGCGACAAATCATGAAGCAGTCTATATTGTCAAACAACGCATTGTTCAATGTTGTCGTTCAATATTGTCAAACAACGCATTGTTCAATGTTCCAATTCTGACAATTTTTAGTAAATTGATTGAAACTTCGCCAAGGTTGAAAGTATCTAGCAGTCGCATTGGTTTTGTAAGCAAAAATAGACCTTAACGTTTTGAGACGTGCTAGTGATATTCAACCTTAGGGTAGTGATACAATTGTATAGCCGAATGTACAATCCACAAAGGAGATACCTAAAACTAAAGAAGAAACTACTTTTTTAAGACCATGTTAGAGTGCTGTCATGCTGTGTAATCAAATCTTTTTAATATCTTCCTTATGGCACACGCAATAACAATTAAAATTGCCTGCATTATGCAATGATGTTTATTTCTTACCTGTATATGGGTTTGCAGGTCCTTTGTTGACAGTAAATCCATAAAATAAGATGAATAGAATAATAATGTAAAGTACAAAGTTACTTATATTGCTCGGCGCTCGTGAACAAAAGGGTCGGTAATGAAATAGGTGGCCTAGACGCATAAGATGTCCAAGCATATTCCATTATCATCATTATGATATTCCTGCCTTTTTCCCATGTTAGTTGCGGTCCGAGCAAGACGTTTTCTTCCTCCACTGTCCCCTGTCAATAGAGAATACAATCCCGGCATCCTAATCCCGGGATTTTACTTTGTACTGTACTTTGTTTGTTTTGTACTGTACTTGGCCAATCTGGGGTTTTTCGGGATTGCCACTCCCGAAAATACCGATATTGGCCAAGTACAGTCTCAGGATTTTCGGGGTCAGAAAACGGCCGGGATCCCGGAATTAGGATCCCGGGATTGTATTCTCTACCGTCACGCTATCATTCACTCCCTTCTCTTTCATATCATTTCTCACACAACATCTATCTTTTCTTTGGCCTTCCTCTCCCTCTCCAACATTAACATTTATATTTATTCCAAAACAGCAATTAATAGTGTTGTATTGTACGACACTATTTAGAATTTTAATCGGTAAAATCCGCGAGTTGACTATTTTTTTTTTTATTATTTAAATTGAAGCTTTTTTACCTCACTAATAGCTTGGTATAAACAGTTTTTTAATATTTTTAAAAATTGAAAAGATATGAGCGTTCAAAACTCTCAATTAGACAGAGAGGGAAATACTGAATTGTGACGTCATAGTTCAGTATCGCCATATAAATTACATGCAAAACTTCGTTTTGCGAGAAAGAGATAGACAAAAAGTTTCTATAAGTTATAAGTTTTTTATTTTTCGACCGATTTCAAATTTGATTTCGAATTCTATTATTGTATTACATGTGTGGATATATTATCTACTAGAATATATAGTATTTAATATCATGCAACTACCCAATTCGTGAAGGGAATGATCACTTCTTAACTCTGAAAACTTTATTAGACAAAGTGGACAGTGGCGCCTATTCCCTTATTCACAAGCTAAAGTAAATTTAAGTTCAGTGCATCTTTTTCTTTCTATTTCAATAAGAAAAGGACAGAAGATAAATATTAGTTTAGTTTGTTTTATTTTATGTTAATCAATCAATGTTTAGTCCTGTCAAGCCATTTTTCTTACCAAAGAGATGCCCTATACTCCGGCCATAACCTAAAGTTTTCGACAACTTAAACAAAGTTGCCATAGCGTTACACAATAGTAAGTTTATATTGGATTTGCAGTATTGAAATTATGAACTTAATTTAATGCTTGTTATTTTTTCAAAGCAATTTTGATAATATATTTCAATTTGCTGTAGGTAACTATTTAATTGTGTACGGGCTGTACTGTACTGTGACTTTGCCTGTCCACAATATTGGACAGCTAAGTATACAAAATGTAGGTAAGTAATTATGAATTAAAACAAATGAAAATTAAAACAAACAAAGTTGCGCTAAGGTAGCCCTCGAAATTCAATTTTCTTACGTTTTTTGGAATTTGCAAGTCAGTGTCAGGTTGTATGTTGATTCAAAATATGATTTGCGACCGTAACAAATATTTAATAATAGAATTATAATCATAAAAATCATCAATACATCTCTCTATACTCCGTGTTTAGGTAATAAAGGTAAACAAAAAAAAAAAAAAACACGTGATGTGGTTAACTGACTAAACGTAATACCAACCAATGTATTCGGTTGTCATGCTACATCACGGTTGTACTCTTCAATTTAGCAACGTTATAATTCGTCAATAACGTTTACTCTCCAATTTAGCAACGTTATAATTCGTTAATAACGTTACTAAATTGAAGAGTACAACTGTGACGTGGCATGACAACTGAAGTGACTGGTATTATGTTTATTCGGTTAACTAAGTCACGTGGTTTTTTTTATTACCTTTATTTAATTACCTCAACAAATCGAGTATAAGCTCATATTAGCCTATTGAATGACTGTTTCGTGAATGCATGACATTTGAGGCCAATTCTAACTCAAAGGGTCGAATTGTTGATTCTAATGATTATAATTCTGTAGTCATATGTATTACGGTCGCGTTTCATATTTTTATCAACATACAAACCGACCTTCAAATCGCCAAAAAAGTAAGAAAATTTGAATTTTGCTGGTCATCCTGACGTTTTCACCTTAACTTTTTGACCGCCACGGACGGCTATAGCCGACAAACGAAAACGTGCCAAACACGCCACTGACGTCTACAGCCGTCAAGAAAACGACATTTTTTAAGTACAAAATAAATATACTAAATAAGAAAAGATTTATTTTGTACTTAAAAAATGTCGTTTTCTTGACGGCTGTAGACGTCGGTGGCGTGTTTGGCACGTGTTCGTTTGTCGGCTATAGCCGTCCGTGGCGGTCAAAAGGTTAAACATATCGCACATTAGCAATGCGAAATCCACTTCAGTTTTAGGCAAATTAAATTGCAGCCGTTCTTCATTGACTAACTTAGTTTTGCACGCATCATCGGTTGTAAACTCAAGTTGCTCATATCCAAATAACGAAAAGAAAAAAGCAACTAACCAATAAAATAAAATGAACCTTATTCCTTTAAACAGGCAGCTTAATCTCCCGTGACCTGTTCAACATGTAGTGGGAAACATTCTCGTAAGTCAAGAATGTGATCATTGTAGCTGGCAACACACGAATAATGTTCGGTTTGAGTCCTTTGTAGAATCCACGCCAGCCTTCATGCCTGGAAATTGTGAAAATGTTTAAATTAGAATTGATGTTGATACTATTTTTGATATACATGGAACTTACCTTGAATTACTTACGTTTTGAATTATTTGTGTCACTTTTTATGAAATTTCTGTGTGAGAATAGCAAAAGTTGATCGAAATTGGTGGCAATGTGTTTAGAATTAAGATATTATTGTTCTAAACAGGTAATTTATTTTATTAAATTGACAAATAAGTACAGCAACTATTAAATTATTTGTGGGATCAATCAAGGGTTTTAGAATAAACATATTTGGTAAACCACCCTGCAAACTAATGATTTTATTGTAAAATATTATTTCAATATTTTTGTTCAAGTCATTTGAGTTAATGGTTGAATTAAAAGTATTCGAATTAAAATCGAAAAAAGGAATGGAAAAACTGTTTTAAGAAAATTAAATAAGTAAGTAGTTTGACGAAATAACAAACTCATTGTCAATTTGTTATCATTTATTGATTAAACAAATTGAATAGGCGAATTGAAACAATTGAACTTCGACTGATTATATAAAAATATAATAATTGATTATTTTATATGTCTTACAAATTGCTTTGTGGCCAGCCACCGAATAAGACAATAATCATAACAGACCGGTTACAACGATACAGGTACGTATGTGAGAGGGACACTGCTAGAAAGTACATTTTTTGTTTAAATTAAGTATATGGATTTGTTGCTTTAAAGGCCCGAAAAGAAGCAAACCCTGGGCTTTTGCAGTGAGTAAGTTTATCAATAGGAATAAGAATTCGAGCTGAAAATATAATTTTATGTTTTAAAACTCGTGTTGTTGTGACCTAAACCTACGACAATGTAATTTTCGATTAATGTTGACGATACTCAAGCGCAAATGAACCATTGTTCGAGCCTTTAAAATAACAGATAGGTACACTTATAAAAAACTGAAAGTATTTTCCAAAATATATGCTTAAAAATCTTGATTTGAGAAGATAAGTAGTTATTATTTAAGTCGATATGTATTGAGCTAATGACGTCACAACATAAAATGAATTTTAAAAAACGCATATAAAATGAAAAATAATAAATTACAAATATATAAAATATTATACATGGCAAAGAACGGACAAAAACGCAATATACTTTCGTGTACAGTTAGGCACATAATGCTTTTAGCAGTTAGGTCGCCGCAGTCATATTGCGGCTGTCAGTTTGACGTACAAGAACATATTTTCGGCAAGTCAGTCAGTTTGCCTAGCTGCCTTGAGCATTATTTGCTTATATATATATATATATATACAGCTTGTATCAAACTACTATGGTTGCTGCTCAATCACACATTATAAAAGTAAGCCAAACTATTCATATTTATCGAGACAAAGGTACGAGGTGTGCCCCACCCTATCCCATCCCGAGCACACAATTACACTTGCTATAGCGCAACATTGTCAGAGCAACCAAGTTTGACACACGCTATACAAAAACTATAGCAAGCCTATCCCATTACGAAACTCTAGCGTTGCAACCGTACATTAAAACAACATCTAATAATTTCAGATTGCTTATTTAATCACATTTTATTTGGTGTATGTATTCTTTAGATCCACGTGTCAATATAACTTTTTATATCAATATATATTTTGTGTTAACTGTCAAGTTGTCTAATGTTTACGTTATAGACGTCACTAAGTGAATATTGCATGAAATAAATAGAGTATTTAAAATTACAATGTCCTACTTATGTTAAAACATAACGAGCGACTGCTGTGCGTGATTGTACTACACTTTGCAGTGACGAAATGCGGGATGATCGAAATTATTTTTTTTCCATTTTTTCTTATAGAGATGAAATATTTTTAATTTACAACAAAGGCGGGTTGCATTAATTATTTAGATTTAAGACAGATTTAGCTTCATACTTGCATAACATCATAATATTGAAAAAAGTACATATGCTATTTTTTTAATTATTATGTTATATTTATGAGCAAGCAGAAACGAAACTATCTTACATAATAAAGAACCTAACGTCGTCTCACCACACATGTAACGTTATATCAAAGAAAAATTAAAAATGTCTTTTTACTTTTAAATTGTTAAATATTTCGGGAAGCGCGACAGTTTAAGTACATACCCTATTATCACAAAAAATTGATAAATTAAAACTAAATTGTGCTACGCCTGGCAACACTTCTTGTCAAGGTATTGCCAGATTTAAAATTAAGTCAGTCACTATCTGATGGGAAAGAGTACGACTACTATTTACAAGAGATTACTAATATTGTTAGAAAAATAAATAAATAATAAAAACAAAAACACAACATATGTCGTGAGACAGATTTTACATTTTAATAAAAATATTATTATAGTACAGTCAGTAACACAATCTGCATGCATCATCAAAACTTGCTAACTATATTTAAACATTCTTTTTCATAACTAAAATTTTAAATTCTATTTTATGAGCCATTTAACAAGAAAACGCATAGCTGACAAATTAACTTTATGTTTGTGTTACGGACTGTAAAACAAATTAAAAAAAAAACTCAAGTTTTAATTATAATTTCTATACACAGGTTTACATTTTCTCAGAACATTTTCACAGTCATTATATTGTTATGAAATACATATCCGTCACTATTAAAATTACGAAATTCGCTTGAAATCGTGCCAACTACTGTTCCTTTAGAGGCCACTATGCCAAAAACTGGTATAATCATAATTATTAATAGTAAAAACTTCTACTAGAATGCGGGGAGACTAGGAAATCCATTTCGAACTGTCAAAGTCACGTCAATGTTAGTTATGATACAATACAAACAAAACAAAATGCATAATTATACAAATATAGACTATACTAAACAATATATTATTATCCCGCTTAAAACTAATCGCTTACCTTAAACACTTCAAGACAACCAAAAAAAAGACTAAACAAGATCAGAGGCGTAATAAACCCTGCGAGCGAACTGTCAAAAACATAAACAAAAAAAAAAAAAAATTTTAAAAATAATAAATAGTGTTGTACGCGATTTCCCATCAGATGACAATAAGACTCAATCGTTATTGGTGAATTTCTCCCATATAAGCATAACTAGACATATGTTAGGCGTTACATGTAGCAGGTACGGCGTTAGGCCTTTGTAGAAGCCTCTGATTCGTTCGTACCTCCATGTCTCGTTGATGCAATGCCACGCGCCGTCGTAGGAGCGGTGCTGGTCCTGCAGGCGCGCGCGCACGACCTGGTACGGGTACGTGGCGCCGGCGGCGAGCAGTTTAGAGATGGCGGCGAACGTTAGGTACTCTACTGATGTCTGGAATTAGAGAAAAAGACAAAGTTAGTTTTATTGGCTTTATTTAGTAGGCAGACAGCATCGTACCGGTATCAACAGCATCGTATCCGTATGTATGTACCTAACATATAATTTTACACACACTATCAGTAGCAATGGGTTTCATTTTGACAGTTCAACAACATTCATTGCGTTATTTACGTTGTTGAGCAGACACATTTTTCGAACATATGGAGCAATGGATTAGCAATATGCTTCAAAGTGATTCAAATTGAGAGTAATAATGTGTTACGCAATTAGGGTGCTGGACGCGTACACAATTTTGTTTAATATTGAAAACTGAACGTTTATATGTAATTCTCCAAAAATACAGTTTATTTACAGGAAATCACTACCAATTCAACCTTATAATACAATTGAAATCAGTAATGCACTTGCAAATTGTATAATTCGTTAAGTCTGTCTATTGCAAAATGGTTAACTAAACATTGTATTGATGTCACACATAAGAAACCTAAATGCTGACTATTAAACGAAAAGGTTGAAATAAACTATGAATAATATTAAGTACTAAGTTTATTAAATTCAATGGCCGACATTGAACCAGCTTTGATTTTTTAAATAATTTTAAACTACACAAATTAGTTTTGTTTACAAGAAAAGTTCAAAGTAATATTCATGGTAACCGTTTGTTATTATACTAATATAGGAAGTTTTTATTTCAAAAAACAAATTCAGGTTAAATTCTCATACAGACATTAATTAAAAATAAATGGTTCTATTTAAAAACTCACTTTGATCTTCTCTCTTAGTTCAAATAAGTCATATTTATTTAATTTAGGTGCGAAATAATACTCTGCAATCAAAAAGTAAACCCAAATGATTAATACTTTGTAATTTAAGAAGATTTTACATGATTGCTTACTATAAATTAATATTAGTTCATGAGTCAGGATCGTAGTAGGTCGCGCTCTGTAGTTTCTGCCTATCCCCTTGCGGAAATGGCGTGAGTTTACGTACGTATATTACTACTTGACTTACCAATTTGATATCAATCGGCAGATTCCTGTACTGGTTGTACCTATTCTTCATCTCCTCGTACGTCATAAACTGCAGCGCGCCGTGCGACACTCCGAACATGCCGGGAACGAAGCCCTGGAACGTACAAAATTATCCATTAATATTATTACATTCTTATATTTATTTAATTTAAATTTTCATACAGATAGGCCACACACACAGTAGTAGATAGGGCTAAGTGGAAGGATCGAAGGGAGGTCTTTACCCTGCAGTGGGACACAAACGGCTGATAATAATAATTTTATTTGCTTATAATCAATGGGATTTATCAGGACAGCCCCATCGTAGCCCAAAACTAAAATAAATCTGCAATAGTTAAGCCTGCTGCAAATGGCGGCGCAACTGCGTACTTGGTTTATCTAAAATATTTTAAAAGGCACTTCCATTGCCATTCCTTTAAAATCCTACTCCCATTGGAAAAAGTAAACTGTTATATTGGACAAAACATCAAGACAAAGGGAAAATCTCACAAAGAAATTCACCACACTTCCACAAATCCTTTGTCCTTAACAACGACTCAACGAAAAAAGGAACATCCTGTATATATCCCTACTCTAGAGTATAGCTAACAATATCCAACCTGCTGTATATCCAGGGTAATCCATTACACGATAAAAAAAAGCACAAACGATAAACTAAACCACTTAAATTAACATTTATAGCGACTATAAATCCCGTGGAGCTGCAGTCGCCATGATTGTTAGGGCGTACACTATCGATCCACAGCCGCACCCCGTTCCACTATTGCAAGCCAGGTCATTCCTTTTTAAACTGAGGGATGGTGTTGCCATATCAGAAATTATGATATTGATCCGTGCTTTATGATGACAATTATTACTTTTTTTAGCTTTTCTTTAGTATCTTAGTATCAAAGCAGTTGGGTTCAGAATCACGTACTGAAATCATGGTTTTAGTTTGCGCACTAGTTAAAAATATATCCTATATACAAGTTGTAACTTAAATAACGCACAACCTCATAAGGGGTCATTGTACTCATCATTATGAACAACTTTTACTATGGGACCAGAACAGAAATCGCGAAAAAAAATCTGCTGTTCCCTACATTTTGACGAGTTATGCGAACATAAATGTAGGGAACAGCTGATTTTTTTTTCTGCGATTTCAGATTTGGCCCCATAGTAAAAGTTGTTCATAATGATGAGAATTAAGAGGTTGTGCTTTATTTGTTACACCTTGTATATAAAATTCAAAGTCTTGACTGACTTATATAACAACGCACAGCCTAAACCGTTCGTCCTAGAGACATGAAATTTGGAGTATGTGTTCTTTGTGAAGAGAAGGTATCCACTAAGAAAGGGTTTTTCGAAATTCCACCCCTGAGATCGTGAATGGGGGGAGGGTGAAATTTCACGCGGACGGATTTTTAATAAAAGCAGAACTCATTTTTTTACATTGTTACCAGAGCAATTTCGAAATAAAGTGTACCCTGCTACAAAATTCGATTTTATTTTTAGGTTGCTTTTTTTTCATTTGTCTATTATATATTACGAAATTATATAGTTTATTATACAGAAAAACAAAAAGGAACGCGGAATTCGAGGCATTTTCCCGATAATATCGAAACAAAACGGACTTTGAGGCGGAACTAATTCCGTTGTGTGACTAGATTTAAAAGCAAAATTAAAGGAAAGTATGAAATTAATAAGGTTTTTTTTAATTAATCTAAATTGATAATATATGTTATTCATTGACTAATCAATGAAAATAGCCTTAGCTTCAAGGATTTACAAAAAATGATTGATTTTTACTCGGTTTTGTGACTCTTTCGCTTCTTACTTGGTTATTTTTTAATTTTACTCTAATAACATAATGTTTTACTCAATATGTGTACTTTTTTTGTAAAATAGTACATTTACTGTAAACATATTTGTAGCCGCAACTATTTAAAAGAAAAAAAATCATCTCATTTCATAGATTTAAGTTCATACTCTTGAAGGGACAGTGACAAATTGGAAGTCCTAAAAACATAAAGCTGTGTTCACTTGATTTATAAATTGCCTAAATAATACGTACGGCGTACGTAGTACCGTTATTATCACCAAATGATAATCTAAACACTGTTAGACCAACTTTTCATATTGGAACTACTTAGTCTTATATTTTTTTTGTGAAAAGAAAATAATTGGGTAAGTACTGAAAAATCGAAGAACAGAGTAAGTATGTAGGTAATAAATAATACAATAATTTTAAATATTATTATACTTTCACCTTAATACGTATATTATACAAATATTTGAGATCACTAGGTATTAGAAAATCAAGGCCATACTCAAAGTAGACCTAACGCCATCGCGTATTCAAATAAAGTTATCTAAAGTCATAACAAATCAAAATTAAAATTAGAAAACAAATAAGACAATAATATTCCTTTCATGTCACAGAGTAAGTACCTATTCATTCGTACATAATCACAATATCACAAACTTAAAATAAAACCAATGAGTGTAATCAGTCTTACTGTTTTTCTTAATTCTTCAATTAAATTATACCTTTTAGCTATCATCGAATTTTCGTTTTTAGATATTATGTCAATTATATTAGCAATTCTAAAAAAAACTTCTTTATTTACCAAAACAAAATAACAACCTTGTACGGCTCATAATGTTACAAGTAATGTACAGACTTAGTTATACTTTTTGTTTGCTATGTGTCGGTACTTATTTTGGTTGTTAACAGAATTGATTCACCCTGTTCCCCGTACTAGTAAAAACTGTATTACGGTGGAACAGTTTTCCTCGCTCTCTATGATTGTATGTATTTATAGTAGCGTACTTGTGACAAAATAATCATTTTAATAGGTTAAAGAGTTTTAGGTAAACAAAACAAAGGTGATATAACTTAAGCTAGAGGGTTGGCAAACACAAAGTAGTTAACTCGATTTTTGGTTGGAGACGTAAAAGTTGACATAGTATACGCAAAATACTTAGATGCTAAGTTGTCTTTGGTTATGCTATTATAATGCTTGCCTATTATTAAAGCCAGTGGCAGAATATATTTAAAGTTAAAAAATAATTAAATTAAAAGTAAAAGTAGAATTGTAGTTAAAGCCTGATAAATTATCGAAAATAAAAATTTACAGTAAAATAATTTATACTTGGAAGTGAGGAACATCTTTATGACTATTATGTAATGAAATAACACATTATTTTAATGACAATACTTTGAATATAAAACAGTTTGATCTTGTTTGTACTACTAAGTCGTAAGTAGTTTTTGATACAAGAGAGCGATGTTTAAATACAACTGTTAGAGTTTATAACAGAGCCAAACAAAAGCTATATACGTAAATAGCTTACAACATTTTAAGAATTTTATGTATAAATCAATGAAAGATGTGTGTAGATATAAGAAATTTACTTTACGAGCAAGAAGTGTTAATTAAATAGTTAACTACTAGGTACCTATTCGTATTACTACCTACTAAGTTTTACGCGGGTCTCATTACAATTGAAGAATGAAAAATAATACCTACAGTGTTATCATAAGAAAAACAATACTTATTTTAAGTTAAGAAAATCATACCTAAAACTGTCGTCAGCAAACTTCAATCTGTAAATTGGAAATTGAAAACTTAATAATAAGTAATTTAAGTTCATTCACCCGGTCAGTAAGGATTCGCAATATGAACTAAGCTTTATGCATTCCGACCTGTTGTGACTTACCGTTCCGTTAAATGTGACCGTAGTATAAGTCACAAAATGGAGGTCACATAATGCAACCTTTTTGTAGTTTTAAATTGTTTAAAAATTGCCCATCGTACTTAGCACTACGAACTTTTTGGTATCAAATACTATATAGATTTTGCAATTTGACAATAATAACAATAATTAAAGAAAATTGATTTACAATAGTAAAACTTTGTCACATACCTGAGCGAAGAAATTGAAACACAGCATTTCAACAATACTTTATTCTTATTTTTATTTATTCTTATTTTATTACTTCAACAATACTAATTGTCAATGAAAGACGATATGTTGTGTTGCAATTTCTGCCGAATACTTTCCACGATTATTAGATTTTTTGCTAAAACGAGCAGTCACAATACGGAATGTTCCGGTTGGCTAATATTTTCGATTTTAAGTTATATGTATTTTTAATAGAAATTATGTAAAAAAACAATATTATTGATACTTGTAACTGATCAATTTGACTTCTAAGAATTCAAATTACATTTACAAACCACTCCCAATACGCGAAAGTTTTGGGAATTCAAAGATTTTCTGACCCTAGTCGGGAAGGGGACAGGTAAATTCGATGGTCTTCAATATTTTAAAAAATTCGTAAGTTTTATATTTAGTCAAATAAGAACAAAACAACAATTTATAAATGTATTTAAATACATGTTGGTTTTACTTATCATGAATATATTTTGCTAGAAGCCATTTATCACATACAAATAAATGAACAAAGTCGAGGGACAAGGCAAAAACCGGGGGTACACTTTTTTTTGAAATTGCTCACCTATCTTACATTCCTGTCATGAATAATTAAAAACAATTCTTTAAATATTGGTCAGTTTTAAAATTGGTACGAAATGACTCAAATTCGATCTTACTTAGGCTACGTCAATCATTTGTCATTTCAATACTTAGCGCTCTCCAAAAAAAAACGACAGCATATTGTATAGCATTGTGCGTCATTCGAAATTGATGAAAATTGGCTCTTTCCTGTTGCAAGTTAACACAAGGTGTCAGGGACATCGATGCGCAAACTGTAACCATGTATTCAGTAGGTACAGACGCCAACACATCAAGCTACCCGAATCTGTCAAATTTTCCCAATCAGCTTTGAACCTTATGCTATAGTAATAAAGTTGAAAATCTCTTAAATAAATTTGACAGATTGTAGTAGCTTGATGTGCTGGCGTCTGTACATGATTCTAGAACCCTGACGTACAAATTTTTCGTCGGTAAATAAAAAATATTAAAAAATAGCTGTTCTGTAAGCTGTAGGCAATTGCGCTTTTCTATGAAATAGCAGATTGTTTTTTTTGATATCCGACGATTATATGACCCTAATTCATTGGTCTCGAGTGTATTATGTGCTGAATGTTCATATCGCTATTGGTGTCTTATAGAAGTACAAACTCGACCTTGAAATAGCGTTACATGTGTTAATCTGCATGTTTTATTATAACATCGTTTGGCAAAGGTATAGCCCATAGTATCAAATAGACCAATGAATGAAAACCATATTATGTTCTTGAAAGTTTATAAGTCATATTTTATATATTGTTAGCTTGGCAATCTGAGTTTCTAACTTTCTACCTACGATATTCGTCATTTATTCATACATTACGTTTTTTATTGTACTTATAACAGTAAATAGTTTAGGAGTTATTGTTCTTTATGAATTTATTCATATTATTGTGTTCTATATAAATATTTGAAAATTTTCCACTGCATAATAAATGGGTGTTGAGAATTTGATGAAAACTTTATAATGTCCATAACTAGCTGACCCAGCGAGCTTCGTTCCGCCTCAGGATCAATAAGAACGTAGATTCGTTCTTGAGATAATTAATTATCTTCACTGTTTTTGCTTTCGTAAATTTTCCTATTTTTTTTATAGATATTCTGCAATTCGGGGCGGAGACAAATCCAACAAATCAAAGATTATAAAAATCGGTCCAGCTGTTCTTGAGTTTTAAATGGTGTAACTAACCCCACTTTGTTTTATTTATACAGCATGTCTTTTTTTACCGACTAAAAAATTTTACAGGTTGTTCTACCCATGACTATGAATAACTTTCACTACGGAACCAACTCTAAGATCACGAAAAAAAAAATCAGCTGTTTCATACATTTTGGTCAAGTAGGTATTGAACTTTTGTATTAAACAGCTGATTTTGATTTCGTGATTTCAGAGTTAATCCCATAGTGAAAGTTGTTCATAGTCATGTGTAGAACACCCTGAAAAAATTTGGAGACCGTAAAAAATACATCAAATATAGAAGATTTCTAATGACTCCTGTCTTCGACATTCCTATGTATTATGGACATAATAAAACTATTTTCATAACAATATTATTGGAATAAAATCGTGTATTTCTATCTGCAATTCCCGTAAATATTTATGTACAGTTTCAGCACCTTATCTATGACATCACAGTCATACATAACAGATAAAGTTATGTGATTTATTTACGTCTAGATTAAAGACTTATTTCATAAAAACGTTTTATATAATACTTACCAGTGAGCACCGAATATTTCCACATTTTTTTTTTTTTTTGCTTGTGGCAACCTTAAAAAGGTGGCTAGGACAGACTGGTTGCGGAAGGCCACAAAAAAAAGAAGTACATAAAAAAAAATACTTTATTCATTGACACATTGGCATGAAATTTAATTAATTTCAAACAATAACGAACTTTATGATAACAAAACGGGTCCACATCGGCTTAAACCGGGTTTAACAATATGCATTGATAGCTGTGGCAACGACCACCGTAGTTTCGTCTTTACTTTAACATTTCGCGAAGGCTAGTTTAAATTTAGAACAACGCCACTCCTCATAGTTTCGTGGACTAAAATGTGTCTTGAAACTACCACTTCTTTTTTTTATTGCAAAATGGGTCAGCGACCTCGATCTCGCCTGGTGAAAAGCGATGGATGAGGTCTATGATGGAACGACCAAGTTCAGAAGATGCTTAATCACTCTTGCTTTAAAGGCTGACTTCTTTCTGATAATCATCAACATCCTAATACACTTTTCCCAATGTTATTTGGAGTCCCTTTCTTGCATACATAATGTAGACAGATAAGCCGTCTTCTAAAGTCCTTCTTAGCCATACTATCTCTTCTGCAACACATCCATCTTTGCTTCGGTCTGTCTTTTCTATTAATCATCCACATTCATATTCAATATTGTACTTCTTGTCACATGCTCCTTGAGATATCGTCCAAACAACTGCCAATTAATTATCAATGTTGCCCCCAAAACAATAGAACTCATTTTCCGATCTCCGCTACTCATTACTTAATATACTGAATATATTACGAATGCAAAAGATATATCGCAATCCGAATTCCACATCTATGAACTGTGAACGGGTGTGAGTATCAGCTGACCGGTTTATACTGGATTGAGCGTTTGTTATGAAAAACAGACCCAATTATAATATTATCTACTCGATTCTACAATTAATTTTACATAAGAGCATCGTGGAATCATCTTTAAACTTACATTGCCATAAAAACTTATGATATACAACGTGTAACGGAAAGGGGGTATCAACCCTGAAGGAGGTGAATGTGCTCATGAAACTCAACAACTTTCCCAAAGAACATATTTATTGACAGATGAATATCCGGGACACTCAATAATAAATTACTGTATGCCTGGTTGTTCTTTATTTGATATAATGAAAGAAATTATTAAATGTAACTTCAAGCAAGAAACAACTTTGTTAATTTTTATGGGAAATAGGGGAAATTTAAATAAAGGAGAATTGCTCCAATATCATAGAACATTGTGCAACCTTAGTTTAAGAAAAATTGTGTTGTTTACATTCCCTTATAGTAACAGTTTGCCACAGGAAGAAAACAAATTAAGATTTGATATAAACTTGACATTGCACAATTTAACTTATAATGATAATCTAATCCAGTTGGTTGACACCAACTCTTATATTGATAATAATTTATATTTGACAAAAGATAGATACAATATTGTTATGTACTATCTTTCTAACTATCTGAAAAGACAGATAGCTATGTCGCTATCATATTTTTTTTCTATTTCAGCCAAAAATTTGGCTAAACAAATTGCTCCTTTTGAGCAATGCAATAAAATTTTAAACTGTTCTGTCAATAATTTGCTCAAAATTAATGACATTAATCATCATTTAAATTAGAAATTAGGACAATAGAGGCAACCTCTAGCAAAAATGTAACTAAGGCAATTAATAACTCAAATGAAAGTGTAAAAAAATTAAACAGTATCAATCTGGTGCATCAAAACATTCAAGGATTTTTAAACAAAGACTTAGAAGTAGAATTATTCCTGAATTGTTACAATGTAGATATTCTTTGTATGACAGAACATTGGCTTAAAAGCCACCAGTTCATGTTCAATTTTAGTAATCACCAGGTTGGTAGTTCATTCAGCAGAGTAAATGCTATACATGGTGGCTCATTAATTTTAGTACATAACCAGCTTAAATTTAAGGACCGAAAGGACATTGTGAGCCTCTCTGTTGAGCGGACAATTGAAATAGCCTGTATAGAATTGGAGCAGTTCATTATATTAAGTGTATACAGACCTCCTTCAGGATTGTATGATTGTTTTGAAAAGGTTATGGATGAAGTGTTGCACAAAATCTGTAATACAAACAAGTCCATCATCACTTGTGGTGATTTCAATGTTAATTTGTTAGAAAATTCTGGGTTAAGTACTAAAATCATAAGTTTGTTTCAGTCATACAATCTTGCTAACCTATTTTTGGAGCCCACTAGAATAACTCCTACTAGTGCCACATGCCTAGATAACATTTATACAGATATTATACCAAACCACAAAGAAATGATTAATTTAATAGACTCAGATCATTGCGGCCAGCTGATCACTATTACAAATCAAAACAAAAAAGTTATTAAAAAAGATATCACTGTCAACCCAAAATCAACTAAACGCTTAGAAACATTTAAAACTAAACTCTTAAGTAAATTACCACTTTTGTTGACTAATGATGACCCTAACAAACAATATAATGATTTTTTTAATATGTATTGCACACAATTTGATAAAACATTCATTCCAAAGACATTATCAGTCAATAGTAACGCTTCCTTCAGTGACTGGGCCACGATTGGTATACATAAAAGTAGAAAAAGACTTTATGAATTATATGATGAACGAATTTGTATAAACACTTCTGAATTTAATTTATATGTTAAAAATTATTCTAAAATATTTAAAACAGTCTGTAGTATGGCCAAGTCACGTTATTTGAGTTCAAAAATTAAAAATAGTAATAACATTATTAAAATGACTTGGAATGTCATTAATAGCGAAACAGGAAGGTCATGCAACCGAAGTAGTGACTACAGCCTTGCTATTGATGACAATGTAATTAGATCAGATTCCCAGGTTGCAGCGGCCTTTGAAAATTTCTTTGCAGAGATTCCCGTGTCAACCACTAAATCTCTAAGCTCATCACCCACTGCTGCAGAGTCTTTACTTAAGGAAAACGTTCCAGTTTGTGATTCGGAATTTCACTTCGAATTTGTCACTTGTACAGATATAATTAAAACTTTTCACATGTTAAATGTTAAAAAGACTGCAGATCTATGGGGTAATTCTGTGGATGTTGCTAAGACAATTATAAACATTGTAGCACCTACTTTAGCTGTTATATTTAATAATTGTATTGAATGTGGTGAGTTTCCTGATCTTATGAAACACAGTAAAATAATACCGTTGTTTAAATCGGGTAGTACATCATACCCTACTAATTATAGACCTATTTCCGTACTACCCACCTTTAGTAAAATTTATGAAAAACTTATTTTAAATCAATTGCAAAGATTTTTCAATAACAATAAATTACTGAATAATAAACAGTTCGGTTTTACAAGGGGTCGTTCAACTACCGATGCCGGAGTTGAACTTTTAGGACATATTTATAGTGCATGGGAAGACAAATGCGATGCTTTGGGCATTTTTTGTGATTTGTCCAAGGCATTCGATTGTGTTCTTCATGAAACCTTAATCAGGAAACTTCACCACTACGGAATCCGGAACGCCTCTCTGGATCTTCTCACTTCTTACTTAAGTGATAGGATTCAGAGAGTTGATGTTAACGGGAAAAGGTCACCCGGATCTGTAGTAAGAATGGGGGTCCTACAGGGCTCAATACTTGGACCATTTTTATTTATTATTTATATCAATGACTTGCCTTACCTCATAAAGGACGAACATGATATAGTGCTGTTTGCAGATGACACTTCACTTTTATTTAAACTCAAACGTCAACAGCTGGTTACTGACAGTATAAATAGTGCCCTCGCAAAAGTAGTTAGCTGGTTTAATGTTAATAATCTACTTCTTAACGAAAAAAAAACGAAATGTATTAAGTTTACAATACCAAATGTTAGACAAGTAGAAACTCGTGTTCTCATAAAGGGTGAAGAGTTAAAACCCGAAAATTCCACTGTATTCTTAGGCATAACTTTGGATGCCAAGCTTCAATGGGGCCCCCATATAGATAAATTGTCAAAAAAGCTTAGCTCTGCAGCATACGCCGTTAGGAAAATTCGTGATTTAACTGATTTAGAGACAGCCCGTTTAGTTTACTTTAGTTATTTTCATAGTGTGATGTCATACGGTATTCTGTTGTGGGGAAATGCCGCCGATATTCAGACAATTTTTATTTTACAAAAAAGGGCAATTCGTTCCATTTATAAATTAAGTCCCAGACACTCCCTCAGAGACAAGTTTAAAGAGATTAATATAATGACTGTGCCTTCTCAGTACATTTATGATAATCTTTTGTATGCACATAAAAATATTAATCTGTTTAAAAAATACAGTGATATCCATAACATAAATACTAGGAACAAACACAAATTTGTTGTTCCTACAACAAGGCTCAAGAAAATAGGTGGCTCGTTTAGATGCCAATGTATACGTTTTTATAATAAACTTCCTAGCCACATTCAAGAACTAAGCATTAATAAATTCAAATCTTTTATAAAGCTAAAACTATGCCAGAAAGCCTATTATACTGTAAAAGACTATATTGAGGACAAAAAAGCTTGGGATTGAGCTGCTCCAATAGGTCTAGACAGTGAATGTTGTTTATTTTTTATTTTTGCTGATTTACACTTTTGTTTTTTTTTTTTTTTCTCTTTTTAAATATCTATTTATATACAGAATGACATGAACATTTACTGTTTAAAGTCTTATATTATTTTAATTATTGTGAATGTGAGGACTATGTGGGTCATTGTTTCCGTTTTAATCATGGTCTGGCAGTTTGAGTGGTTTATGCGGTCTACACAAATGTCCTGTCCTTGGTATTACTCGTCGAATCGTTGAGCTCCTTAAGTTCTGAGTTGAGCTGCACGGTTACTGACGAATACGTGCACCGACTGCACAGGTCCACTCAATCTGTGTGGTTCTTTCCTCAAAAGACCACTTCAGACACCAATCTACATAGTCCTCAAAGATCAAAGATTATTTCCGGATTTTTATATACACATTGACATTGATGAATATTATATAAACAATGACATGGATATTTACTTAGTAAAGTATCTTATTTTTTATTATTATTATTGTGAGTGTGAAGACTATGTGGGTCATTTCTTTTTTCTGTTTTCCTTCTTAGTTAATAGTTAATCATGGTCTGGCAGTTTGAGTAATTTATGCGGCCTACCCAAATGTCCTTTAGCGAACCTTTCCCATCGAAAGGACAAAACCACAAGGCCATACTGAAAGCTTCGCTTGAATAGACAGCATATACGATCAATAAATTGATTAAGCCTTCAAGTATCATCTATCAAGTGCATGACGTCAAACATGCTTACGTCCTTGAAACAATCTGTTATTATTAGCCTTTTTTCCTACGTATAATTAAGTTATGAGAAGCTTTTGCGGGTTTTTTTCATGTAGGTGAGGGATGAGTCATGACTTGGTTACATAATCGTTTGAAGATATATACGGTACTGAATATTATTCGTATTTTTAGTACTGTAGACAATTGAGTCTCTTGAAGAGACTATAACTATTTATTATTCACTGTCTCCAGTCTAAATCTATACAAATAAATACAATTGAAGTGTCTGTTTGTAATGGCAAAATAACGGCTTTTTACTTAATGCATATGAAAGTATATGTCTACTGTACTTTATAGCATAAAACAATTTTTGTATGTCTGTCTGTTTGTTCCGGCTAAGTTCCTAAATGTTTTAGAAACAGAATTAGGGTACCGTGCAAAAAAATAAAACCCTTGAAATCCAATAGGTATGTTTTCCTACATGCTCACGAAACGAAATCGCGGGAACGACTCGTCTAAAATATGCAGCTGAATACAGCTGAATTGTTCTGAATTTAGTCTTTTCACAGAAGTTAATGTGTCCGCAGGGTAGCAGCCGGAAGAGATTTTCCGAGAATCAAGTTAAATGGCGTGATAAGACAATCATCAATCAACGTCGTGCCAACCAAAGCACCTGCCATCTAATCTCTTCACCACCCTTGATTGACCGGTAGAGAATGCCTAAGGCATTAAGTCCACCTTTTTACCCTTTGTGCGAAAAGTTTAAATAAATAAATAAATAAGAGAGACCTATGTCCAACGGTGAACTGATATTAACTGTTTATCAAGTCCATTCCTAATTTTATCTCAAAAATATACAATATTATTTTTAGTATATTGCAAACCTGACGATATTTTTTCAGAATAAGTAACTGAATCGACTCCAGTAATTTTTACACCATTTTATATTTTGTCCCAAAAATATTTAAAAAAATGTTACAAAATGGACACCGAGCGACACATATGCAATCATATGCGCACAACACAGGTCACGGCCGGTCAGCCGGCGGCGCGTGGTAAGTGGTAACCATCTTTTTGTGCGGACAAGCAGGTAACATAACAAGCTTATTACTTTGTGATTTTTCATGATACAGTTTTGAAACACATAAAAATAGACACGTATTTCGAGTTTCGCATGCACTAAAACTAATGTTGTATATCACCTTCGGTTAATCTAGTTGTTCTATTTGCTGAGCGTGACAAAATAATCATAACAACATGCGTTTTGTTTATGGTTTCTGACGTCAATTGTTTCATACACATTATCGTAAAAGTCTCAACCTCTTTCGTCGCTGATGTTATTACCTACAATTATTTTTTTATTAGACATTTAAAAAAAAAAAAATACAACCAGCCTAAAACGTTCTCAGTACTGGGACACTGGCTTCTTTTCTGTGGTTTGTACTTACCTAAACCAAAAATAAGTGCTGAATCATCAGTACAGAGCAAAAAAATGCAAATGCTATTATTAGATAGTTATATGCTAAACTGGCATATACCCAGCACTTAAATATAGGATGGATGTATTATCTATTACATATTTCAAATAAGCCATTTTCATGTCTGTCTGTCTATGTGATCGCGTTGATCTTCTACTATAATACACAACGGATTTTGATGCGATTTTCACAATCATTTATATTTTTTGTCCTGAAAGTATGTGTATGAATATACAACTTACTTAACCCTTAAATGCATAATGTTGCCATATGGCAAAAAAGTACGTCATTTAATTTTTTTAAGAATATGATAGCTGTGAGGTTCTGAACGCACATCTTTTTGTCAAAACAATATGTTTCCTCTATGAATATTAATATTATTATATAATTATAATAAATATATATATTTTTTTTTATAGATAAATACCTATACAATAGCATTTTTTTGCAATACGATATAATAAATCATGCATTTAAAATAAAGAAATCTCGATGTTTTGTCAAATTGTATAAACCGCATGCTTTTTTTTCACCGGCTCCAAATTTTTACAGGGTGTTCCACCCATGACTATGAATAACTTTCACTATGGAACCAACTCTGAGATCACAAAAAAGAATCTGCTGTTTCATACATTTTGGTCAAGTAAGTTTTGAACTTTTATATGAAACAGCTGATTTTGTTTTCGTGATTTCAGAGTTGGTACCATAGTGAAAGTTGTTCATATTCATGAGTAGAACACCCTGTAAAAATTTGGAGCCTGAAAAAAAAAATCGATCACTATCATAAGATTTTATTTTTTGTAACAATCGATACACAAATCAATCATCTCTTCCGATTTTTTTATCTTATATACATTACGTCACACAGTAGAGACAAACAAGATATTTCTACAAAATAAACTCATGAATATATTTGAATTTTCCATAAAGTTTATGTGTATTCTACGACTCATTTAGCATATTTATGGCTATTTTAAATCATAATGATACCGTGAACAGCTCATTATTGGTCAACAGGAAAACAGTCTAGATTTGTGTCAGCTATAATAATATCTAGATTGAACCATTATTCGCAGCTGTTTCAACGAGCACGTGATTTTAAGTATGTAGTTCATACCGACAACCTCAAATCTTATCAGTCATGTGCAAATATCGATTTATTTTACTCATCATAGAATTTAATTTTTGAGGGGCTTGTGGCTAAGTAATAACAGCAGCACGGGTCGATCGGTCAGGATAAGCTACGCTTGCTGCGATTGGTCCGTGGACGGGTGACCATCTTTACATATCTCATCCCCTCTGTGCCTCGGAAATCCTGTTATTCAGTTAGAAAATACTAAGTATATTTGATATAGAAAAAGTTAGCAACCCTACTAGGGACACTAAACTTCTTTCATTTTGTTATGAAATTCACAAAATAAATAAAGGGCTATCTGTAACATTTTCAACCACTCAACATTATTATCATCACTGGCGAAAAAAATTAATGATGACGTCATGTCATATACCATATCGTGTCCACGCCACGATATCTATAAGTATGAGGTGTGTATTATACTTACATATAGTTACAGATGTGGCAAGTATCAATAAGAGTTTTTAATAATTATTTTTATTCCAGACAATTATCCTGCTAATATTAAGTATAAGCGCGAAAGTTTGTGAGGATCGATGGATGTATGTTACTCTTCCACGCAAAAACTACTGAACGGACTTGGATGAAATTTGGCATACAGGTAGTTTATAACCAGGATTAACATATAGGATACGTTTTACCCAGATATTCCCACGGGATCAAGACTTATGCTGGTGAAACCGCGGGGCGTAGTTAGCTCTCAATATTTACAACTACAATGTATTATTGGCATGGTCTGACTAACTTCCAACGCGAATATTAACGCCGCTTATGTCATAAAACACAAACTGTGTTGATGATTGTTTTCAAAGAATGAGTAGGTACCTAATACCCCCACGTTGGCCCTTTCCCACAAAGAAAATAATATCATATTGTATCTTTGTGGGAACGGGCCAACTGAATCCAAGGGCCTTATTACAGAACCTTACTCAAGACTCAAGTTACTTAAAACTAATTTCAACCAATCAAATGGGTTTAAGCGAGTTTTTGAGTTTTAGTAAAGTTCTGTAATACGGTCTGGCCTAAGTGGTCTAATAACGATTATTAAGAATCCAGCACATAATTTTCTTTGCTTCATTTCCATTTTAATGGAATTTCTTAGACACTGTAATATTATACTGTGAAAATCCATTGGAACAGTTTTATATAAATGATAAATGATTTATTTTCTGTAAGTAGGTTTGTACAAACACTTTTACATGTCAATCATATTTTTTTAAACTAGATGCGGTCGGTTAAACGCTAATTATGATGGGCTATGCGTATCTTTTAATTAACGTAAGTACTGCAATACGTCTAAATATAATTAGTTTTAGGCACTATAAAGAATAATCATTGATCATTGTTTTTTTTAATGTGCATAACCACATTTCACTTCGCGTAACGTCAATGTAAATTAGGGCAAAAAGTCATTATATCACCGCTCCATTTAATTAACCAGAATCCGCAATGGGTCTAATTTAAGAGAAAACAGATACAGGAAAAATTCCTAGAGTGGGGAAAGGTACTGAAAAAATACACAAAATCATCATCTGCCTAGGCATTATCCAACTATGTTTGGGTCGGCTACCTTCCAGTCTAACCCGATGCAGCTAAGTACCAGTATTTATCATGGGTAACCCCTAGGCTTAGATTGGTTTTCAGACTTTCGGGCTTTTGAAGACCCGTAACGACTGTCAAAGATCCACGAATGACAGCGGGGGGACCAAGGGCTTTACGAGCTTTCCGAGACTACAAGACAAGTAAGTATTGAGTATTGGGTATTGACAGGATCTCGGTGTGTAAAATTGGCCACACAGCCACGGATCAGAAAAAACACAAAATAAATAATATATTTACTTACCCTGTACAACCCCCTTATTCCTTCAGTCCTGTAGATCTTCATCAGGCCGTCAACCATGCCTTTGTACCGTTTGTTGTCAGTCAGGCTTTCCTCGCTGTACTGGAGACAGAGGCGGGTCTTCACCACCCAGATGGGGTTCGTCATGACGAGGGATAGCACTCCGGCTTCCGCAGCGGCTAGCATGTGTAAGCCGGGGCCGAGGGGCGTACGCGCGTTTCCGCCTTGGATCCATGTTTTTATTGCGTTATAACTGTAGAGAAATTGGTTTGGTCAAACATAATATAAAAACTCGCCATTTTCTCCGAAAATATAGATAAGGGGTTTACAGTTCAAATCTAGACTCCGAACTACTACTGAGAAAGGGACTTGCAGATTTTTATACGGAGCCTGGCCATACCTACTAACGCGACATTTTGATTTTTTTTTTCAAAATGGCCGCCATGTTGAAACCTATATGGCGGACAGGTCGGTATGCCACAGACCTACAAAGCCCAAACGAAAAACCCCAACAACATAAAGTAATTACCCTAGTTTGGTAATAATGGTAAGTATTTGATGGCGGACATTCTAGGGCACATTAGTATCGGCACGTGGTCTGGGCATAAACTGAATTTGATGAGGCGACAAGTCTCAGAAATCAGACAAATATGTTTTCAAGTGACGCATGATGTATCGCGTAAATATGAAGGATGACCTAGTGCAGGGCACCTAATACATAATTTGAAACAAGAAAATATCCCAATCTGGCATGAAATAAGCAGCTCCCACAGAATATGATAAAATCAAAATCAAAAGTCATTTATTCAAACTAGGCTGAGAATCAGCACTTTTCGAACGTCAAAATTACAAAAGACAGTCCCCCCAAAACGCCCGCCCTTCACAATTATATAATTTCCCTATGTTGTTTAATATGACAGCGGCTTATCCAGTAACATTTTCGCTAGTTTTTTTTTTTTTTTTATTTCTTCTGATACCCAAAGCATGTGTCGCATGTTTTCTATCAAATCCTTTCTCTTCTACAATGCAATTAAAATATTTGAACCTCTACGTGCGATGAATGTAACATATCTTTAAATTAAAATTAACCCATTCACTGATGACACGACGTTATGTTTGTTTTGGCAATTTCACAAAAAGGCACGTGATTTAAAATGTAAATATTACGCATACCTATGCGTGATATTAAAACAACGGATGAGGAAAATGAGGGGTTACGCCTCAATAATAACGTGTCCAAAAGATGACCGAAAGTAACCGACTCCGTTTGTACAGAATAAAGATCGATCAAATGCAGGCAAAGAGCTAAGATTTATGACGAATTACAACTAAGTAAGTGAGACTTGGAAGCATGCCAATATTGACATTCCAAATGAAACTGCTATGCATAAGTGCAATCGTGATCCTAAACGGGAATTTCTGCAGTAATTTTGTTTAGAGGCGACTTTTAGATTCCTCTTGCTATATTGATGATTTCCTACATCAGTGCAGGAAGAATCTATGGGACACAAGTAAAGAACAAAGTAATTACAGTTTACTCTCAATAATTTTATAGATGACTAATATAAGT
Organism: Eremobia ochroleuca; assembly: GCA_949629135.1. Taxonomy (NCBI): domain Eukaryota; kingdom Metazoa; phylum Arthropoda; class Insecta; order Lepidoptera; family Noctuidae; genus Eremobia; species Eremobia ochroleuca. Next base: position 19,617,139 of record OX451386.1, on the reverse strand, counting down.
TACTAGCTGGGGTACCCGGCTTCGCTCAGGAACAGCTCTCGGAATGTTCCCGAACATTCCAGAATGTTCTGGAAAGTTGTGGAATGCTCTCGAATGTTCTGGTCTGTTCTAAAAATTTCTAGAGGGCGAAAATTCCAGTCCTTACTTATATCTTCAAAAGCATGCCCTTCAGGTAAAAACGGGAACCTTCTTCATGGACAGGAAATAGAGGGTTACCACACCATATAACTCCCTTGATCGTACCGGGACTCATTTCTGAGTTTTAGCGGCACGCACATTGTACACTTTCTTTTATAATATATTTTGATTAATGGCTTTATTTTGAGAATAATGACGCTTTAATATCTAATTCAATGACGAACAACGCAACAGATGGATTTAGCTAACTTTACTATTGCAAGCTGTTCGTGCTTTTAACAAAGGGAATGAATAATAGGGTTTTTAATTCGATGCCCTAAATGACTGGCTATTTTTATTTGATAGGCTCGCGAATCACCTCTGTTGTGGCTGATGGTGAGCTACGCTGAGGACAACGATGGTGCACGCAAGTGTAAGAACCTCAGCATTACCTATATCTGGTTGGTTTGGTCTGGTTTGTACACCACTGACCTAACCCTATGGGAATTACAGGCGTGATAGGTATTAAATGTTGTGTTATTTAATGACATTTGGTAACATATTGTTCTCACATAATCAGAAAGCACGTCAGATTTTAATAATAAAAGTAGCGACATCATATCGCAATGACAATACGGATAAAAATGAATAGATTGCTCTGAAACTGGAGATATTCACGGGAAAAATTATATAAAGAAAGACACGTGAGGCTGAAGTCACGTTTACACGCATTGTGGGTAGTGGTTATGTATTCCGATAATTCCAATATTTACCTTTGGCTATCGGATTAGTAAATTGTTTTCGCACTTTATACGTGGTATGTCAATTTACTATTATAATAAAACTAACTGGGGTACCCGGCTTCGCTCAGGGAGTTGATATGAGATTCCAGAATGTTCTGGAATGTTGTGGAATGCTCTCGAATACTCTAGAATGTTCTGGACCGTTCTAGAAACTAGATGGTAAACATTGCAGCCCTTATATCTTCAAAAGCATGCCCTTCAGTTTAAAAACGGGAACCTTCTTCATGGACAGGATATAGAGGGTTACCACACCATATAACTCCCTTGACCGTACCGGGACTCATTTCTGAGTTTTAGCGGCACGCAAATTGTACACTTTCTTTTCATCATCATCTGCCTAGCCTTTTCCCAACTATGTTGGGGTCGGCTTCCAATCTAACCGGATGCAGCTGAATACCAGTATTTTACATGGAGCGACTGCCTATCTGTCCTCCACAACCCAGTTACTGGGTAATACGATACCCCTTGGTAAGACTAGTTGTCAGATTTTCGGGCTTCTAACTACCCGTAACGACTGTCAAAGATCTACGAATGACAGCCGGGACCAACGGCTTAACGTGCTTTCCGAGGCGCGGAGGGGTTTCGGTATGTAAAGATGGTCACCCATCCACACACCAACCGCGGAAGGCGTAGCTTAACCTGATCGATCGACCTGTGCGGCTGTTATTATTTAGCGACGGGCCCCTTTCGGGCCACTTTCTTTTATAATATAAATATTAAAGAATGGCGAGAAAAAGCCTGCTTAGGTACCTACCTTCCTCAAGCGTCGGCCGTAGCATTGAAAAGTTATCAAATCGAGATTGAATCAAACATACAGACAAAAGAATTATGTCATTAATGATACAGAAAGATTATTTCATTATCTTTGTTGCTAATTACGTACTTGATTAGCAACAAGCAAAAACGTGTGTAGAAATGAATGCTATAATTATATTTCACGAAAGATTACTAGCGGTCAAATAGTGCCTGCATATAGGCATAAGTAGATAATTACTTTCGTAACGAGGTAGGTATTCATTAAGGCGCAAGCGTCAAGATAGCCCGCGAAATTCAAATTTTCTTACGTTTTTTCAATTTTCAAATCAGCCTCAGGGTGTATGTTGATCTAAATATGATTCGCGGCCATAAGAAATATCTATTTATTAAGTATACTGGACGTATGATTACGGTTAATGACATTTGCCAAAAGTGGTGTCAGTGATTTGACCGACCAACATTGATTTTGAAACAATGCTCTTTGTTTTATTGTCCCACATAATTTTGACAATACGAAAAATACACGAATAATTTTATACATGAACAAGTTTGGTAACAATAACAATTCTGCTTAATTTCCCTAGACAAACGAGCTTTATAGGGTATTAGCGGCCACGTCAGGTTTTTCAGTGCATAGTTTAGCTAAATATTTACATAAGACGATCCTGAGTGTACGAAATGGAAATCGCATCATCTAAATTCCCTGGCGACCTCAATAAAGTAAGTGATAAATGCGATGCAATTATAGTGACGTTTATTGGTCTTTTTTTATTATAAAAATAAGCCATGGCTTATTTTTGACTCTAGTCTTTACTAAAAAAAATGGTAGAGCCAATTTTTTACTCTTTAGATTTCTTTAGGTATATCACCTTTCTAAGTCTTTTTCAGTTTACTGTTTCTGTCTGTTTATATACGTGTGTACATAAATGGTTAAACAAATAAATTAACTCATACCTAACTACTATGTTGTACCCAGTCACTGGGTTACGGGGAGTACCTAGACTTCCGTTCTACTGCATGAACTTCGTATCTACTTAGGAATTGGAAATCTAGCCAATTTCAAACACGACGACAGCTCATGCAAGTTCTGAAATTCACAGACTTCTAAATAATTATGCATTGAGAATTGCAGACACAGATTTATTACTAGCGGAAGAAAGGTCGTAAATGCCCTGTATTTTCTCTGTACTTACGACACATTGAATTCGACATGAGAGAGAATTTGAAATAAACATTGACGCACAATTTAACAAAGGCGCACACGTGCCAAGCAGTAAAGACGTTTCAGTTTTTTTTTGTAATGCATTATAATATAAGACACACATTTCGCGAAATTGGTTTACTGTGTGACGTAACAGATGTGACAGAGTTGGGCTAAATTTAAATGGTATATCGATCGCTTTTGAAAGCGATCGATATACCATTTAAATTTAGCCCCCCTTGACTTTTAACTTATGACCTAGTCTTACTCCTTGTCTGCACTCACGAGTTCATTCACACAGTTTCGTAGTTTTTTTTTTTTTTTTTTTTTCATCATAATCATCCTATAACGTTTCCACTCCTGGAACACAGGCCTCCACTCTGTGAAAGGGAGTGGGCTATATATAATCCACCACGTGGGCCCAGTACGGATTAGCAGATGTCACGTCTTAGAATTTTTGGTACTAGGACATAACTGTTTCCCTACAATGTTTTCCATCACCGTTTTGTGAGCGTGTTTGCCTTTACCTGGGTCATATAAATTCATTTTCTACCTTTCTTTCTACCCAGGTCAATAGTTACCTACAGTTGGCCCCACAAATATTTGCTGTCGGCCAAGAGCTGAGTCACTGCACGTGGGTCGATACGAATGCACCTAGTCGCTGCCTATGTAGCTATGTACAGACGCCAGCACATCAAGTTACTACAATCTGTCAAATTTCTTTAATAGATTTTCAACTTTATCGCTAAAGCATAAAGTTCCAATTGAGATTGGGAAAATTTGACAGTTTCGGGTAGCTTGATGTGCTGGCGTCTGTACATTATACCACCATTGTCGGTAGACACAACAACTTTTGTAAGCCACTTAGCGACAACATAGCCAATCTAATTGTAAAGCTATATCATAAAAATACCTAAATGCACGGGATTGGAACGGTAATTGGCGATAGGCGCGTCCCCATAACTTGAAACACGTCTAAGTATGAGGGCCTAATAACATCATTAGATAGTGATAAGTGATATCGCTACCTTGGGGTACAAAGTTAGTAAAAGCCATAATCCCTTTATGGCTTTTACTACCTGTGCACCCCAAGGTAGCGATATATGTTATCAAGACTACCACAGTGTGGTGAAGACGACAGAAATTGACCAATGGGTTCACTCTGTTGATCTAGGTGACATGATAATACTAGAATGCTATTGGCTGATTTTTGTCGCCGCTTTGGTGGAGACACAGCTTTACCTTCCGTCAGGGAAAGGTGTGTCTGTTATGTCAGATTCCCATAAAGATAAACTGATAATAGATAAAAGAAATACATATGTTAGATTTCCGTTTTTTGTTAAATTAGAATCTTGGGTGGTATATTACTAGGGATATTTGTGAACATATTATTCTGATAGTTTATGTTAAAATTTTTGTCCTGGCTTAATACATTTCATTGGGTAAATAATCTCATGGAAACAATGAAGCTGTTTTGGTGACAGAATTTTTGTTTAATTCAGTATTATGCCATATTTCTTTTGGGGATAATTCATGAAACTATTTAATATATTAGTAATAGAAAATAAAATCATATTAAATGGCATGAATGATTTAAATATAAGTATGTTTCAGTCAGCGTTAGTTTTGATAAATAATAAAATACTCACAATAAAAAGTAGAAGCCCCATGCGGAGCCCGATCCCCATACATTTGGTGTGACTCCTCTGTATAGTCCTTTCACTCCCTCCTTCTTAACAATAGTGACAAATGCACTGCTGAGTCCATCATACCTAGGAACTGTTGCGGTCCTGCCGTCATTCACTGGAATAACACTGAATTATTAGCAGTCTCCTTAAATAATATTACAAACTATGGTTTAGGGACTATACAGATATACCCTATATAGAATAGTCTTGATTATAAATGTTTATATTCTACCATCATAATTATAATTGTATAAAACTGCTTGCACTTTTGACAGGTGAAATTATTAATTATACAGTGGCCTCCAAAAGTTAGTTGACATTTTTCCACTTCAGCTCTGACAACACATTATGATTTAAAATTGTAGTGATCCAAATGTTTCAACTGCTATAGCGTTTTTAGGGTTCCATACCCAAAGGGTAAAATGGAACCCTATTACTAAGACTCCGCTGTCTGTCCATCCGTCCATCTGTCACCAGGCTGTATCTAATGACCAGTGATAGTTAGACAGTTGAAATTTTCTCGTATGATGTATTTCTGTTGCCGCTATAGCAACAAATACTAAAAAACAGAATAAAATAAATATTTAAAGGGGCTCAAACACAACAAACATAATTTTTTTGCCATTTTTATAGATCATGGTATGGAACCCTTTGTGCACAAATCGAACTCACACTTAGCTGGTTTTATTGACTTATCATAAAAATAATGTCCCACATTATTTTTATGATAAGTCAATAAAACCACAGCTGAAGTGGAAAAATGTCAACTAACTTTTAGAGGGCACTATATTTGTGGCAATCAAAAGGTAGCAGTTATAATATAATTTCATAGTATAATTTGGTTTTAATAATGGAGGATTTGAATTCTCAATAACAAATGAATATTATATTACATTACTTAGCAAGTTTTATACAGTTGCAATTAAAAACAAAACTATATATGCATTGTTAGGTTGATATTGGCAGTTGAATGTGAATTGCAAAATGTCATTAACAATGCAACACTGATTGAGAATTCATGACAGGTGCAGTATAAAGGAACAAAAAAGAAATATCACCATTAACTTGCATATATTCCAATTAGAAATTTCTCATTAATAGAGAAAGTAGGGTCAGTGGGTCGTCTTAAGGGCAGCAAAGGCACACTTTCAACAGAGCTCTTCCTGTAAAACATCTTGCTACTTCCTTGGTCAGTTAATTGAATTTAGAATAAAATTCAAATTTGGAATGAATTCTAGTGTAAGTCCTACCTTCAGCTGGCTTAATAGCATGCTGAAGTAATTTACTTGAACATAATTCCACCCCTAAGACGACCCACTGACCTAAGTTTCAAAATAGTGATTAATTCATTAATTCAGTTGCAGCATGTGGCAACAGACTCACAACTGCTTGTCATAAGTTGCATCATTGAGGAAGTTATCTGTGCAATGTAAACAAAGCTGCCTTGTCTTCACTTTCACTAAGTTAAGTTCAAGGTTGAAAGTTACACAGGGTTAATTAACCAGCACTAATAAATTCATTGATTATCACTGAACACGTACTACACGAGTGTCAGTATACCAATCGATAATATTTAACCTTATAAAATCACGAGACCTCACATGGTAATTACGTGAAAAAAATTCACGGCACTCACCAGCAAATCTAATTTTGATTAAATCCAACGGGTGTAGTATGAGTGTTGAAGTCACGCCACCTGATATACCAGCTACCAGGTGCTCGTACTTGATGTGGCTAAATAATGCCTTAGTCGACGACGGGTTAGGGTTCTTCATTGAAGACATGACGAATTTACTAGATCACAGATAAAACTTTAGATAGCATCTTGCGGGGACCCTGTTCACACCTATGTATTACCGGCACACACTTTCCCAGAAATCTTTAACGAAACTGAATTTAATGCAATCTTCACTAAACATCGTTGCTCTCGTAATAATCCCACGAATTACGTGCGATAAAAAATGAACGATTTCCAGAGTAATTGAACATGCCGTTCCTTTCTCCGTAAAGTAAGGGACTTAGTATTTGTAAAATTATAATTTTACTCCGGCCATGAAAGATAAGACAAATTATGACATTGACGTGATTTTCTTCTTGTAAGCTGTTTTGAACTGATTAGGTTATCAAGCAAAAAGGATTGATATAATTTCAGATGGCCTTATCACAAAATATTCCGAGTTGGTAAGTGGTAACAGTCAGTGAGGAACTTTGAAACGGAACGACAAAAAGTTATGACAAAATTAGAGATGTCCCGTATCCATCGATTTCACGTTTTGAAAAAACTTTTTGTAAAAATATTAAATAAAACAAGGATAATGTTATTGCGAAACAATTTCCAATAAATAAATAAACTGATTAATAATTAATTTTATGAATCCGCATTTATATTTTTTATATAGCAATCATAGGAAATCATTACAAAACTTGCCAGTTAATTATTAAAGGATTGTATGGTAGCAAATTAACGAAAAAAAAACTATAGAAAGAAAATAAAGAATACTGATTAGCATGATTTAAAGCAGTGAAAAGAATGTTAAAAACTAGCTAAAGTAAAGTTTGAAGTTATTGTAAAAAAATGTGATTTCCACAAATCTGTGCAAAAAAGTAATACGAAATATGGTACATTTCCAAAAATTTGCGTCGGCAACATTTCACTTCACCATTTTTGACATCTTGGAACTATTGCCCATTTATTACGTAAATCTGCGAGCAAAAATTTACAACAAAAAGGATCAATCACAGCGCAAAAATGTTGAAGGTGGCGACTACTTTGAGATTAGTCTCAAAAAATGGCAATCAGGTGCGTTCTTTCGCCACAGCTGCAGGTTACAAAGAAAAACTTGTAAACGTTCCACCAACAAAACTATCAGTGTTAGATAATGGAATCCGCGTTGCGTCCGAAGATTCCGGTGCTGCGACCGCCACCGTAGGACTGTGGATTGACGCCGGATCCAGGTACGAAAACTCCAAAAACAATGGAGTTGCCCATTTCCTTGAACACATGGCGTTCAAAGGTACAAGCAAGAGGTCGCAAACCGACTTAGAACTTCTCGTAGAAAACATGGGCGCCCATCTAAACGCTTACACGTCTCGGGAGCAGACTGTATTCTACGCTAAATGCCTTGCTAACGATGTCCCTGCCGCCGTCGAGATCCTTGCTGACATTATTCAGAACTCTTCGCTCGCAGAACCCGAAATCGAACGAGAACGAGGTGTGATACTTCGCGAAATGCAGGATGTTGAAAGCAACCTACAAGAAGTTGTATTTGATCACCTCCACGCCACTGCCTTCCAAGGTACACCCTTGGGCCAGACCATTCTTGGACCTACCAAGAACATCAAGAAGATCTCCAAGTCTGACCTTCAGACCTACATCAAGACTCACTACCAGCCTGCTCGCATTGTTCTTGCCGGAGCTGGTGGAGTTGACCACCAGAAGTTGGTAGACCTTGCCAACAAGAACTTCAGTGGACTGAAGAACACTGTTTCTGATGTAGAGCTGACACCATGCCGCTACACTGGCTCTGAGATAAGGGTGCGTGATGACTCCATGCCCCTGGCTCATGTTGCTATCGCTGTTGAAGGTGCAGGATGGACTGATGCCGACAACATTCCTCTGATGGTCGCCAATACTCTTATTGGAGCTTGGGACCGCTCGCAGGGTGGTGGTGTCAACAATGCCTCCTTCCTAGCCCGTGCTGCCTCTGCTGGCAACCTGTGCCACAGCTTCCAGTCCTTCAACACATGCTACAAGGACACCGGACTCTGGGGAATCTACTTTGTAGCTGAACCTCTGCAGCTTGATGATATGTTGTACAATATCCAGAAGGAGTGGATGAAGCTTTGCACATCCGTCACTGAGGGAGAGGTTGAGCGTGCCAGGAATCTCCTGAAGACCAACATGCTCCTTCAGCTTGATGGCACCACCCCTGTGTGTGAAGACATCGGCCGTCAAATGTTGTGTTATAACCGCCGCATCCCCCTTCATGAGTTGGATGCCCGTATTGAAGCTGTGTCAGTACAGAATGTCCGTGATGTGTGCTATAAGTACTTATACGATCGCTGCCCTGCTGTTGCTGCTGTTGGACCTACTGAAGGTCTGCCAGACTACACTAGGATCCGCGCTGGAATGTACTGGCTTAGGGTGTAAAAAGTTATAGTTGTAAATTAGAGAAACGTTATTAAAAATCAGTTAAGATCGAAAAAGCATTAAACATTTTGCTCCCAATGTCTGTTGTTTTATTGCAATAAAACACAATGTCTTGGTGAATACTGTATTTATTATAGGACAGTAAGAAATAAATGTGTAAATAAACATGAGTGATTCTGTATTTGTTTTTTTTATTGGCAATAACATGAAATTAAAAAAAATTATAGAATATAGTAATCAAGTAGGATAAATTAATTACAACATAGAATAAATAATAAAATCTCATTGGCTATGCTAGACACGCCCTAGAAAATTACACAACATGTAAGTTAGCATGTGTAATGTTTCACAATAAGGGCGAGAATTACAGTTTTCAGAATCACGTGTCAACCGACGCGTTACTATTATAACATTCGCATAAATACCGATAGTCAATAATATTACAATTCAGTAAATACTACAAAACACATATCTTGCATCACCCCTATAATCTACCTTCTACTTAAATAGTAACAGTACTTGGTGTAGCTTCCACAGCAACAACTTCCTCTTTCTCCTGCACACTAGTAACACTAGGTTTCCTAATCACACCCTGCTTTATTTTACTGCCATAAGGCTGCACGGGTTCACTATGACTGATAAGGCTTGCTGAGGATATAAAGACAGACACCTGTTCAGGTGTAGGACAGGCTACAATAAGGGTGTCTTCGTAAGTATAGCCTGCGTTTGCAAGCAGCTGTTCGATTTGGACGAAGTAGCCAACCACGTTGTTCTGTAATTAAAACAATGGAGGTTTATGATAGATTATTTTGTAGTAGACAAGATTTTAGGGTAGACATTTTTCCTGTTTGGTTTCACATACATATTACAGGAAAGTTGACATTATGGCAGATAAAAGGCACTATGTTAGTTTATTTTAAAGTTTAATTGCACCTACGTAAGTGCTAAGTGTAAATATCATCAATGTAGAATGATGTAAAACCATACAAATAAACAGCTTAGAATACTAACAAAATAAGGTCAGTGATTGGAATCGAGACATCGAGAGCCATGCCGTTGGATCGATCGTAACGATAGCAGTAAAATGCACAAGTCTTATTGCTTTTGCTAATATACTAAATATTTACGTCGGTAAAGCCACAACCAACCATGGCTATGCAGAAACCCATTTGTGGTCGTTTATTGACGTAAACTGCATTTTGCAAAACAAATACAGTAATCCCCCATATAACGCGGTAGATTGGTTCCGCGTTATATTTTATTTCCGTATTACGCGTATAAATAATATCGAATATTTAAAATTCACAGTACAGAAATATGTATGTGGGAAATCCCCGCGTTATATGGGGGAATGCCCGTGTTATACGGGGGATTGAAATCGCGTAATATGAAAACGGGTTATAAGGGTACCGCGTTATAGAGGGGATTACTGTACATGAAGAATTGCTGCCCTCTCCCAGCGACGCCCTAAGCTGAGGTCCGTACCCTACAGGGGGTGCCCTTAGCATGTAGTCCCTTAGTTTTCGAGTCCTCGGTGCAAGCTTTAATTTATTAAGGCAACCACAGGCAAGTCCGGTTAAACAGACGACAACCTCCTGGGTTGAACTGCAAGATTCATTCAATATAAAGGCATTTTGAACCTACATAACTGTTCGTACCTAACATAAGGCAGAAATAGTACTTCCTCACAATATTAGAAATCATCACTACATAGTATAAAACAAAGTCGCTTCCCTGTCTGTCTGTCCCTATATATGCTTAGATCTATAAAAGTACGCAACGGATTTTGATGCGGTTTTTTTTAATAGATAGAGTGATTCAAGAGGAAGGTTTTTATCTATAATACATGCATAATATAGTAGAGAAATACTGATAATTTTAGAGATTTCTAATGTGATGTCGTAAATAAACACATTTTTTTGCGCTTACATTGTAAACGCTGGCTGAACCCGTCAAGACAGATCAAAATAATGTACTACAGTATTGTACACCTTAAAAAGGTCTACAAAATAGTCCGCGATGGTAGATGTCTATCTCTTAGGGATAACCCACAATAACCATTTTTTATCCTATACTTTTTACGAGAAAAAGTGGCTCTAAAATTATCAGTTTCTCCATTGCACCCGTGCGAAGCCGGGGCGGGTCGCTAGTATTTTAATATTTTAAAATCATATGTTTACCCACCCTAATGGGCCTAAAGAGTATAAACTCCGTTTCCTTGTTGGCCAAGTAAAGCTGCATGGATCGCTGTAACGGAGCCAGATGTGTGCGTATCTTCTTCTGAGCCTCTTTCACAGCTACTGCCATTTCTTCTGGCGTTGCCCACGGCTGGGTCTTCAGTTGTTCTATGGGAGTGAAAGCCGTGGCCTGGAAAAATTGCATTAAAATTAAACTTTGCACAGGTTCATGAATGTTGTATATTTTAATAGAAATTGTGAAAAAGATGAAGCAACGATAATATACAACGTGTAACGTTAAATGCGCAAAACCTGAAAATAGTTTTATCAGAATAACGAGCACAATTCATTGAACCACTTTTTAACATAGGTCACATTTTAAAAAAAATCTTCATTAAAAACGTTGCCGTGTCTATTTATTAATAGGTCAAGCAACCCAATGTCAGCGCGGCGCAGCGGCCCGGTGACGACTCCTCCCTCGATAAAGCGTCGTCGCAGACGCAAGAAACGCTCAGAATGGCCAGTAAAACTAAAACAGCACATAAGACCTTTACAATTTTTTTAATGACTTATTTTCTTTCTGAAATAGGTCAATTGAAATAAAAATCAGTTGGGGTGTCTGAGGTTTTGCGCATTTAACGGTACATGTTGTATATCATCAGAACAATATTTGAACAAGAAAAAAAAATTTTTTTTTGGGGCCTTTTGATTGCCTGTGATAATAATTATGTTTGTCAATGTTGTTTTGTTGCTTATATTACTTGACAAATTCTCTGAGTACATTTTACGGCATGAAGTCGGCAACCTCTTCTGTAGAAAGGGAAGGCAATTTCTTGACAAAAATCATACTGATAAAGATAGACTCGCCTCCTTTTTCTTGGGACACCGTGAAACTATAAAAGGTGTGCATCGTGTCAGCCTTTCTAAAAAAAAAAAAATAACTAACAAACTTCTTTACCCACCTTCTCAATAAACGCAATCATAGGTCCAGCCAAAATCTCAGTAGCATCTCTAATGAACATTTCACAGCAACTCTTCAACTGCCGATCAACCTCCTTCCTAGAATCCAAGAGGTGTTCCCTCACCAACGGAGTACCATCCAACAGGAATTCTAACAAAGCATTGTTGCTGTTCAAAGAGAAAATCTGTCTTGGTTTCTGTATGAGACCGTATGCTGCATTTTTCATGTTGCTAAAGTCTAGAGTTGTTTCTTTGACGATGAAGTCCACTTGGAATGGAGCGATTTGTTCTCTTAAAATCAAAAGGTGCTTGATTTGGAACAGTTCTCCGTCAATATTCGTCGTGTTTGCTGTAATTTGCTTTGCAGCGCTGTCTACGCTTTGAACGCAAAGTGAAATCGCTTCTTGGGCTAAACCTTGGAAGACTTTCTTCTCAAGACATCGGTATAGTCTTGATAGGGCTGCTAGTGTTCTTCGGACGCCAGGATACCACATGCCGTGAAGGTCGGCGGGGGAGGCCTGCGGTCTTCGTTGGGCCTCCACATTGATGTTGGCTACTTCTTGAGAGGTTGCGGAGATGTCAGAAACCATGGAGTTACGGGAGTCGCTCCGTTTGAGTGATTGTTCTTGGATTGACATTGCGATTTGCTATGGAAAAATAAAATTATATTATTTATTTATTTATATCATTATTTGCACACAAGACCTACTCGAGTTTGGAGGATCTCTGGACGTCAAGAACGTTAGAGATTTTGTTAGGAAGTTCATTCGTTCATATGGAGGGGGAACAATAATGGTTTGGGCCGGTATTTGGATCGGTGGAAGAACCGATCTCATTTAGATCAGGGACAACCTAAATGCTCAGATTTATGCGGAGAGCATTGTTTCAGACGCGATCATCCCTTTGTAAAGCCGGTCGGGTGATTCGTTTCGACTAATGCACGACAATGCAATCAACGTTCTGCCGTGGCCTGCTCAAACGCCAGACCTCAACCCTACTGCGCACGCGTGGGATATGCTCCAAAGAAGAGCTCTGCCGAGTATGGATGCCGTGCATACCCCACAACAACTTTTTAACTTGTTAGAAGGAACGTGGGCGGCCATTCCTCCAAGTGATTTTGATGAAATGATTTTAAGCATGCCAAATCGCTGTGATTGTGTGATTCGTGTCAATGGTGGAAAGACAGATCCTCATTTTTGCCTTTTTTTGCAATTTAATTGACGACATTAACTTAGGTTAATTTCCCACAATTTGCAAAAATTGCAATTTTTCTTAATTTTTACAAAATATATTATTTAATAATAATAGAATTAAAGTAAGAAGCCACTCTGGAAGACTAGATGTGGTAAATTTTAATTGGATATTTTTTTATAGTTCGAAATGTGATCTTGATCCCTGATCCTTGATCACTGATTGACACTTAAGTGTGTATTTATCTTAAATTATTTTATTTTAACGATAACAAAACGTATCCTGAACTTTTATTAGTCTTACTCAATTCTTCGAAATTGTAACAGTGACATCAGAAGCACTGTGTAACTTTGCACCGGGACCGGACTGCTTCTCCTTAAGACAGGCTTCCATAACCTAGCTAGTAGAGCAGTGCTCACCCACACATTTGTAGATATAGTACTTATTTTGTAAAACTGTATTTTTAACGTGTAATACAATCATTTGTTATGAGTAAATACTTTAATAACAAAAAAGAAAAAAAAAGCAGTCGGCGACGACAGCATTTTATTGCATATCAAGCGGTACTAATTTTTACCAGTAATAACTGGTAACTGGTAATAGTTGGGAAAAGGCTAGGCAGATGATGATGAATAACTTGGCCCTTCATCATCATCTGCCTAGCCTTTTCCAACTGTTAGGGCTCTTTCCCACGGCAAAATCCCGTTTTATGTATATTTAAACACGTACACCACTAAACGGGATCCTGCAAAAAACTGGATCTTGTCGTGGGAAAGGGCCCTTAGTGTCGGCTTCCAGTCTAACCAGATGCAGCTGTATTATTCTACATGGAGCGACTGACTATCCATAACGACTGTGAAAGATCCAGGAGCGACCGCCGAGACTAACGGCTTAACGTGCTTTCCGAGGCACGGAGGAGTCTTGGTATATAAAGATGGTCACCCATTCACGTACCAACCGCGGCAAGCGTAGCTTTACCTGATCGATCGACCCGTGCGGCTGTTATTACTTAATAAGCCAATAACTTGGCCCTTTACTGACAGTTATATACCCGCCGTAGAAGATACTTTTACTGCTGATAATGATTGCAGTTTGCTGCGGTCGGACTTTCCATTGCATCTAAAATAGACACTAGGCCAAAAAAAAAACCTTTAAGGTGGCCGTCAAGTACGTAGTGGGTACGCACCTCCATCATCAACAACTTCTGTGGGTACGCGAGGTCTCCCTGCGCAGGTCTGTACAGCAACACGTCGGCTCGCAAGTGCACGTGCGCTCGGAACACGAGGCGCTCTTGTGCGTCCTGTAGGAGAGCGCGCGCGCAGTGGCCTAGAGCGGCGAGGCGGATTGCTGTGAATAAAGACAAAATCACGTAAGAAGAATAGCAGAGACGTCGACGCGCAAAATGAAACCACAAATTCAGCACAATATTCTAGACCCCCCCACCCCTCCTAGCGTGGAAATGTTTAGTCGGTTATAAAAAAAAATCTGTTGTCTCATACAAAAATGGATACTTACGCGGTCAAATTGCCATACAATTTGACCGCGACAGCAATTTTTTTATTTCTAACTAGCATCCGCCCGCAACTTCGTTTGCAAAGAATTCGGAATTCCCGACGTTTAAATCCTATTACCTGTTTTCCCGTTGGAATGAAGCATTCCCGCTGTAAAAAGTAGCCTATGTTCATCAGGAATAATGTCGGCTTCTAATGGTAAAACAATGAGGGTTTTCACAAAAATTTACGCCACCAGTTGGCGCCACTTTGGCAAGAGGTCTTCCATTTCGGCAATTAATTTAAAATATATGATGACGTTCATCATTCGTTTCATTCATTCGTTTTTCATTCAGTCAGGACTAAAGAAAATATAGGCGCTTTGACACTTTTGACAGGTACTCGGACCTGACGTCTCAGTGCTGCCACCTAGTGAACGTCATTTCAGGAAACCCTCATTTTTCAAATCGATCCAGTAGTTTCGGAGTCTATTCAATACAAACTAACAATCTTTCCTCTTTATAATATTAGTGTAGATAACTGACGAAAAAGATGAATGGGCAAAATGGTACCCGGCTCCAATAGATACGATTGTAGTGTCGTTAAAAAGGTCTTACCAAGAGGAACAATATTTACTCTAGCCGCCAGGCTCAAATCTGATTGCGTTTGGAGATAGGTAATAGGTAATACGGGCTTTGTGTCCGCAACTCCACGTCAATGCGCGTATTTTGCGTACGGGCGGGAAAATCGATCATTCGATCCACCCCAGCTCCTCAAGGAAGGCCAGCAACGCCTTGATGTTACTGACCGTCTCACGTAGGGTACCTGAGTTACCGAAGTACACAGCCCTGTACGTGGCGACCACCGGGCAGCCTCAAAGTATTTACCTCAAAGTATTCAGTGAATATTCAACTAAGGGCCTAGTTGACTAGTGTCCAAGTCACTTCGTTTCTGTAATGTCCAGGTTGCCCAATCTATCACCAACCAGGGTATATTAACCTTTTGAACGCCAATCACTTGTACACAAGTTCGTATTACACAAGTGATTGGCGTTCAAAAGGTTAAGAAGAATCATATGAAACAGAATTTCTGTGGTCTTATCAGCTAAGGGCTGATATTTCCAGCGCCAGATAATTTTATTGGAACAATAATTTTGTATTTTTGACAGTTCTTCCATACAAAAACTGTCAGTCATCTCATCATCGTCATAATACTTCTGCCCTTATGTAATAATATATTTATTAGAACGAAAGAAAAGAATGAAAGACAAAACGTTCATTCTGCACAAACGAAACGCACGTTACAAATAAAAAATAAAATAATAAAAATAAAATTAGGGCTCGGCGCATAACATATCTTTATCTTCTATACTTCTCTATTAGTCGTCATCTCGGTAGTCACCCCCCTTTCTTACCATATTATAATTCAGACAGTCCATCCATCGTTTCTTCGGTCTTCATAACCATCGACATTCATACTCAAAACTTTCCTTACGACATTTTCCTCATTCCTCCATATCAAATATGCTGTTTCTATTAAAATAAAATGGTAAACCCAACTGCAGGACAGCCCATCTACCCACAGTGTGAACCACAAAGACATTCAGTAAAGCTAAAAAGTTATCAAAAGCCAGTTCTTCAAATCCCTAACACCAAATATGCTTCTTTTGTGTTGCACTAATGATTTATCTAATTTTCTTCAAATGTATATAATACTCACGATCATTACTGACTTGTTCTTCTATTACTTCCACTCTCAGAATGACGCACAGTTCAGCGAGCGTTTCTAGATGGTTGATATGGATGATGTGAGGCCGTAATGTTTCGTATAGACCGATACATAGCGACTGCAGGTACTCTCTGGAAATAAATAAAGAATATTATTTTTTGTTCACCGCACGTGCGTAGGCCATAGAATTGTGAGGAGGCTCATTTCCTGGATGGAGTCCAACGCTCATTATTCATTTAAGATCAAGATAAAGTGGTCAATTTCATGCCAGAACCACATACCTCACCATAAAGCTGCCAGTGTTGTTTCAACAGTATAAGAGATGTGCACTGTCGTGCCACACAAAGCAATGATCGCGCTCTGCGGCGCGAGGGAACAATGGTCGCACAACAGTCGCGCAACTGTGGCGCCATATAACCATACAGCATGCTTTTTTTTACCGTCTAAAAATTTTTACAGGTTATTCTACCCATGAATATGAATAACTTTCACTATGGAACTAACTCTGAGATCACGAAAAAAAATCAGCTGTTTCATACATTCTGGTCAAGTAGGTATTGAACTTTTGTATTAAACAGCTGATTTTGTTTTCGTGATTTCAGAGTTGGCCCCATAGTGAAAGTTGTTCATATTCATGAGTGAAACACCCTGTAAAAATTTTGAGCGTGAAAAAAAAATCATACTTCGCCTGCGTTAGAGTAATTAATATACTGGATTAATTACTCTAACGCAGGCGAAGTATTACTAAAGAAGTGGTTGTACAGCACACACTCGTCTCTACAGGCATGAGCCAACAGGGAACAAGCCGCGCGGGCGAGGGAACAATGGTCGTACAACTGTCGCGCAACTGTGGCGCCACATAACCATATAATACTTACTTTAACGCAGGTGAAGTATTACTAAAGAAATGGTTGTACAGCGCACACTCGTCTCCACAGGCATGTGCTAACAGAGTGCAAGCCACGCGGGCGAGGGAACAACTGTGGCGCAACTGAGGCGCCACATAAGAATATAATACTTACTCTAACGCAGGCGAAGTGTTGCTAAAGAAGTGGTTGTACAGCGCACACTCGTCTCTACAGGCATGAGCCAAGAGGGAACAAGCCGCGCGGGCGAGGGAACAATGGTCACGCAATCGTGGCGCAACTGAGGCGCCACATAAGAATATAATACTTACTCTAACGCAGGCGAAGTGTTGCTAAAGAAGTGGTTGTACAGCGCACACTCGTCTCTACAGGCATGAGCCAAGAGGGAACAAGCCGCTCGGGCGAGGGAACAATGGTCGCGCAACTGTCGCGCCGCGGCTGCTTGTAGCGCGCCCCCTGTGGCCGCGCCGGCCACGCGCGAGCGACGCTGCGCGTACTCGCGTTGAATGTCCGCTAGGAGGGAGGCGTAACTGTGGATAGATGAAAGAAACAATAAATTCAAAAGTAAAAGACACAAATTGTATCTGCGAAAGCATCTGTAGCAAATGCAGAGTTCGACAAAGTGTTTAAGTTATTGGGTTTTTAACTTCCATTGCCACCATTTTGAGCATACTAATTATTATATCGTGTCCTGCCCTTACTCTCAGTAGTCTCAATATACAAAAAAGTATATCTATTTGTCTATCTTATGTCGCTCGCCTGTAGCAGTAAAATGTATCCAAACTTAATTATTATAAATGCGAAAGTAAGTTTGTTTGTTACCTTTTCCCGCCTAAACCACTTAACCTTTCATCCAAAAATTTTGCATATACGTTGTCAGGTGTACAGAAACGGACATAGGGTACCTTTGATACCAAAAAAAAGTGCTGTTCCCGAGGAAAACAACAATAACGTTATTATGATAATAGATGGCGCCACGTGTCTTTCGAAAAAGACATGTTTTTCCCATGGCTAGCTATATGTAGCCTGTTCGCGTGTGTCCAATGCACAGAATTTGTACGTATCAGCGCCAAATAGAAGGACATATAACATTGTGTATAAGAGCGTCCTAGAATAATGTTCCGTTCTGAGCCTATGAGTGCAACATCCAAACAAGAAGCAGAGTACAACCTGAATTGATTGTCAAATTCTAAATTAAGGCGAGCGAAGCCGCGGACAAAAGCTAGTATTTTATAAGGCTTGGATACAGAATGCAGCACCAAAAGTATGCGCATGCAGAAGGTGGTATCATTATAGTGCAACATGTAACATGAAGAATTAAAACTACATATTTTCGAGTAAGATTCTACTGTCATGGATTCCCGCAAAGTAACGCCTGATTCCAGAACTTAGTTGTTCTCTGTAGCAGCCTAAAATCTGGATTTGAGCCCAGTTAAATGCAAAAGGCTCTTCCTCTACCATTGCATGGGAAGTAAACTATACATTACTGGGAAACTGTTGATATGCATCTATCATGAAAATTAACTCGCAAATTGTTATCGATTCCACTTACTCAGTGTTCTTCTCAGCCCTACCCTCAATTTCACTAATAACCATCTTCAGTTTAGGTGCAGCCGCTTGAAACTTCCCGAAATACACAGCATAAGCTGTGTCCATAGTTTCCTGGTCGTTCTGATCCTCATCCTTAGGTGCTAGCATCTGTTCCGTGGCGTGGTTCAATACGTGCGTGACGTAAGAGCGTATGAGCGAGATAGCACGATTTTGTAAGTGACGGTACTTTACTAAGTATGTGTGGGATTCTTTGAAGTTGCTCTGGAATGTTGAAATTATTATATTTTTATTAAACATAACCATTATAAGGCAAATAATGTTGAACTACAAATAAGCCAGTTAACCCGACTTTATGCCACTAATACAGCCCATTGTTGGACATAGGCCAGTAGGCCCGTAGTCACTCTCAAGTAACGCCACGTTCAGCTCATCATATTCTTTTCAATCCTGTCAATGCAAGTCAGATAAATAGATCAGCAGCTTCAAACTTTCTTTGTGCTTTAACTCTTTGTTCGGGAAGATTGTTTGGCATATCTACACTAATATTATAAAGCCAAACGCACATTGCAGCCGCAACGGGCCGCAGCGCAACGCATTTTCATACAAAAAAGTGCGATGCGGCCTGCCTGTAGTGAGCGATGGTTCATAGAAAATGTACGAAAGTGATGAAGGAGGATTTTTGCAGTGTTGCGTTGCGACGCGGCCCGCCTTAATCTGCGTAAGCCTTAAAGAGGAATTTTCTTATAATGAACCGATTGCGATGAAACTTGATAGGTACAGACACCAGCACATCAAGCTACTACAGTCTGTCAAATGTCTTTAATAGATTTTCAATTTTATCGCTAAAGCATAAGGTTCAAAGTTGATTGGGAAAATTGGCGTCTGTACATAGCTGTTACTAAAAAAACTCTCTCTCTCTCTCTTTCTCTCTCTCTCTCTCTCCCTCTTACTTAAAGCTCTTACTTTTTATCCCGATATTCCCACGGAATCGAAACTAACGCGGGTGAAACCGCGACGTGCAGCAATCTTAATGGTAGTGAATTATTATTTCTTTTCCCGACCATCATGCAGGATAGAAGCAGCATATTAGAATATTTACTCACATTAATCCTCATATACTCAAGACACTCATCAATCTTGGCGAGCACATTGAAGAATGTCTCACTGTTCACAGACATGGTGGGGCTGTTCAGTCGCTGAGACAGATGCTCAACCTGCGTGAAGTAGTGCAGCTTCTGTTTGATGTCATCACCTAGAAATGACATAATTGTGATGTCTTTTATTTATGGCCAATATAAAATATTCGGTTTACACAGACTGATTTCCATCCGAGGAAACTTATCAGTCACATGTCGTTATTCTGATCAAACTATTTTCAAGTTTTGCGCATGTAACGTTACACGTTGTATACAACGTGTAACGTTAAATGTGCAAAACCTCAGACACCCCAACTGATTTTTAATTCAATTGACATATTTCAGAGAGAAAATAAGTAATTTAAAAAATTATAAAGGTTTTATGTGCTGTTTTAGTTTTACTGGCCATTCTGATCGTTTCTTGCGTCTGCGACGACGCTTTATCGAGGGAGGAGTCGTCACCGGGCCGCTGTGCCGCGCTGACATTGGGTTGCTTGACCTATTAATAAATAGACACGGCAACGTTTTTAATGAAGATTTTTTGAAAAATGTAACCTATATTAAAAAGTGGTTCAATTAATTCGGCTCGTTATTCTGATCAAACTATTTTCAGTTTTTGCGCATTTAATGTTACACATTGTATATGAATTCTTGTAATCATCATAAAGGCATAGTTCTTACTGTTTTGGAAATCTTATTTTATCATCTGAATTAGAATTTATATGATTTTTTAAGTGAAAAGTTAAACTTTAAACTGTGCTCCTGTAAAGTTAGCTGAGCTGTTCTCACAGGTTATGTTGCTTAGTCAATTTTGCCTTTCAAGCGTTGATAAATACTTCACTACTTGCTTAGATTTTTGATCCTATAAAATTGTAGCTATTTACCTGACATATATGAACTGATTACCTGTCTCTGTAGTCACCACAGCCTACTAAGTTTCTATAATTATTAGATAACAACCGTACCTATACTGGAGAGTTTGTTTTGGTCAGCCAGCAGCTGTTCGCTCATAGTGTGGAGTGCATTAGTTTTATTTGAAACAAAGTTGTACTGCTCTGAAAGTTTGTCTAGCTCAGACATAGTAGCTCCAATCTGAAATACATGAATTAATTTTGTTACATTATTCACGTCAGTCAGAAGAGAAATGAAATTATTTATCATGCAGTAAGATGCAAGTAGGATATTAGAATCAGTTTTAGACATAATCATGTTTTACAATCTTGCAGGATATGGCTGTTTCAGTTATCCACAGTACATTCCGTATTGTGGATAACTGAAACAGATATATCAAGACAATTTTGTTATTAACGATCAAGATAGTAATAAAATTATACTCTAGAAGGCAGGCTTAACATTTGGAAGAGTATATTCAATAGGTGATACCAAAGGTGTATAACTGTTTTAAAACCATTATAGGTCAACAAAATACCTGATTAGTCAACGCAACACACTCATTTCTTCTATCATCCAGCTGTGTATGGTAAGCGTCATAGGGAGTATCATCAGACTTCAGGTTGCTGTCACACAAACTCTCATACCACTCCAGAAAGTCGTATGTCGTGTCCACATTGGGTATGTTACTTTTTTCTGTCTCTTCATAAGCATTTTCAGACTTCTCCTAGAAATAGTCATATTTTGGTGTCTATTGTATATATTATGATTTGTAAAACTGAGTTTATAGGGCTGTTTTGTGATCAATCAACGGGCTCTAATAGTTTTTAGGCGATAAGACTATAAATTGATAAGTTTGATATTCAAAAATAAGGATATTCGGGATAATCGAATAATTTTTTTAAGTTTTACTAATCAAGTGTGAGCAGTAACAGACTTGGAACTCTATTATAAATGGTTAGAAGCCAATGAAAGTTTAGAAATACGTAATAATTGGCAAGAATACAAACATCGTCCAAGTCGCCGGATACACAGAGTATTAGCGACTCTAAATCCAGGATAGCTTCCCTCTGATCAGACGTAAGAGGCGCCAAGGGGTTGTCTGAAGCCTCCCATAATAATAGCTTGCTTTGAATCTCTTTTAAACTCATATTATCCATTTCCGATTGTTTTGTACCAATGTTTTTCTATTTAATAAGTATGACATTCAATGACAGCTAGTGACGTACACAATTTTTGGAAAAGAGTGTTTCACTTCACAGCTTTGTGTGATACTCATGATAGTAACAATTTTCTGTGTACAAAAGACAAGGACGACAATAGACCAATTCTGTCCAATGCTAATAATTACCAAATTGACTAATCTGGAGCGAGTTTACTTGAATTGACAATAGCAGTTTCGTTCAGAAATTCAGATTTTCAAGCACTTGTTTATGGTATTGTCCATTATAAATTTTATTGACTGCCATCTATTGTCGAGTAGCAAAATAAAAGATATCGTAACTCGTTGCATTTTCAAGAAAAAATGAATAATATAATAATAATAATAATTTATCAAGCACATTTTGTCTTCGCTTGCTGCGCGTTATTTTGGAGATAGTATTATTTTATCTTTATTATCCAATCATCCCTTTGAGGACAGCGCCATCTATGATATTACTTTTAAACATCACGGCAAAGCGTCTTGCTTACAAGTCAATTTGAAAACTACTGTGTTGACGACCGCTAAGCTAATGTTCTTTTAGCGCCCTCTATCCTCAGATTTTTATAACAAGTATGAATATCTGCCAACAGACAGCGGTGTACTTTGATTGCCTGACTTAAGAAAGCATTTTGTAAACATTGAATCACTTGATCATCATATTTGGTCTGCCCAAAATCGGACGTGAGAAGCGTTGCACGGTTGAGCCGCTTCTGACTTTGTAAACAATACTTTCTATGAACTTATGGGCCGGGTCAGCCGGAAGTAGTTTTCATGTTCCATTTTCAACTAAGATGTTCATTTTTCTGCTTTTATTAATATGGTCTCCTTCTAGGGTTTGCAGCCAAGTAGTTTTATATTGTTTTTTGTAACTTCCCTCAAATGAAAAAGCTAATTCGGTTCCATGCATTTACAATTCCAGAGTGCATAATTAGCCTATAACGTTCCCACTGCTGGGATATGTCCCAGCAGTGGCCTCCTTTATGTGAGAGGGAATGGGCCGAAATCCACCATATGGGCCAGTGCGGGTTGGTTTCCAGACTGACCTTTTCGGTATTCTGTATTAGAACCATACTTACAAGTTTTGTGGTAGATTATTTCTTTTATTTTACAAAACTGTTCTTGATATGGACAAGTAGGTGAATATTGCTGGCTGGTAAATAAAACTGTGCCATCAGCTGGCATGGCAATTTTAAAAAGTGCAATGTTTATTGTTGTTTGTAATCAGGGTATAGGGTAAATAACAAATAATACAATGTTTTGAGTAGTTTTGCATTTATTGGGTAT